>JARGSG010000058.1:0-319630 GCA_030374805.1 Gracilaria gracilis
ATGTGAAAGTGTAACAGTTTTTGGCAGTGAGGTTTCGTACAGGAAGGGAAAATTTCCGTGCCAATTTTCGGAAAGCGATTCCAAAAAGTACTAAAACAGTGCGATATTTCTACCACACGTCGAGTGGAGGTGTAAGTTTCACGAGAGACCTGCGATCACGTCGAGCGGGCGAACACGTCTTGCGGCGAGCGGCGACAACATCTAGAGCGCACCCGCCGGGGCGCATCGTCGTCGTCCGATTCCATATGGGGGAAACGTAAAACGAGAAGTGCGAAATTGCGAATGCGAATGCAGAGGATGTAAGCGGGCGCGCGTCAAAATGGCGAACGCGTCCAGAGGTGGTAGGTCTGGGTCGCGAGGATGGCTTGGGTAATACTACGCGTGCGCCTTGAAGTGGCGATGTGGAAAATGGCGAGGGGCGGTATTGGGCGTAGTTCGCGCGCTCCTCGAAGCGGATTACGTGGGAAAAGGTAGGAAGAACACGGGGAGACGTGATCGAGGCCGACCTTTGGAGCGAACCGAGCGAACCGAGCGAACCAAGCGAACCGAGCGAACCGAGCGCACCGAGCAAACGAAGCGAACCGAGCGAGCGGTAAGTGCTTTGGTAACACAAGCTACTCCGCTTCCACATGAGATGGGAAATGGAGGAGGGGAAAGCAGCGGAGGGATTGGAGGAAGGCAGGGGGATGATGCGCGGGGGCGGTAGGGATAGAGGTGGGCGGCGAAGGGGCGATGACTCCACGCAAGTTGTAGAAGAAGGCGAGTGTGGAGATGTCATAGAGAAGGGGAGGGAGTGTCGCAGTGGGGGGGAGGGGAAGGGCGATGGCAAGAAGTACTAGTGGGATAGTTAGCCGTGGTATTCGAGGGAAGGAGGGGGGAGAGAGGTGGCTGGGGTTGGCGTTCGGGAGGGGAGGGGGTCGCGAAAGAAGAAGTAGGAGGAGGCGTTCAGGAGGCGAGGAACGAGGGCATGGAGTTTGTGGTTGATGTTAGGAGGAATCGAATGGTGGGCAGAGAAAGAACTGGTGGACCACGACATACTGCGATGCGGGAGGAAGAGGAAGTGGGGGGTATCAGTCGTATGAGGGAGCATGGAAACGCAGAGGACAGTGGGAGGCGAATTGGGCGTGTGGGCGATGGAATGGGCAGTCACGCCAATGTGGAGAGGATGGAATGGCTCCGAGACAATTTGCCCGGAAGAGTTGTAGGACGTAGCAGTGGTGGATCAGTGATCGAAATGTGAGAGACAATATACCAGTGGATGGGAGGGTATTCGAAGGAGAAGATATCGTTGTCGGAAACAGGCATAGAACTGGAGGGGAACTTGGTGGAAACCACGGTACGAACGTCTGAAGGAATACGTGTGAGGCATAATGCCGTTCGGATTGAGGACGATGTGCATGAAGCAGGAGTCGACGAATCTGGGGATCGTGGAGAGAGGAACGGAGCAAGGGAAATGGTAACTACAGGAATAGCAGAAGGAGATGAAGAGAACTTACGCGTGTTGCCAAGGTCTGCACTGGTTGAGAGGGTGAATTCGTTGAAAGGGAAGCTGGGAAATATGAAGGAGGATCACTATACCATGATGGTGAGTTTGAAGCTCACGCAGAAAGAATTGGAACGGGTGAGGGAGGAGCTGAAGCAGCAAAATGTGTTGATTGAAAGTTTAAGGGAGGCTGTGAAGGGTAGGAAGCGAAGGGGGTGTGGGGAGGAAGTGAAGAGGCGTCGAAAACATGATATAGAGGTGCCAGAATGTTTTTACGGATTTGCAAGGGCTTTATATGATAAGATTCTCCACTATGCGAAGTTGGGACGCGTCAGAACTCTGTTTCGACACGGAGAACGTTGGTAGGAGCTGGAAGAACAGGAGTGAGACGGTGGGAGAAAAGTAGGGGAGGGGCAGCATATTTGTGGTTGGGGAGAAGGAGATGGTACCCCGGTGCCCGTATCAAGTGGGATATGAGATGAGGGCGTATACGCCATCAACGGATGGGAGGAAGTGATGTGCTGTTGAAGTATGTGGTAGAGACGGAAAATAATGGGAGATACTTGGGAGACGATACGAGAAGCGGGAAGGAAACAGGAGTGTGTGGATAATGTGAGTGTGGAAAAGTGTCTGAGGCAGCGGATGAAGCAGACATTAAGCGATGTGATTGGGGTGCGGAAGCGGGCGGCTCGCGACAAGTTATTCTCCATCCTTGGATATGATTTGATTGCGAAACGTGCGAAACCTACTGAGGGGACTGAGCTATGGGAAGAGCTAAAGCAGCAGATGGGGGGAGGCGCGCGAGAAGCTGATGGGAAGGGGAGGAGGGCGGGGGGAATGAGTTGTGTGCGTGGAGAACGAGCCGGTTCGAAGACCTTGCGTATTCCGGGTCTCGTGCGGTTTGGGCCACCATGGGAGGTTGATGATGAAGATATGTTCTTCAAGAATGGGATGGCTCGGTGGCAGTGTTGGAGGGAGTATATGGGATACGCAGTGGAGAGGCAAAGTAACGGTGAACGGCAGTACGTGGATGGGACAGTGATGCACCTTGCGAGACTTGACGCCTGGATTGCCTGTGTGGTGAAAAACTATGAACGAGGTTGTGGGACGTGGAGGGCAAAGACAGCTTTTGTTCTGTACTTTGTATGGGAATTATCTACCTGGGGCTGTTGAAGGAATACTGGGGGTAGCCTGGCAATCGCTACAGGAGGAGCATGCCGAGGAGTTTGAGAACGATGGGTTTGTGGATGGAGATCCGAGGTGTGTGTCGGGAAACTCTGGGAGAACTGCGACAGTTGGGCTGTGGGTACCATCGAGGGAGAAGATATACCTAGCTGTGAGGGAGGACTATTTTATGGCAAAACTAACACGGAGACTAGGTGCAGTTCTTGATTGTTACATAGCGGCCTGTCGACCGGAGGACGCGAGTTTCGGGCGGTTGGTGGCACACCGGGTGGAACGCAGGGAAGGGACAGGGGTGGATGGTAGGGAAGAGGCGGGCTACTAAGGGTAGGGTGAGGTGCAGTGAGGGGGGAAGGGGTGGAGGTATGTGTGGGATGGGGAAGAGATGCTTCTTCTTTTTCATGTCATGCGTATCTTCACTCCTTCCAATTGAAAGGAAGCGGGTTGAAATTTTTATGAAGCTGAAGCTAACAGGGAATAGAGGCTACGTGTTGGATGGGAAATAAGGCTTCGCGGTGGGGTCTCGATAGAACCGATTGAGATAGAATCGGTGAAAGCGCCAGTGTAGACGAGAAGTGGAGGGAGGAGCGGGGTAGTTCTGGCGGAGAACATGAACGGAGCCGAGGATGGAGGAAGAGGGGATGAGTCCATACCAAGGGGAAACGTTATCGGAAGTGGAGTGGGTAGAGATGGGAACTGGGTGGATGGTGTGGTTATGTTCGTCGTCTGTTGCCCATTGGAGGCAAACGCAGTTGAAAGTGAGATCGACGTCGTCGCTGGGTGGGACGAGTTCCATGAACTGGACGAAGGCGAACTCCTTGGGAGAAGAAGTTGAAGAAGGAAGGGCGAGTCGAAGAAGGGAGATGAGTTTGCAGACCCAGACGATGGATGTGGACGGTGGGGAGGTGGAGCCGGCGACGAGAACGTGGGAGAACTTTGGAGACTTGGATGGACCGAAGGAGGGGGTGGCAAAAATTAGTTGAATGATGGGGACAGGAGGATCCTGGACGGTGAGCTCGTTTCGTTCTGTGATGTAGTTGTCGAGTGTTGGGATGTAACCGCCGACGACGTAAGCGGAGTTGACTATGATGAGTCGAGCCTGACGAAGGGCGGGGGAGTTGTCAGTGAGTTGTAGGACTTCCAGAGAGAGGGTGATAAAGGATGGGAGGGCGTCTCTTCCGAATTGTGCAAGAATGGATAGGGTATCGGGGGGGAAGAGGTCTTGAAGAGATTTGTGAGGGAGGTGAGGATTGGAGCGAATGAATTTGTGGGCAGTGATTAGGTCAGCGAAGGAGATGTGTTTGCCATCACGGACGAAACCGGGTTCTCGGGATTGGAGGGGGGAAGCGAGGCCAGGGGAGGAGGAGGTTATGGAAGGGTTTGTGGAGACGGGATTCCAGTCCTTGATGCCGTTGGAGCGGTGGATGGCAAGAATGGTTTCTTGATGTGCGGTGGACCTGCGCTTTGAAGTTTTGGTGTAGTGGGACTTGAAGAGGGTGTGGGCGTGCTCGAATATGCCGGCATCATTGAAGTGGAGGCCTCCGAAGCGGCCAATGTCCCCGACGATGTGGTCGAGGAGGTGGAACTTGAGGGTTCCGAGGCTGGAAGTGTGGTGGGGGCCGAGGACGAGTACGGCTGTGCACTTGAAGGAGCGTATTTGGTTGTGGAGGTCGGTGAGGCGGGCGTCGGTCCATTCGGTGAAGGTGTTGTATCGCATGGAGGCGAGGAGGAGGTCTGAGTACTTGGAGAAGACGGAAGTGATGGGAGCTGAATCGACTTCGTCACAGCATCGGTCGAAGAAGGCGCCAATGAAGGGGAAGACCATGTCGAGTGCGCGGTAGTCTTTTGCTTCGAGCATACCACGCAAGGCCGTCGGTAGTGAAGAAACCGTTGAGAGTTTGACCGTTGTCGGAAGTGGAGAAGTCGATGTGGAGTCCGTTTGCGGGGGAGTGCTTTTCGATGGCTGAGAGGATGGTGTTTGAATGTTTGAGGATGGAAGTGCGGACGGAGTTGAAGGAGCGACGGGACTTGGAGGAACGGGGGGTGGTGAAGAGTGCTTCTGAGCGGAGTGTCTCGATGGCGGCGAGCTTGACGAGCTTGGAGACGCCGAGGTGGAAGTTGTGGAGTGGTTCGAAGGTGAAGATGTTGTAAGGGGAGAGGAGTGAGGTGATGTTGAGAAGAGAGTATGATTCGAAGAGGGAGAAGTACTTTGCGAGAGAGAGGGAGTGGAGGGCTTCAAGGGCTTTTTCCTTTGTGTTGCGGGAGATTTCGGGCTTACGAGCGAGGAGAGCCTTTTGTGATTGTTGGAGGAGAGTGGAGTGTGATTTGCGTGCGGCGAGGATCTGGTGCTGAGTTCGGGGGGAAGGGGATCGAATGTGTAGAGGGAGGTCTGTGCGGGAGACGGTGCATCTATGGCAAGGGTGTTGGGGGCGGGTTCCATGGGAGATGGCGAGAATGTCTTTTGCTTATGGGATGTCGGCGCAGTAGCTGGCGATTGTTGGGTGAGAGTGGCGTAGAACGCCATGGGCGTCACGGAAGGGGAAGCCATTGAGACCGGAGGAGAGGAGGGGGCCGAGGAGGTTGGAGATGGCGAGCTGAATGAGTTCCATTTTGGTGTGGCGGGGGATGTGAGGGGAGGTTTGAGGGATGGAGTCGTGGTCTTGGGAGGGGTTGGTTGGGAGGAAGGAGGTTGGCAAGTATCCGAGAAGGGTGAGGTGTTCGGTGATGCACTTGCGACGGAAGGCATCGAAGAAGTTGAGAAGGGTGATGTGAAGGAGGTAGGAGGTGATGGAAGAAGATTTGAGGGAGGTGGGGGACTTGTCGGAGTAGATTTGGACCAAGCCGATGAAGTAATCGATACCGGTGGAGTCGGGTGTGCCAGATGCAGGAGTCGTTGGAGGAGTGCATGATTGCGGCTTTGAGGGCCGGGATTGCTTCTTTTCCGAGGGTGGAGGCCATGGGGGTGGGCGAAAGCCAGAGAGCCGGAAGGGGTTGTGTGGGAGACGGGGTGGAAGAAGGTGTTGTGGAAGTGTGCGAGGGCGAGTTGTTGTTTGAGGACCTAGATGGGGTCCTTTCGGAAGATGGTGGTGGAAAAGAGCTGCTGTGGGTCGGAGAGGGTGGTGGGAGCGAAACCGATGTTGCTGACACGGTGCTGGAAGAGGTTTTTCTGCAGCTCGAGGCACTGGATGGCGGAGGAGACGGCGTTGTGGAAGGCGGATTTGGAGAGGGCGGGGTCGTGGAGGAGGGAGATGAGTTCGTCAGCCTTTCGGAGGCCGAGGGAGGAAGCGATGGAAGAGATGTAGAGGACCATGCGTTCGAGGTGGGGGTTGTTGAGGAGGGGGAAGGAAGGGGGAGGAGGGGGAGGAGGGGGAGGAGGGAAGGGGAGATGGAGCAGACGGGGGTGGTGGCGATGTGGTAGGCGTCCTGGGTGTGGAGGGAGAGGGAGAGTTGCTGCTGGTGGTAGAAGTCGTCGTCTGCGATGGGGACGTTGTCGGAAGGGCGGTTTGTGGGAGGGGGAGGTATATGGAGGTGGGGGGTAGACTTGTGACGCTTGATGCGTGGGGGGAAGTGGGGGAGGCCTCCGCCTGGGGAGAAGAAACGCTTTGTTTGGGTTGAGACGATTGGGGCATCTCGTCTGGTGCCTTTGGATGGCGGGGATGGTGCGGGCGAAGAAGGAGCAGCCTTCAAAGCAGCAGTTCGGCATGGCGGGGAAGGTTGGGGGGGTGTTGGAGAGGATTGGGGGTACGTAGCGGGGAGCGTAATATGGCGCACGGAAGGTGGGACAGAGTGGTGGGGATGATTGCACGTGATTCGAAGGCGTTTCATATATTTAGTATACGAATGCCTGATGTGAAAGGTGTTGACTAGTGAACCGATCTCCACAAACTGAAAAGGTATTCGATCTATTTGTGTACTCCTATTCCTATTCGATAAACAGCTTTTTAAGTTTCTATCTAAGTGTCTATCTCGCTATTCGCCCCCGTATACATGAACGTAGGTGACACTAACACACTTACATTGTGCTGCGAAACTACCATAAACGAAAGAAGTATGCTAGTTTCCCTTCCATCCAAACTAGCAAAGATGAAAACAATTTGAAATAATTCTTTCGAAAAAAACTAGCACAAGTGGAAAGGTGGAAATATTTTCGGAAATTAGCATTTCCAAATTTGGATAAATTCACCGGTTTTTCGTTCGTTTTAATTCGGTCACTTTTGACCGCCAAACTAGCATTCCGATAACACCGACGTGGATCATTTGCACCATATTCCATCCTGGCCTCAGCCTATCTGCACCAATCGAGCTGTTGAAATCGAGAACCCGGGCTCTAGTGCATCAGATGTCGTTAGATTTGCTTTGGACAACACCCAAATGGATTTTATAAGCAGACTGGAACCATCAACCAAGGCTCTACTTCGTCAACAAATCACCCAATTTGCACGTCAGTCAAACTTGAGCGGCACCCAAATGGAAGTGTTAGCTGCGGCACTTTCGAATAGCCTTTATTGCACACAAGGTCTTCCTGGTACTGGAAAGAGTTACCTTGGGGTAGTGCTTATTAGAGCTCTAGACTTGATTAGAAATGTTGCCGTTCGCTCTAGAATGCAGTCGGACCCATTGTTGTGTTGCCTTTTAAGAATCATGCTCTTGATGATATCTTAGCTGATCTTGTAGATACTCTACAATGGTCAGGAGCGATTATTCGTTGCTTGAAAACGGACGATCCTAGGTTAGCAGCTTGCATGGAAAGAAAGTCTCCGGAAGAGAGAAGAGAACAAGCAGTATTGACAGAGCGAGTGGCTACTTTGCGCAGGACAAGTCGTCGCATGCGAGACATTCGCGCCCTGAGTTCGGCTTTTGCTGATGAAACCGGCATTTCACTGCTCTCTTGGATTTCAAGCTTGAGAAGCAAAGAAACTGACGATGAAGCTGAAATTTCTAAGCGATGGGCTCTACAGATGTTGCGGTTCTTTTCATATAAGCAGGGATTCGATGAAGATATCAACAGCAAACAGGCATACGAATTGCTACGAGACACAATGGTGCCAGAGCCCGACATGGGCATAACATCAGGAAATGACTTTGATTTGCTTGCAGTGCTACCAGAGCTGGGGAAAGATACTGAACATTGGTTTGAAGGACAGGCCAATTGAACCTATTTCTTGCTGAGCAAATGTTTGGCTGGCTCGAAACCGCCAGCGCAATGTGCTGCTGATGGTTATATGCTTGCAACCATAAGGCCTGGAGCATTTTGCGTTCAAGTCCATGGTTGCCCCATGAAGGATTGCGGCAATCTTTGAGTGAACGGGATTTGGTTTTGCGAAACTCATCGATGCAGATATGAAGGTGGACTCTGCAAGAATCCACGGATGGAGAGGGTCTCTATGGTTTGTCTTGATCATGCATGCATTTACTGTCGAGAGCACAAGATTGTCCCGCTGTTGCCAAAGATTGACGCAGCTTGCGAAAATCATGCCTGCCGAGACGATGGATGCCCAGGGACATTTCTAGCCCCAAAATTACTGTTTTGTGGGAAACATTGCTGTCGCCTCTGTTATGACTACGCACATAGCAACCCTGACAACGTAAGATCCGTGTATCGAGTTGAAGCCTCTCAGTTTTGGGCCGAACACAAATGTTCGCCCCAAGAATGTGATAAGAACCGCGACTTGCGGGACACATCTCAACACTACTGCGTATATCATGGCTGTATTGAATGTGATGACATTCGCAACTTTATTGATTCTACTATGCCAAAGTCAAGATTGTGTACTCAGCATCGATGCTCCAGCATTTTCGATGGGCAACCTTGTGGCTCTCGTAGAGAGGACAACTCTCAGTTCTGTTTTGCACACACATGTCGCTTTTTCAGGGAGGAAGGATTGTCTTTGGACAAACATGTGATAGATAGTGAGCCTCGGAAAGCTTGCATTCGCCATCGATTATGTGAGAACCTCGCTTCAAGTGGGGAGACCTGTAACGAAAGAGTTTCTTCTTCAAAAGCGAATTACTGTGAAGAGCACCAGGGAAGATGGAAGGGCATTAAAAATGACCGCGGTGCACCCGGAACAGTAATGCAATGCGAAGAAATAACGTCGAAAGAACGGAGATGCAGGACAAGTGTAGTGCAAACCCAAACGGGAAAAACACACGAAGACGTCCGGTATCTTCCTCCCAGGTGGGGTAGGTGAGCAAAAAGAGCCCCTCGCGGGATGGCTGCGTGAACTGGGTGTAAGACCGGGACCCACCGTCTCGACGAGCGAAGCGAGGGCGGCAGGGAGTCGAGGAGTCGGGATTGGAGAGGTACACTGTGAGGTGGATCGATGACGTCACCCAAGGTGGATGATCCTCGCAAGATTGGAACCCTGGACCGCAGAACGCGAGACCAGGTAAGACAAATGGGGCAAAGGAAAACAAGCAACACCGGTAATCGGGGTGAGCGATACCAGTTAAACAGCGACAAAAACAGCACAGAAACACTGGGTAAAACCGCACTATGGGCGGCGAGTCGTGCTGTTGGCTTCGAGAGGTGAATGACTAGTCCTACTCAAGGAGCCGACTCTCCGCAAAGAGGATATCGTGCACCAGGGGTTCCTGAGTCAGAGCCGAACACTCGCTTGTTCGTGTGTACTTGACCGGGACTGCCTGAGCTCACAAACCTAAGTAGGGGTGGTCGGCAGCCCTGCACAGTAGTGTAATAACTAAATAAACAGATAGATAGAAATAATCTAATGTATCCCCAAAAAGGACGCCCTGCACACGTACACGTGTATTATCCTACTAACTGTCACGGCACTCATAACCGATACCAATTGAGGTCCTTCCACCATGAACTGTGGGTTGCCAAACTAGTCATAATTCCCTTCCTTGAGGTGTAGCTTCTTCATATCTATATTACTCGCATCCGCGGTGAACTCCGCGAGAAAGCGTTGCACTTCATCTCCCCCTCCTTAGGGTGCAAGACTAACTCGTAAGAGGTTCGACGACGCACCATGGATGTGGATAAGAGCCAAGCCGCTTCGAGCGTTGACGTATTTAGTGACTGTCTCCCACACACGTCCCAACTCCTTTACGCAGACGACAACCTCCCGCCTATACCGCGCCGTTCCTCAGATTCTCAACCCGTTTTTCCGCCTCCTGCGATGTGAAATCCGAACAACTTCGCGGGGAACTCCACTGGGGGATCCAATCAGCCTGCATAGAGGTTCTTCTCCGGTTTCAAGACGGCTCCTTTGCTCACTTCGGGATCTCATCACGGCAACGCGCCGGCTGGGTCTTCCACCGCTCCGAAAGTCATTCCTCAAGCGCCGATGGCGATCAATCTTCCATCTTACGATGAGCTGGTCAACGTGCATCCACGAGAACAACCTGCGCGCTATCGCGGTGCGCCTTGGTTTGACCCCACGATGGAGCAGAACGATGGTTTCATCGAGCAGTACGCTGATGGCAGTGGTTTACTCCCAGTTGACCTCCATATCTGGGTCGCCATGAGCATCGACTGGCGTACCAGGTTACCGGTACTGGGCCACGTGATGGTTCATCAACGCGTCGAGAGCGGTGCTCAAGCGCAAACTGCGATGATCCGTCTCGCTTACCAGGGGCTTTACAGAACGCCTTCGGAGTCTCTGGTTCCCGAGGAGCACCGTTTTGACGTGGCCTTCTATCGCACCCAAGGGGAGATCGGCTACGGCGACCAACTCGCGGCGTTGGCTCCCTCCATTCTAGAGCGCGTTCTTCCAGCGGGGGTGAACCAGAACTACCTCTGTTGGGGGAGACCAATACTTTGTGCTGAATTCCGTCGCCTCCGTCGCTTTCCGCGGTCTAACTTCTTGCAGATGATCCGTTTCGAACGTCGCACCAAATCCCGATTAGGGTATATGATACCGTATCAGAACGGGGAAGCTGAAAGGATCCGACCGCATTACATGCGTGGACGCTATGTTCCTCTGCCACGAATGCCGTCGTACGGCATACGAGGCCTGCTGGGGTGGCTATATAGAGCTTCCGCCGTGTCTCACCTACATTGTTAGCCGGTTGACCACCAATCAGTTCTTCGGGTGGTAGTATGTCGTCGTAACCGAGTGAGTGGCCCGCTGTGCGGCGTATCTTCTCTCCCAGTTTTACGACCAGTTCCGACTGTCGTACCTTCCACCGTGGGCGTGCAACGGAATTCGTTCATTGGATCTCTACATTGTACTCGGCAGAGCCGGTAACTACAATGAAGTGATCTCCCTTCTGGACGCGATGAACCAGGGTGACTGGAATGCAGTACCTCTCGCTCGGAGCAGTCTTCACCAAGGCACTAACCCTGGTGACTGGTCTCCGGGACGTCGAACTTCGTATGCGGGTGAATACTTGTTCTATGACCCTATGGAAATGAGATTCATCTCCGAAGTGGAGGCTGCAGCTCTTCGCGATCGCAAACGTGCCGTTCCACCGGAACATCCGAGGGGTTACATCGTCACAGACGGATACTTCCAACCTTACGAAGGCCCAGACCCGATGGTTGAAAACGATCCTCAGATTTCGGGGGTCGCCATCGCCAGCGACGGCGGTCAACTTCCTCAGCCTGAGGGTCCTGACCAGCCAGCCTATGCTGCTCCGGGGCCGTCCGGGTTATCTCCCGCGGTCGTGCACAAGGCTCCGAACATGGATTTGTTGAATCAGGCTCCCAACGTGGGTACCAGTCACGGTGGTGGTCATTTTCACACAGCTCCCGTAGGAGGTGGGGCAACGGGTGCCAGCGCCACTGGGCCTGACCGCACAGCCATCATCTCCCAGTTGCTTGGGGAACTTGGGGTGGACGCTTCTGGGGTGTCCAGCGATATCATGCAACCGCGGGCAGTGATACTAGCACAGCTATGGCCTCAGAGCCACCCTCCTGGATCACAGGGGGGTGTTGGACCTTCCTCGTGAGGGGGAGACCTGCTCGCACCTACGCTTGTCGGTTGTCTTCCCGGGTAGCGGGGGCAACATAGTTCAATTACGACCGATTGACTTGAATAAACTCTCATCTTCCAGGCCAAATTTTATTTTCTCTCTTCTTCTTCATCTTCTCTTCTCGAGGCTTCTACTTCATCTTCTCTTCTCGGAGTGCCATCCTCCCAGTTCTAGGGGTTCTTCTTCTCTTCTGAGGTCGCCTCACGGCGCCCTCTATCTCTTCCTGAGCTCCACGTCTTTCTTGGTATCATGGAGGACGACGACGGTGTCACACCGGAGTGTTCGTGAAGACAATGTCGTGGCCCAATCCGATCGGTTTCTTATCCCACGAGGGCGTGGTTGATCGTATTGAGTACTCCCGTTCCCATACGGCTATGGTACTGCACGATCTTTGATCGGGGTAAATGTTCCACCGGTTCGTCCGTGTCACTAGACGGCGGGTATTCATACCAACGAACTTGGTATTGGATGTACCCATCTGGGTGATAGCTATGCGCGACGATAAGGTCGATGACAAACTCCTTCGGGTGAATATCTCGCTTTGGGGTTCCTGTGCTTGCCCGATCAACGGTGGTTCCGGACGGCGTTGCCGGTAATGGTACCAGCGTGCGCTGCAGCTTTGACGCCAGTGGCAGAAGAGCCGGGCCTGTTTCAGCTGAGGGGGCTGAACTCCTCTGCGAGGGTGATTCCTCAACAGGTGGCTAGGTTCCTGGCGCACGGGTGCTAAGCCGACCTTGTCCTGTGCGCGACGGTTCGCAAGGAGGAGGCGGTTCGATGGCAACGGCGCGCGCCGGTTCACATGACCTAGCTTGGTGGGTGATGACAGTAATGCCGCGTTGAGACGGAGAGCTCCCACTGTGTGGTGGTGCACGGCGCGTGCCACGTGACAGGTTTTCGTTTGGCTCTCCTGCACGTGCAGAGTGGCTGGTTTTCTTTAGTGGTGCCTGAGACTGCTTTTTTACAGTGTGGTGCCATTTAGGGTAGCTTGCACCGTTCTGACGGGCACTTGGTAGATCCTCCTAGACTAGTGGAGATGCTGAGTCATCCGAGCCCGCATGGCGGTGACAGTTTTCCACTTCATCGTGTGTTGAACCTTCCTGACTAGGGGTGTTATCTGCCCCAGGGTCTGCGGTGACTTCTTTCTCTTGCGCCTTCGTGGCGGTTGAGGTGCGCACGTCTTGGACGGTATGCGACGGCGGAGCATCCCCTAAATCTCTCGAGCGATTATCCAGGTGTCCTGTGTCCATACTTCCTTTCGGAGGCAAGCTGATCAGGCTCCTTTCCGACTGTGTCGAGGGTGCCTTACGAGTGAGGCCAACGGTTCTCTCCTGTACTGGAGTTTGTTGAACGGCATCGTCTGACGACACTTCCTTGAGAGAGGGGGCATTTTCACCAGGCTGAGGTGGAGCCACATCGGTATCCGGTGGAGTAGTCTTGTTGACAAGAGTGCTGTCCTCCGCAGAGGGTTGGGCATTAATGGTAGTTTCAAAGCGCGATTGCGGATCTGCAGATCCAACAATCGGCATATCCGTTCCAGAACCGTCCTGGACGGAGCCAGACTTTTCCACTTCAGGTAATCGTGAGGCACGAGCAGTAGATCGCGACAACGGTGTGGCCTTCGCTACCAAGCGGTCCATTGCCTCCCCCTCCTTAGTTGGAGCGACGGGGGGTGTTAGTTTCACGCTTGATTGCGGCTCGACAGCCGCTCGAAAGCGAGAGCGAATTAGAGTCGGAGAATCCGAAGAATTAGGTAGCTTCGATATAATCGGTAGGTATGAAAGTCCTCGGGAGGGTTGCGCAACTCCCTTTGGATAGAAAGCCATACCTTCATAGGAAGCGTTCTTGGATTGAACATCCAGAGCTCGGGCGTTAGTAATAACTTCCGTACTCGGGTTGGGGCCTTCTACCACGCGATCATGAGAAAAGCGTTCATGGGTATTACCCACTTCCAGTACCACTGTGTCTTCGTTCCCTGAGATGACTTTGTACGGACCATCCGTGATAGGCGAGAGCTTGTGACGTTTCTCCTTTTCAGGGTTATAGTACTCCTTCCTGACAAAGGCGTATTGTCCTTTCTCGATCGAGGGAAGTGACCGACGGATTCGGGCATCAAAATTCCACTTGTAAGCGAGTTGTGCCTTCGCCATCGCGGATTTTGCGACGGGAACCATTGTAGTGAGCCAATTCTTCCATTGAATGTAATGATCAGTCGTAGACGGGGGCTTATCCAGCGTCGGCTGAGGTTCAACTGCAACCGGAGGCGGTGGCTCTGAGAGAACTGGTTCAAAGGGAGATAAACCAGTAACTCTGTGAGCCTGCTTGTTGTACGCATAAGTTACCGTATCGGTGTACAGGTCCCATGTTCGGGTACAGGTCCCATGTTCGGGGGTGATCAATCGTGTATGCACGCAACGCCGACAACAACGTTCGGTTAAATCGCTCCACTTGTCCATTACATTGGGGGTGGTACGTCGTTGTGAACAATTTCCTCACATCGAGTATCCTGCAGACATCCTGGAAAAACCTCGCAACAAATTGCGGTCCGTTTTGCGAGAGGAGATTAACAGTTGGGCCGCAAACTAAAGCCCAATGTCTAACAAACGCTTCAGCGACGCTTCGTGCGGTAGTCTTTTTCAACGCGATCGTTCAGACTAGTTTAGAAAAGCGGTCCGTTTTGACGAAAAGGGATTTCTTTCCACAGGAAGTCCGGAGGAACTCACCGAGAATATCGATAGCAACAAACTCGAGAGAGGCCCGTGCCAGGAACAGGGTTAATTTCTTCGCATGGCGTCGTAGTTTAACTCGTTCTCGAGCCCAGTGAGTACAAGACCGCACAATTCCGTAGCAATCCAACGCTATTGCGGGTCAGTAGAAGTCCCGGCGTAATGTCGTGTACAGTCGGTGAGCAGCCAACCTCGAAAACTGAGAGATATGTAGAACTCTCGATTGGAGGGAATTTGGAACCACGATTTATGAAGAGGGCCGGACGGTTCTTACCAAGTAACTTTGGGAGTCAATCCCAAAAGGGATATCGGCACCGCCATTTAATTGGGCGCGTACTTCGTACAAAATGGGTCTCCGGGCTGTTCACGTATCATTTCTTCGGGAGTGACGGCGCAAACGAACTGGGGTCCGGGTCGTCACCGTCTGCTACAAGAATATCGTCACAGACGTCGTGCGAAATCAGGTCGTAGACCCAGTCATCCTGGAGTAGGAAACAAGGGATATCTTCATCATCGTCGTCGACGGGCAAGGCTTCACCTTCCGTTCCTAAACTTGAAATAGCGTCCGCCTAGGAGTTTAAACTTCCCTTCTTGTAGGAGACTTCGTAGTCAAATTCAGCGAGCCGTAATCTCCATCGCATTAAGCGGCCAGAAGGTTCCGTAACTGACATTAACCAACGCAATGCGGAGTGGTCCGTATTAACGGTGAAGTGTACACCCATGAGATATGGTCGAAGCGTTTGCAGCGCCCATACCATGGCGAGACATTCTTTCTCGGATACCGAGTAGTTCCGTTCATGAACGTTGAGTGACCTGGACCAGTATCTAATGGGTTTTCGCTCCCCGTCGGGGGTTGTTTGAAACAACGCACACCCGATTTGGTATTCACTAGAATCCTTGTCGACGGTATAAGGTAAACCTGTCTTTGGCAACGATAAGATCGTGCAAAGGCAACTGTCTCTCTAAGAAAGTCGAAAGCTTCCGCTTGCGCGGGAGCAAGGGGTCCCAGTTTTGGTGGTTGTCCTTTCTTCAAAAGGTCGTTGAGAGGTCCCGAGATCTTTGCAAAGCGCGGTATAAATCGTCGGTAGACGTTACATAGCCCTAAAAAGGAGCGAAGTTCCGTTTGAGTTGTCGGATGTTTGGCGTCTTTGATCGACTTCACCCGTGCATCAGCGATCATTAAGTGTTCTGGACGGATGATGTGCCCCAAATACTTAACCGAATCGGTAAAAAACTCACACTTTCTCAACTTTAGAGAATTCCCCGCATCACGGAGCGTGGTCATGATCTCACGAACGTGGTCCAGGTGGTCATCCAAATTACTGGAAAAGAAAATGATATTGTCATGGTAGACGAGGCAACTCCGCCTCTTGAAACGAGCAAGAAGGATATCCAAAGCGCGCTGAAAGGTAGCGGGGGCGTTTGTCAGTCCAAATGGCATACGCTTAAAGCGGTATAACCCTGAGTGGCAGACGAAGGCGGTTTTATCACGGTCTTCCTGTCGGACGGGTATTTGCCTGTACCCCCAGTTCGCATCCAACGTTGAAAACACCACCGCTTTGCCGAGAGAATCAATATACTCTCGTCCATACGGGGTATGGGGTACACGTCCTTTACGGTGACTGCGTTCAAGCGAGGGCAGTCGATGCAAAAACTCCAGGACCCATCGGGTTTCGGGGCCAGTACCATAGGGGATTCCCATGGCGATTGAGCTGGTTCAATCACGCCAGAGCGGAGCATTTTATCCACTCAGAATTGCTCTTCTTCCCTAGCTTTGGGGCCCGCCCTGTACGGGTGCTGAGCAACCGGTCTCGAATCGGGTAGCAAGTCAATCCGGTGTTCCGTTGTTTTGATCTCTCCAAGAGATCCGTCCCACATTGGGGTGAACTCACGCAACATTTCGCGTAACTTCTGACGATGACACTCCGCCACGTGGCCGAGGTCTAACTTTTCCAACTCCTCTAAAGGGTCGAGCTTGTCCTAACTCGTGGGAGTGGCCTTCTTTCCCGAATCGTTCGTGCATTCAACCTCCTCGGGGGGAAAGATGACTTCTTCCTCCCCCTCCTTAGGTGAAGATTTATCCCTTGCAATTGCAGGTTCGACGATCCTGAGTACTCCGGTGGCAGACACCTTTGTAGGGATTAAGGCCGTGGGATGTGGAAGCACAGTACCAAAGACTTGGTTTTTCGCTAGGTACTGGGGCTTCTTGCAAAAGTTGGCTTTCAGAACCTGAAAAGGGTAACTACCATATATCTGGACGACCCCGTTTGCCAGAGCAAGCTGATACTTCTCTTATAAGAAGGTGAGTGGTTGAACAACCCTTAGACCAAGAGGTGCAGCTCTAACGTTGACCATCACTTGTGATTCTGGCGGGATTGCCACCGAACGTGCAACAAGTAGCTTTGGCCACTCCTTCGGAGGTGACGAATCCTGTAGGGGGGCTGGGAGTGGTACCAATTTAGATGAGCAACTCCTAAGCTGGCGACGAACTATCGGTACTACCGAACCATCCTCCAATTCAACTTCATGCGAGCGAGGGCGTATTGCCTCGACGTATCGGTTGCAGAAGTCACATCCCAAAATAACGGGGGTAGATAGCGTCTTACAGACGATGAACTCGACCTGTAGGACACAGTTTCCAATCCTCACAACGAGTAAAACCATACCTGCAGTCTTCAGAGGGTTATTGTTAGCGTCGGCTACGCCCATAACGGGTCCCTGACGAACACGGGCACGTACTTCCGGCGTTAATAACGATTCAACAATGAAATTGGGGCCAGCAACTGTGTCTAGAATAGACAGATGGCGCACCATATACTGGGTAGATAGGCCAAGGTCTGCGAAAACCTTGTAGTTTTGCCTGGCCATCACCATGACTCGATCCGGGATCCAGTTGTTCCTATACCGCATTCAAGGGCGACGCAACACACCAATGTTGGTAGAATCCCCGTCTGGGGTGATCAAGGAGTTCTTCGAAAGGATCTTGAGCGGGGAGCCAGGCTGTGACGCCTCGGGCGCCGATAACCTCGACTCGGGCGCCTCTCCAATGGAGACTCCCCCACTCAGTTTCTCAGGGTGGTATCCGTTCTAACGGGAACGGCGCTCTGCACGACGGTATCCGATCGGGCGGCCTGTGGAACAGTAACAGAACTATCCGCGGCTGCGGGTGGGATAGCAGTAGCGGACTGGCGCGATGAAGCAGGGATCCTAGAAGAACCTGATTGTTGCAACACCACATCATTAGCTGGTGAAATTGTACCAGGAAACTCGGTCTTCGCCCGCAAATAGGTGGTCGCAGGTACGAATGCCTGTTCTCCCGGGATCAGGGCTTCGTTGTTAACCACAATCTTTGGCATTTCCCTCAAAGTGAGAGTACATTTTGGCGACACATGCCCGTGGGTGTAGCACAGGTGACAGATCAATCTGGAAGCAGTCTCGGGCATCCGGTTGTCTTGGAACTTTACAACGCGGGCGTCCATCCATCCAGGCCTCTGGTAGCGATTACCAGTGACGTATGGGACCTAGGGTCCGCGTATGCGAGGACGATCTGCGTACAGCAGTTGAGCATCCGTTTCACACGAGGCAACCGTGGTGGGCGGGAGCTCCGAAGTTGGGACAGAAAGCAGTTCATCCTGTGTAAAGTGCAAATTATCGACCTCTTGACGAGAGTGCTCCTGCGGCAGCAGTGAAATTGAAGACGGAGCGCCTTCTAGGTGACTTGATACTGCTACCGGTGTGAGCGCGCAGAGCGTCTCCTTCGGAATTTGCGTATTGTACCAGCTCGAGGTAGGTTTCACTTCTTCTACCCTCACGACGTTTGGCGACCAGAGTGCGAATAGCCGGGTCCAACCCGTCGATAAACATTGTGCAACGCTCTCCAGGGGTATAAACATTACCACATCGGTTGAAAGCTTTGTCCAGTCTAACTGAAAATTCGATCTCCGTCTTCTTCGGGCGTTGCTTCGTATCCCATAACGCGGGGAAAGCTTCCTGAATAGCAGTCTCGGTCACGACAGAACGGAGTAGATATTGCACTGCTTCGGGCCAACACGCGACCCCTCCCTCAGAGGCACGAGATGAACCTCTGACAGAGTTGTATTGATCTTCAGCCAATCCACGTAAGAAATACGGTATGGCGACGTATGCCTGTCCCTCACTCCTCCCTAGGATGTCGGCTTCCGCAACAAAGCGTGACAGAAAGTCCAACACCATAATTGGGTCTTCTCCAGTAAAGTACTGGTTACAGAATGACAAAGCCATCCTCTTGATACAGTCTTTCATCTTCCCAGTACCGCGGAGTGTACGATCCAAGCTGGAGTCCTCCAAACGGTAAGACCGGTGCGATAAAACTTTCTTGTATAAACGGTTAGTAGGCTTCAGTTCCCCCAGACCAGAGTGCTTCGTTCCCTTCTGTCGGGCCCTAACTTCACCGTAAGTGGCTGCAGAACGGCACGAGTGCGACGAGTGAGAACGACGGTGTCAGTCAGCGTCCGTAGGCGAGTCCGAAGACGAGGAATCCGCCGATCGGCGAGAATGTACGGATTACTGGGACGAGTCAGAGTCCGCGTCACTGTGAAATTTCTTGTTGGAGTGGACCTTCGCGCGATCACGATGAATTGCGCGATTGGATAGCACAGGTTGTGTGTCCGGGACGTGTAGAGCAACGCCATTCGCGGTACTCAGCCGTTTTCACGAGTCATATACACCTCATTAGTGATGGTAGCACTTGGCTCTCTATATGAAAAGATATTGGACCCTTCGTACAGGATAATAGCGTCCAAACTGGACCTTTGCACTCTGGGAAAAAGGAGTACAAATAATACACGTGTGCCGGTACATGGCACCCTTCGTAGGGGAACTTCTAGATATAATTTACTTTATTTAGTGCACGACCTTACAGTTGAATGGGCGACGCCATAGTATATGACTTGGTGATCTCGGGCCATCCCGGTCAAGTAAAATCTAACAAGCGAGTGTTCGGCTCTGACTCAGGAACCCCTGGAACTCGGTAAACTCCTCACGGAGAGCCGACTCCTTGCGCAGGACTAGTCACACACCTTGTGGAGCTTCCAGCGCGTCCACCGTCGGTGTTTTCTTTTAACCACGTGTGTGTTTGGGTTCTTCGCCCGTATTGTACAGGTACCGCTCCCCCACAAACCGGTGTCGCCCCTTTTTGTCTTCTCTTGGCTTTAATCGTGGCCTTGCCAGTCGGGGTCCGTGTCCCCACTACCGTGTGCCCCCGTTCCACTTCTGTGACTTCATCACCGACCCTGTAGCCATATAGATCCGACCTCTTGGTTTCTACACCTGTTCGCTCGTCGAGACGGTGAGTCCCGGTCTTACACCCGGCTAGCGTACTCACCACAGGTGGCTCTGTTCGCAGCGCTACCCTCTCTAGAGGAAGGCCCCGAACACCTTCGTGTGTCATCACCCTGTCAGGCTTTTGCACCACCCATTGGTCTCCCGACCTAGAAGTCGATTTCTCATCCTATCCTGGATTGGTCAGTTGAAGAACTGGCTTCCCGAATTCGGTGTTGTGTGTGGACTCAGAAACTATCTGGTTACAGCGCCGTTGACCGATAAGAACGTGTTATCGATCTCCGGCTCTGTTCCAATTGGATTAAGTATTACACACTATCGACTGGTTGTTGATATTACTGTTGAGTGTGGGACACTCATTTGGGGTTATTTTTTTGGTTGGTTGTAAGGACTGTTTCAGTTCTTGGATTACTGTACCCTCGGAAGACGATGAGATGCGGCAAGAAGTCGAGCCCGTCTAAGGCGAGATCAGTGGGCGCGGACCTACCCCCGCGTTCGCGGTCTGTACCCGAGATACCGGAGGAATCACGGAAACCCGGAGCCAAGAGCAGTCCGCCCCGTCATCGGCGTCCCTAGTTGCTGGTCCGTCGGGTGCTCCGCTTAGGAAACATCCGTTACCGCCACTTGCGGATGCTGGTGCGCTCGTTCCCGAGTTGGAATCACAGGTGAGAACCCTGGAGGCTCAGCTCCTCTTAAACGCAGAGTTTCCACGCTGCCCTCGCCAGCGAGGTCGATGCTCTTCGTATGAGAGTGGACGTCGCTCTCATGGGAGGTGCATCAGAGGATCTACTTATTTTACGGAAGGATGTGAACTCTCTCTTGGAGGCTTTATCCGGTTACCCTGGCTTTACACAGGACGTGAATGTGAAATTTAATCGCATCCTGGCCCGTCTTGAGACGATGGAATCGACCCTCCGAGCCGACGAACCGGCCGTGCACTCGAAGGTGGAAGGCTCACAACCGTGAACGCCGTCGCGAAAGCGGAAAGAAACACTCCAAGAAGAGGCAGCAGAACGACTACGACTCGGATTCGTCCCGGTCATCGGTTCACTCTAACCGCTCTGCGGACTCATCTTCATCGAACTCCTCACATGACGGTGAGAATCCTGCCCGTTCGGCCCAATCGCGCCGCTCGGACGCCACCCGTGGTGAGATTCGGACCAGACAGAAAGGGAGAAAGCACTCTGGTTTGAAAGAACTGAGGCCTACCAATCCTTTGTACAAGAGGTTTTTATCTTACCGGTACTACCGTTTAAAAGATTACAGTTTGGATCGCACACCTCGCTGAACCGGAAAGGTCAAGGACTGCATCAATAGAATGGCTTTGCCGTTCCGTGACCACTATTTCACTGGGGAAGACACGATTCTCGTGTTGGATTTCCTGTCCCGATTTGTTCAGGGACGCAAACATTCTCTGCATGAGTGAGGGCCAGGCTTATATAGCCGTACCGTACTTCTTACGTGGACTCGCTGAAGATCCATTCAACTCTGTTAGAGGTTCATCATGCGCCTCTGAAGGAGGGATCACTTGTTGACCAGAAGCCGTTCAATATCTTGTACGCTCGTACGCTACGGGAGCCGCCATTCAAGAGGCTGTCCTCGCGTTACGCGACAAGAAACAACGCCCAAAAGAAACGGAGACCGAGTTCTCAGTTCGACTGAATAAGGCCTTCCACAGCTGTGGCAATGTTTATACCGCTAGCGAGCGTTGCCAGATGTTTATCGACGGATTGGATCCGGCTATTCGCACCCTTGTCTCTCAGAGACGTGAGGACAGAAGGAAGGTTACTTATCCTGAACTGGTACAGTACGCGAAAGCGGAAGGGGACGCTCTAAGGGCTCGCTCCGGAAACCGGGTCAAATCCAAGGCCTTACACCGTGAGGCCGCCTCGTCGTCAGTTTCTATACTGCCGCAAGTATACACTCGTCAGGAGGTTGATAACCTGCACTTGGCCAACGATGAATTCGGTTCAATTCCGACAACGGAGTTGCCGTCGACCACGAGCCCTCGTTGCAAGAAGATGACGACCTGCTCTATGCAGATCGTCCCCGAGTTCGTGGTCCGCAAGTGCCGTTCGCTGGTAATCGTTACCAGAGGCCTGGATGGGTTGACCCGCGTGCTGTGAAGTTTCAGAACAACCGGAATGCCGAGGTACTCCCGAAACTGATATGTTATCTTTGCTACAACCACGGACATACGTCTCCGAATTGTGTCCTCACGATGAGAGAGATGCCGAAATTTGTGGTGAATTGTGAAGCAATAACTCCGGAAAAACAGGCTTCAGTGCCCGTCACCGCGTATTTGCGTGCTAAGACTCAGTTCCCTCGCACGCTTACACCGACTCAGGTTTCTTAGATGCGCCACTCTAGTTCTTCTCAGGTCAATGTTTCCCCCGTCGCACCGGTGTCTTCCAGCGCTGCTGCGGACCGTTCTGTTGCTGTTCCACAGATTACAACCCAAACACCTGGGGCGCAGAACTCTATTCCCGTTAGAACGGATACTACTCAGTTAAACTGAGTGGGGGAGTCTCCATTGGAGAGGCGCCCGAGTTGAGGCCCAAGGCGCCCGAGTTGAGGCCCAAGGCGCCCGAGTTGAGCCCCACAACGCCCGAGGCGTCAATGCCTCGCTCCCCGGTCAAGATCCTATCAAGGAAAATGGCCAACACAGACGTGGACGCAACAACCCTTGGTGTGTTACGGCGCCCGTGGAGACTGTACAGGAACAACCGGATCCCGGGCCGAGTCATGGTCATGGCCAAGACGCACTACAAAGTTTTTGGAGATCTTGGCCTTTCCACCCAGTATAGGGTGCGCCATCTGTCTATTTTGGACACGGGTGCAGGCCCTTACTTCATTGTTGAATCAATGTTACCAGCGGAGGTGCGTTCAACTGTTCGTCAAGGACCCGTCATGGACGTTGCCGATGCGAGCAACAACCCGTTGAGAACGGCGTGTATGGTCTCTCTCGTTATACGGATTGGTCACTGTGTTGTACAGCTCTAATTTGTCGTCTGTAAGACGCTAGCTGCCCCCCTCATCTTGGGATGTTATTTCTGCGACCGCTTTGTCGAAGCAATTCGACCGCGGAAGCGCGAGGTTGAGATGGAAGATGGTTCGGTTGTGCCGATTGTACGTCGCTCTATCAGGCGTGCCTCAGCTCAGCTGGTACCAATCCCTGCCCCATTACAGAACTCATCCCCACCAAAGAAATCACCGAAACTTCGGGTCGCAAGACCAGTCTCCATCCCCCCTGCATCACATGTATGGGTGAACGTTACCGCTGCTCCGCGTGGCTTGCGGGTTGCCCAACCGCTCGCCTCCTTATATGAGAAGCACCAAATCGCTTTAGCGAATGGATTTGTTCACATTTCTGGTGAACACCGCTTTCAGGTCTTGATCGCCAACTTCAGAACGAAGCCCCAGCATCTGGTGCAAAACCAAGTCATCGGTACTGTACTTCCGCACCCAACGGCAATAATCTCCACCAAGGTGCCAGCCGCCGAAGTCCTCGGGATTACCGAACCATCAAGCGATGCTTCCCACCCTAAGGAAAGAGAGGATGGTACAATTCCGCTCCTAGAGCGTGACAACACGAAAGATTCGGAAGTGAAGCCCGTGCCAACGAGCTAAGACAGGCTCGACCCTGTGAAGAAATTAGAAGAGTTGGACCTCAGACACGTTCCGGAGTCACACCGCGAGAAGTTGCGAGACATTTTGTGTGGGTTCAGAGATATGTGGGATAGATCTCTTGGAGAGTTTCCTACCAGGGAACACTGGATTGGTTTGTTACCCGATTCGAAACCGGTTGCTAAGCACCCTTATAGGGCAGGCCCGAAGGCACGGGAAGAAGAACAGTTCCAAGTGGACGAGATGCTCCACGCAGGCGTGATTGAACCGGCTCAGTCCCCGTGGGCATCCCCAGTTGTACTGTCTCCGAAACCCGATGGGTCCTGGTGATTTTGCATTGACTATAGACGTCTGAATGCAGTCACCGTGAAAGAAGTGTACCCTATACCTCGTATGGACGAGTACATCAATTCACTCCGTGAGGCAACCGAGTTATTCACGTTGGATGCGAACTGGGGATACTGGCAAATACCGGTTCAACAAGAAGACCGAGATAAGACAGCATTTGTATGCCACTCAGGACTGTACTGCTCTAAACGTATGCCCTTTGGTTTAACGAATGTACCCGCTACCTTTCAGCGTGCCTTGGATATACTCCTTGTTCGTTTTAAATGGCGGAGCTGTCTCGTCTATCTCGACGATATTATAGTCTTCTCAAACAATCTGAACGATAACCTCGAGCACGTTCGGGAGATCATAACCACGCTTCGTGATGCAGGAGTAACTCTCAAGTTGAGGAAGTGCGAATTCTTCACCGAATCCGTTAAGTACCTGGGGCATATCATAGGTCCGGGGCGGTTACTAATCGAGCAGGTAGGAGTAAAGACATTCAAGAAGGCGAAGCAACCCACAATTCAGACCGGACTACGGTCCTTCCTGGGCTTGTGCAACGTCTATCGACGGTTCATACCTGGCTTCGCAAAGATTGCGGGACCCCTCAACGAACTTCTTCGGAAAGGACAGCCACCAAAACTGGAGCCCCTTATACCCGCGCAAGCGGAAGTTTTCGAATCTCTCAAGGAGGCAGTAACCTCAGCACTGATCTTATCGTTGCCAAAAAAATGGACTACCTTACACCGTAGATACGGACTCGAGTGCCTACAAAACCGGTTGTGCTTTGTTTCAAACAACACCCAATGGGGAACGAAAACCAATTGGTTATTGGTCCAGGACACTCAACGTTCATGAACGGAACTATTCTGTATCAAAAAAGGAATGTCTTGCCATGGTATGGGCTCCCCAGACCCTACTTTTATATGTAATGGGTACCCACTTCACCGTTAATACGGATCACTCCGCGTTACGTTGGCTCACGTCAATCACGGAACCATCCGGTCGCCTGATGCGTTGGCGTCTCTGGCTGGCCGTGTTCTATTATGAAGTCACCTATAAAAAGGAAAGTCTTAACACCCAAGCGGACGCCCTCTCACGTTTAGGGACGGAAGGTGAAGCCCTCCCCGTCGACGACGATGATAAAGATATACCGTGCTTTATCCTCAAGGAGGATGACGTGGACCACGACCTGATATCAGATGACATCTGTGATGATATCCTCGTTGCTAACGGTAGCGACCAGGATCCCGGTTCATTCATCCCGGTCACCCCCAAAGAGATGATTCGTGAGCAATTCGGTCACCCGTTTTGTGCGAAGATACGCGCCCAATTGAATGGTGATGCAATCATTCCTTTCAAAGTCAACACTCAAGGTTACTTTGTTAGGACTGGTAAATCGTGCCCACAAATTGTGGTTCCCCACTCGTTACAGTCGAGAGTGCTGCGTCTCTCTCACTTTTCAAAATTGGCTGCTCACCCTGGCGCGAGGAAACTGTACACGACACTGCGTCGCGACTTCTACTGGCCCGCATTGGCGCTGGATTGCTACTCCACCGTCAGGATGTGTACGCACTGTGCTCGTAAACGAGTGAAACTCCGCCATCATGCGAAGAAATTAACACTGTTTCCGGCACGGGCCCCCCTTGATTTTGTTGCCATCGATATACTCGGAGAGTTTGTCCGGACTCCCCGTGGAAAGAAGTATCTGCTCGTCATTACGGATAGGTTTTCTAAACTCGTCCGGACTGTACCGATGAAAAAGATTAACGCACGAACAGTGGCTGAAGCGTTTCTCTGGCATTGGGCACTCGTCTACGGTCCCCGGTTAATCTTCTTTCAGATAATGGCCCGCAGTTTGTTGCGCGTTTCTTCCAGGATGTCTGTAGGATACTGGATGTGAAGAATCTGTTCACAACGACGTACCATCCCCAATGCAATAGACAAGTGGAACGGTTCACCCGAACGTTGTTATCCGCACTGCGTGCGTATACAGTTGAACACCCCCAAAACATGGGACTTGTATACGGATACCGTAACTTACGCGTACAACACCCCCTATGAATATTGATTCTGGGCTAAATATGGCCGAAATTGCGCCTCAATTTATTCTAAAAAAATATGTGGGTGTCTAAATATGGGCGTAGCCTGACACATTACGCAGGGGGCAAGATCTCCAATTCTATTCGATGCATCGCAATTAGTTCGAGATTGGGTCATAACATTCGTACCGTCCTGAATGCGGACACGGTACAACACAGACGTAGAGGTAATGGCTTTATTTCGGCCATTTAGAATTTTCGCTCCTATCTATGGCCATCGTCGACATGATGAAATTGCAAACGTTGGCCGTCATCAATTCGACTCGCAGCGCGCCTCCATAATGCGCCGCATCAGCCGCTTGCGCATAGCCCCAACCCCCCGTCGTCATGAAACCACGATCATGCCATTCCTACCCCTCCGCCGCAATGCGCAGCTCCAGACACTCGGGCAACGCCAAGCGCCCCATCTTCATGAAACTACGCTCATGCCACTTCTACTTCTCCGTCGCAATGAGCAGCATCTGCCACTCGTGCATCGCCAAGCCCACCGTCTTCATGGCATCACGCTCATGCCACTTCTACTACCTCCGCTGTTGCTCTTCTCTTCCTATTCTCCCCAGCTTTCCTTTCTCCTCCCTTCAAAACTCTCTCACCACCTCCCCTCGCCCCCAACGTGCGCCCCGCTCTCCCAAATGCAGGTCGACACGGACGTCGTAGTCGCTGACCACCACCATATGTTGCAGCAGCCGCAGCTCCAAACGCCGCCACATCTACCGCAGCACCAAGACCAGCCCCAAAGCCAAATACATCAACAGTATCAGCCCTACCAGCTCCCTCACAATGACAATTTCATCAAACAAGCCCAACCACATCCCGCCATATACCCGCCATTCCCACTCCCCTCACACTGTACTATATCGCCGGATTCGAGTTTGGATGCCCCGCAGCGTTATTCCCATGGACTGCGTCACCGGTGGCGGGGCCTACGGCATGGTTTGTGCCGCCGTGGACCACGTTTGCAGCGAGATGGTTACCTTAAGGATAATCAACGACGTCACTCACGACATCACTGATTGTAAGCCCTGTACGGAGGATGCTGCTACTTCTCCATTTCGGCCACGAGCAAATTATAAGTCTGAAAGATGTTTACCTCCCTACAAGAAACCCATCTGATTTTCAGGGGGTACACTTTGTCACCGACCTCATGGAATTCGACCTGAATCAATTCACCGCCAGCAACCAGTCCATTTGCATCGGCCATATCCAGTATATTACTTACCAACCGCTTGGTGGGCTGAAGTATATATACTGTGTCGGTGTGATTCACCGTGACCTCAAACCGTCTAACACTCTGATCACATATTCGTTTCATCTCAAAATATGTGACTGCAGTTTAGCACGCGATGCCCCCCCGTACGGAAGAAACCCAAGAACGAGTGACTGGTTACGTCGCCACACACTGGTATCGTGCGCCGGAAATTTTGTTCGGAGGTCAGTACTCCGAGGCTGTCGACATCTGGAATCTCGGGTGAATCATTGCCTGAATCATACCTTGGAGACCACTTTTCGCCGGAACAAGCTTCCATGAACATTTGGTCAGAGTGGCACAGACTATCGGGCTACCACTGAAGAGCATGGTGCTCGACCTATGCAGGTTCATTTTGAGTTGCCTCAAACTTGGGCCTCTGAGGTATGAGAGATGAGAATTCAACAGTGTTCGGTGTGTCGGATGGCCTGCTTCCTGGACGTCTCATTCGGATAGGAAAGCCCGTGGACTGTATAAAGATATTAGGGGCTACTCAAGAAAGGGAAAGGCGATACAAGGAGAGAAATACCGCTACCAATGCATCGTCCAGCACTTCTGGCCTGAACTCTGCACATTCCTCGCTTCCATCGAACAGCGCATCAAGGACTGTTAAAACCACCGTGGGGGAGGACAGTCATCCTTTAGAAACCAATTCACAGGAAGTGAAACAAGAAAACAGTCGAAGTGTAAGCTCAAGTTCTTCTTCATCAATTTCGAGCTGTGAAAAGCTAAAGCAACTGTTAGCTGAGCCTACAATGAATATTGAAGCGGTTAAAAAACTCGCATGGGCAGGGTTAGCGAATGATATGCGAGCGCCAATATGGAAAGCCCTGCTTGGATACGTTCCGACTAATCTCTCACCACTAAGAGATACGCTTCGTCGCAAAAGGAGAGAGTCCCAGGAAGCCGTTAGCCAACACTATGATCCGCTCCTGTGAACTAGGGAACATCCAACTGTACCGAATTCGAACACATACAATAGAGCTGGGAACCGAGAAGATGTGACCATGCGTCAAATATCAGTCGATGTTCCCAGAACATGTCCGGGAAAGTCGCTGTTTCTTGTTCCTGAAGTGCAACAAGCTTTGAAACGTATCCTTTATGTCTGGGCTACAAGACACCCTGCAAGTAGATATGTTCAGTGCATGAACGATTTGGTTACGCCGTTTCTTTACGTCTTCCTATCCAAATATGCGAAAACAGGGACTGATACAGGGCTATTGCAAGTTTCAGACTTATCGGATCTTGAGGATCCAGAGTACGCGCTGGCAAACGCTGAGGCTGACTCGTATTGGTGTTTGACGGCTCTGTTGAATGATATTCAAGACTATTATACCTTTTCCCAACCAGGGATTCAGTGCCGGGTACATTTCCTGCGAGAACTCGTTGCTAGAGTGGATGCAAACCTATGTGCCCATCTGGAAGATGAAGGTCTCGATTTTCTCCAGTTCGCCTTCTGGTGGATGAACTGCCTGCTCATGCGAGAACTTCCGTTTCCCCTTATCGTTCGCGTCTGGGACACGTATCTTGCCGAAACTGATGGCTTTGCTACGTTTCATATATATGTCTGTGCTGCTCTATTGGTTTCGTTTAGTGAATATCTTCAAGATATGAACTTTCAGGATTTGGTCATTTTTCTTCAAAACTTACCTACTGAATCATGGACGAACAGAGAGATTGACGTAATTCTAAGCCAAACTTATATGTGGCGAACGATATTTGGAGCGGCTCCAAGGCACTTGCAGTCCTAGTCTGAAATGACAAATTTCACAACTAAAACTATAACTGTGATAACTATAACTATGTAGCTAGTCTTCATGTTGCTTGCTCTTTTTTTCGAGCTATCCCTGCGCATCGTTCAAGTCACCTTATTACTATTAAAAATCATATCAGACAGATCTCGTCCGATACATCTCATTCAACTAACACCCCTTTTATCCAACATCGATGAAGCTGCACGCTCTCTTCAAGAACTATTGGTCGTTTGCAATGAATCCATACCCATGGAAGTTACGAAGGTACAGTTCAACGGCAGCCAGCTTCAGAAAACAGAAAGTCAGTGGCACATGTTTCTTATAGGTGATCTCGCATCATTCAAATCGCCATTTCCCTAACAGACAGCCGTAGTTTCGGCAGAATCTAGCTTCTCTTTGATTACCACGGAGATTACACTGCTTGCACTACAGGAATCAGCGAAAGAGTCGAGTTAGTGTAATCCGTCTTTTCTCGAAGTTCTTAGCCTACAACTTACCTTTGCAGCCATATCGAACAAAGATTTTATGACCACTTCGTTTATAGATAATAGGCTGTCCATAATGGGAACAGTCTCCCGCTTCGATTGTTTGATCTTTCGATAGCGTTCAATCTCGGACAGCTTGTAGAGGATCAATACCGCATCAGTCAATACAGTTAGGACAGTTACTGCGTTACGACAACAGAGCGAAACGAAAGGGGGTTAACGATGAGTCAGTTATGATCGGACGCACAGATTTGACTGTAGCAACATTTAGAGATCGCAACTTACTTATCCTTCCCCATGAAGTCAACGGATTAACGTCTCCAAAGCCTACAGTAAATAGAGTAACAGTAGAAAAGTAGAAGGCGTCGAAGAAGTTACGAATTCCTGGGTTAACGTCTTTTTCAACCTGATAAAACAATCCAGCAGATACGTAAAGAAGGCTGAAAAGAGAAAGACCAACGCTTGCCAAGCGCGCCTGCGCGTTGGTCATCCGTTACATAAACCCCCTGCTTGCCTCCGTATCCATTATCATTCTTGGAGTCGTAAGATTCTTGTCAGACGCAGGATTCTGACAAAGAACAACTCAGACTGCTCAGAAACTGCGAAGCCAATGGGGGCGATGGCAATGAAATCAACGAGCATGCCCCTTGTCAGCAGGAATCGAGGAGAAAGTCCTTTTCCATGCCAACGTCCAAAAAACTCCATGAGAAACACCATGGAAACATTGTTCTCATAGCTTCTAAAGGCTTGATGCCACATGGGTCCAACGTCTAGAGACTGTAGCGCAAATCCAAGACAGTTCAAAACTACCAAGAGTGCTATGATGCCATTGGTGGCAGGATGGTTCAGTACAAAACAAAGCTCAAAAGCCATCGGAAGGCGCCCTGGTGGATATAAATTTCGAACGGCAGGTGTTTCGCCCGCCGAGAATACCTGTAGCTGGTCTGGTGGCAGCGGAATGCGTGTCGGCTGAACCGTGTCGTCGATTGTGGCTTTCGGTCGGTTAGGGCTAACACGAGCGACTGGAATTGTTCTTCGAATCCTAGAAGAAGAAAAGAAACGAACATTAACAGGTAGAACCTGTAGGAAGGCGGCAGGCCGCAGAGGTCCGGCGGTAAACGCAAACATAACTTGATCAAACAAGAGCGGTCGCTCAGCCGTTGTAGAGCGAATGCGGTCTCCGAGAAGCACAGGCGGACGAATAGGATTGGAAGCGCATCCGTCTGCGACGTAAAGCGCGAAGAAGAAGATCGCGCGAAAAAAGCTACGGGGTAACGCGGAGGTCTGGCGCAGACGCGAATCTACTGATGGTGCGGAACGGAGCTGGTAAGGCTGCGCGAGGAGTGCGATGCACAACGAGGACCAAGCATCCGCCGCATCACGGCGCGCGCACTTGCCACCTGACACGATGCCACGCGCAAACAACCGTCACCAGCACTGCTGCGCAGAGCTCTGGCGGCACCTTTGTTTAAAATATGGGCACATCGCGGGCACACCTTCTCTCCACTTCAAGGCGGCGCTTCACAACGGGCCACATTCCATCTCCGATCCGCTCGCAACGTTCCCGGGGAACGTTCCTGGTTCCGTTTCCTGGGCTCTGTTTATCTCTGAGCCTCGTAGCAACCGCCACATGTGTCGGTGGCGCGCGCGAGCACTTTGGGTGGCAGCGAGGACAGCGACTGCGGATTGTCATCCGCGCCAAGCACAAGCGCCTGTCGACCCATGGCGGAGATTGCGCGACGGGTCGCGCGGAGACGACATTCACGGGCAAACGAACAGCGGTGCGCACGTTGGGGCGAGGGGGGCGGTACGAGGAAGGGCGAAGGTCGGAGATGCGAGGGCGATGTGGGCGCAAATGACCTTACGATTCACCGTTGCCGCTTCGAAGCGGCTCGGCGAAGTCGCTCGCTTTTTGGAGTGCGCATGTTCTGGTGCGCTCAGGCGGAAACCAGAAACGGCCTTGTGCGCCGAAAGCGACCCTCAGCCCGCAGTAGCGCGTGACGCACGCACGTCTGTAAGCCGCTGTAAAACAACGATCAGCATATGATGGCTTCCGCGGCACTCATTCTGCTTCGCGTATCGACTGAATCGATTCGAGTGGCGCTCTTCATCCTGTGCGTCGCGCAACAGTACGGTCACGCTCCGCACGTTCCGCTCCTCCGAAGTGCACCCACTCTGCGCCCCGCTCGGTCGCTTAAAATTGGAACGCTGCTCCCTGTTTGCCACCGCTCGCGCTCCGTCGTAGCACCGCCGACGCTCCCTCCTCCACGACGTGTGCTCTTCGGGCCGCCACCATCTGGCGTGGCTCCTTCCGCCTGGCTCCCATCCGGGCCGCCACTGCTCGTTACGTGACCTCCGTTTTCCGTTGTTCGCAATCGCCCGCTCGTCTGCCCACCTCGTCCCCACAGAGAGCAACATTCGACACCATGGCCCGCTACGAGTTTGTAACATGTCCCAGGGCGCGTGACATGGTTCACGACTTTAGATACACGTGTAAGCTATTGTGGTGCGCAGCCAAGCATTTGTTAGCAGTTTTTAAATCAGTGGAAATGCAGAACTTCAGTCGAGATGCAGGATGCAGCATCAAATTGTTTTCATCAAGAATCCGACCTTGCCGCGCAGGTCTTCTTCCCATCACGGTCTGGGTCGCAGGAATATCAACATATCTTCCCGCAACGGCATGTTGTATTCGTGATCATCCGTCTCCGCTACTTGCAACTGGGGCGAACTCTAGTACTCTCCATTCGTCGAGAACAATTTGAAGGCACTCTAGAGAGACTTACAGACCAATTTTACGGTCGCCACGATGTCGACACTATTGGCAGTTTTTCTGAAGCACAGGGTGAGTCCATATTGTTTTTAATGCGAAAAGAGGAAGGAAAGAGCTCATACTCTACCTTGTTGTATACTGTTGTGAGAGTGTACTTTAAGTAGCACTGTAGCCGTCGTGCCTCATAGCGCCCTGATTGCGTTTTACTCCTGTTCTGTAGCTCAGCCGTCTTTCCATAGTTATGGGCCCAGCGCTAGGTCTGTAAGTCCCAAGTTCGATTCCCGGCAAAATTCTTCGGAGTTTGGACAGATGATCGCTTACAGTGCCACTGCCGCAAAGGGGGCTGTGTACAGGAGTTGCCTTCGTGTAACTCAGGCAACTGGGGGGAGTGTGAGAGTGTACTTTAAGTAGTACTGTAGCCGTCGTGCCCCATAGCGCCCGGATTGCGTTTTACTCCTGTTCTGTAGCTCAGCCGTCTTTCCATAACTGTACTGTTGGAATGACGACCCGAGCACACTCAATGAGGTCTCTTCTTCGCTTTTTGTCGAGAAAATACAGGCGCCCTGAGATTTGAAGAAATCCAATTGGTCTTTGTATACAGGTTGAGATTTCCAAAGTCTTCCTCGATGTGCGCCTATCTCTTGTGTACAGCACGTCGAGAGACTCGTTGTATAAGCATTTGTAATGCCAACATATGTCAGCAAAAGAAGCATGAATCGTCCGTGTCCCTCTCCCATCACCAACAGAATCAAACTGGATGTGTACATCATAAAAGTTCTTCACATCACCGTAGTACAATTCCTTCACGTCTATTTTGCCTACAGTGGGTTGGGAGACGGAAGTTGTGGACTGCGTATTATTTTCAACATCTTGACCAGCAAACTCCGCAGAGATACAGAATTTTTGGCGTACGTCATCCCGGTGTGTTTGTCTCTGTCTGAATGCGGACTCCGTCTCGACAATGAACGTGGAATAGTTTTGGGTCACCCGAGCTGATCGGAATTGTTTCACAGAAGCTATTTTGTAACAGCTCCCAACATGAGACGCGTTATCCATTACAAACTTTTGCACTGGTGCTTTGAAACGATTGAAGTTTGATACAATTTGACCAGTTCCACAAACCTGGATTCCTTCATGAAACACATGTTCATCTTCCTGTTCAGAGAAAGTTCGAGAGTTACTTTCCGCATCGTTTTCCAAAACAAGGTGTTGCTCCCCGGGCATCATTGGGGCAAGGCCATGGCTCATCAGTCGAATTGAAAGAAGTCGATGGCTTTTGTGGAACAAATGAGAGTTAACGTTGACTTTGCTTGTCATTCTTCTCCCCATGTCTCCGAGGAGCCTCTCGACAAGAAACTGGGAAGTGACTGGCAGCGGACCACATTCTCGCAACAACTCTGGAAGTTGTAATATGGCATGGGTGGAAGGAGTGAAACAGAACGCTTCTGAAGATTCCGAGTAGAACTCACGGGTAAATCGAACGTACAAGTCCTGCACCAAAGTTTCAAGTTCCTGCGTTACAACTCTCTCGCACCGATACTGGAACGAAATGAAAACAAGTCTCGAAGTAAGTGCCCAAAGTGTAATTATGTTTCTTTCAATGTTAAAGCGGTTCAAAAAGGGTAGCAAATACCGCTCGGCGAGACGTTTCAGATCCTCTGCCTTGTATCTTTCTAATTCTTCGAGTGGCATAATTGTTCGTCCCCATGAAACCGGAATTCCATGCGTACTAGTACTCATCTTCTTGTTAATTTTATGCAGAACACCGATAGGAATGCAGTACTTTGACCGAGCTCGCACTTTATCATGGTTTTGATGATAACCACAAAGAAGTTTCACCAGATGTTTAGTCCAGCCCATCAACACGAGATGCATAATATCTTCGGGATGGGAATATTTATGATCCATGGAAAGCTTACGAAGGCAGCAATCGTCCTTGATGACAGTTTTCTTGACAATGGTTTTACGCTCATTCTCTGTCCCATGGTGATGTCGAAGGTTTCACCAAGTAGATACTATATCCTGATGACTTCGTGCTGCACCACAATCGATTTCTATGACCTCTCTTTGCTGAGCTCTATTTCTGAAATGACAATCATGGTCTATCCATGTGCGAACAACATTTTCCGGAATGTCGGGTACGACATAGGAGGCCTTGAGCGCTGGGAAGTACGTCTTCTGCTTGAGACAAAACCTGCAAAACAAAGATGCTGTGTGTCCCGTGTAACCCAATATCTTTGTGGCAGTAGGCCAATCTGCTGTGAAGAACGTAATGAAAACCCGCACATTGCGCACTTTTTTGTCATGACACACGACGGATATCCCTTTCTCCAACATGCGGAAGTCATCTACAATGTGCTTAAGAAATGTATCAAAGTTCTTTGAAGAGTGCGATCCGGGAACAACACCGAATATCAGAGCGTTGTTAGCTCTTGATCGTTCTTTTGGACTGTAGTTCAGGATTGTGGAAACGAGTGGCCATGATTTCACACCCTCTCCACGTCTATTCCTCGAACACTGAAAACCATCAGTCTAGAACGTTAGAAAAATCAATATTTCTTCTGATGTTGCAACGTCGCTTCCTAAATACTGCCGGTACAGTCTTGGGAACAATTGACCATGGTAGAAGTCGTGATGGATCTCGTCGTTGTCTGAACCGTGAGAAGAACTCCTTATCGTATTCCATCCTTTCTGTATTTCCTCTAACGAGTCGCGAGCACGACATAGAGCTCGAATAGAAGAAGAAGGTCTCATGTACCAGAATTTGGCACTTTTCTTTCCTTTCACGACCCCTCCACATATAGAACAATTCTCAGAAAGTCTTAGCCACCCCGCCGCCGCACAATGACCCTTCTTGCACATGGTTACAAATGATTTCTCGGCCAGAGACTTTCGAACCGCATAAGACACCATCGTTCTATACGAAACAACGGCCTTGGTGGAGTAGCTGAAACAGAGCTCCTCGCAAAATGGGTGCACAAACCGGGTGTAAGAGTTAAACCCACCGTCTGGACGAGTTAAGCAAGGGTGGCAGGGAGCCGAAAAGCCGGGGTTGGAGAGGTATACTGTGAGGTGGATCGATGACGTCACCCAAGGTGGATGATCCTCCCAAGAGTGGTACCGTGGACCGCAGAACGCGAGAACAGGTAAGACAAGTGGGGCAGGGGCAAACAAGTAACTAATGTATCCCCAAGAAGGGCGGCCTGCACACGTACGCGTGTATTATCCTACTCACTGTCACGACACTCATAACCCATACCGATTGGGGTCCTTCCACCATGAACTATGGGTTGACAAACTAGTCATAATTCCCTTCCCTGAGGTGTAGCTTCTTCATATCAATATGACTCGCAACCGCCGTGAACTCCGCGAGAACGCGTTGCACTTCAACAAGTGGTCTGTCAGATAGAGCACCATATTACTGTGTTCCTCATATAACTCAGAAACCGGATTCAGAATTAGAATCAGAGACAGCAGAAGATTTTTGTAGTTCAGATGAGGTGGATGAAAGCCTTGAAGATGAGATTCTGGACGATATAGAGTCCAATTTGGAACCCTTGGGAAAAGACATAGAGAGTAAACTACCACTGCCGCGAAATGATACTCCAGTTACTCTGGTGTTGGATAACACCTCTGTCGAGGCACTTACCCAACACCTCTGTCGAGGCCCACTCGGTCAACAGCAATGGTAAGATGGATCATGATCTGCTCTCGGGTAAACCGATTGCTAGAAGGTACGAGGTTAAGAACGTAATGGAACCGGAAGATGGGAAGCCTGCTTTGAACATGCCCACAGCCGATGATCATAACCAAAAGTTTCCTTCTCATGCTGAAGAACAAACCTCGACCGACCCAGAGGCTGAAGCAAATGAATTGGACTTTCAGATGAGAACTGAAGGTTTCACGCATAATGGTCAGGGCCGTACATGTGACTAACTACTTTCCACTTTTTGAAAGTCACTAGTCATCCACAATTCGCGGTAGTTAGTCGTTTTTAAGTAACCGTTAAGCTTCATCGCTGGCCAAAGCAGCAACGTTTCTCACAATCGAAACAAAAGCTTCTCCTTGACGATGTAGAAGACCAGTTTGTAAAGAATTTGTAGACTGTAGCTCATTCCTTACAAAGACCCTTATCATTTCACACATCTCAGTGGTACTCGAAAGAAGTGACTGCGATTGCGATCCCTCCCGCCGTCCGAGATCACTAAACAGCCGTTCCGCGGCTGCAGAAGATGCCTGCGACGCGAGAAATGCTCTAGCGACCATGTTAAACGGCACTGGACTGACCAAACCAGCTCTTTCGTTAGCATGCTTCCAGTACCGCAGCGCCTCATTTGGCTCTCTTCGTCCATAGAACTTCAATTCCTGACGCATTTGAGTGTGAAACAATTCGAGCCCAGCTTCCAGTGATGGCCCAGAGAGCCCAAGAGAGTTATCCAAAGCCCTCATTTCGCCAATGAGAGCACTATAAAGTGAACAAAAGTACGAAACGCGACCGGTCTCCGGTAACCCAATGAAATCCAATTCGCATTCATTCACATCTAATAGAGAAGCCAAATGAAACAATAAAACTCTTCGCGCCTTAGTAACTGCAGCAGTCTGTTCAGCTGATACTTCAGAGTGAGAAAGCAAATTCCATACCGGAGAGGTAGCAGATAATGGACGCCAAATGTGACCCAAACGCACTTCCAATGCTTCGCAAAGCCGATTGCAGAGCAGCTTAGCTGCAGGTTTCACCAATCGTATTTTTCGTGCCTCATCTCTTGCATGATCGGACTTGGAAACGCTTGGAACGCAGGGTCCTGAAAATGACTCACTTACACTTAAATCTATTTCCAGGAGGGTGTCTTGCTCTTCATAAAACGAACGACTACATGGAACCAATAAGCCGGCCATAATCTGCAGGGTCTCGTAAAGCTTGTGTAAAACGCGTGGAGTGCGAGACATTGTGATTTGTTTGTCAGCCTCCAGCTGACGTGCCACACGTCGAACTTCTGTGAGAACAGCAATGAATTCTGCAAGACAGTTCCGGTGTTCTTCATTAAGTTGCGGTAGATCTGCAGCTTCAATTGAAAGCTCCTCTGCAATAGCGGCTATGTTTTCCGCAGGGGTGAGATAAGTCGTCATTGCTCCAAGTCTCGAGTGCCACCGTGTCGGCACGTCGTGCCTCAGCTTCTGTAACCTGTCAGCATTTATGCCTTCATAGAGTTGTTTTCCTCGGAGCAACATGCTGGCCTTTGGATGAAAGTTAAAGTAGGATGTTATTTTGTTAATGGTATTCATATACTTCCGCCACAATTTCCCCTCTTTAAAGACATCATTGACAACAAGATCCATTGTGTGCACAACACAACGAACACCACCAACGTAGTTTGTGAATCGATCTACAGCGGAGGCAGTAGCCGGCTCGTTGTCGGAGGTTACAGTAGACACAATCTTCTCTGACCCAACAACCAAATTGCTTGACATAATCTCTTGCAAAACAGAGCACAATTGCTGGGAGTTCTTCGGTAGATCTCCTAAGTTTAACGTACCGATTGGGAAAGAACAGAGGTCCCAATTTGCATCCACGAAGTGCCATGTTACGCCCAGTATTGGGGCCCCCAACGCTGCACTCCAACCATCAACAGTTAGCGATCCTGTGCGCGCGGCGTTTACACGTTTCCGAAGAAGACGGCAGACAGCCTTTTCTGTAGATATGGGATGCGAATCAAGTAAACCTCTAATGGAAAATTGCAATTTTCCTCCCAAAAGGTCAACCAAACCTTGAAATGTTGGAGATCCCAACACATTTAAACTCATTTCATTAGAACAAGCCAAAAAAAAACCAAACCAATTCGCTGCATTGTTAAAGGAGAAACGTGATTTTCCTTTCTTGTCTTCGAAGATTCTGGTTTAGGAAAGAAGCATAGTTGTCCTGACTTTGAAATACTCTCTCGCATTTCACATTCCTTGTCAATTATAGCTCTAGTGTGAGCTTCTGTAGCATTTGTGCGCGCAAATGTTAGTAGCTTTTCGTGCAACGTTTGGTGATGGGTTTTGTAATGAAGGACAATATTACTATTTGAATAAGATTTGTTTTTGTTCCGCACAGCGTTTCAAATCTTGCATTAAAACTTTGGGTTGTGGTCATCTCAAATTATGCGTGCGGCCAATGTGCTCGACAGAGAAACCTTTGTTTTCGATCTTTTTTCTTTTCCTGCACCCCTTCTTTTTCGCTGCTGTGCGTTTTGTTTGGCCATGATCGTAGCGGCATTAACTTCTGTAGTTTGAAGTGTAGGAGTCGATGTGAGGGTCATCACGATTCACAAAAGTTAGGCGTACTACTAAAATACAATCTTTGAAAGAGATGCTTATTCACTAGAAAGGATCGTGCTGAATCTTGCAGTACACTGTTTGATTGTACGTTTGAATCCATTTCTGTGCCGTTTGTGCGGAAAGGACGGCGGCGGCCCCAACACGGTGCTTTCGATGTCGTTGTTCGGTCAATATTGCTTTGTTCCAACTTGGTATGGATTTTCGGCTTTGGTATATCTTTAGTTCGGGAGCATGACTTACAAATGAGGTCTACACAACTCACACGTATCCCTGTGTATTACGTGGACACTTGGCGCAGTATATGACTAACATTTTGCTTATTGCTTTAGTGAGTAGTTAGTTTAGTCCTTCATTTTTGTGAAAGTGAGAAAGAAGGGCGGGGAGGAAGAGCGATAAGCAGAAAGCAGAGTATATTTATTATTGCATACAGTAGCAAATATGCATTATATTTTATATTCTATATCCCATATCGCTCGTGCACTTCCCGCAACTCGTGGAGCAGTCGGGCCAGGATGGCCACAGCCCCGCGAGGCAGCTCCTCTTCGACTACGCGGATGGCATCGTGCCATCCGCGAAGGTAGGAGCTGGAAGGGCGCCCAGTGGCACCTCCACCACATACGCGACGACTAATCCGCCTGGCCGCATCTCGAGGCGTCGGACTTCCACGCCTCGGACTGTGCACGGCAGGGACATATCGCACGAAGCGAACGGAGTCCCCACCAGACGACGAGGCGGCTCGGGGTAACGGCTGCGGCGAAAAGTGCGGGGAGTTTGCGGGCGGCGGCGACAGTAGCGGAGGCGGCGACGGGGGCGGCGGCGGCGGCAGTAACGGCAATGGCAGTCCATGAGGGCTGTCAGGCGGAATGACGACGGGACGCGGAGCACCAGGATGGAAACGTGCCATGATGTTGGCAACAAAGACGTCGACCGCATACCACTTCTCCCCGCTACCACTGAAATACACGTGCAACCGAAGCGTCACCGTGTGAACGCCAACACGAAGTACGTCCGTGGACTTCCAACGCAGCATGCACTTAATGCAAAGGGAAGCCCCGGCACCCTCCCCACACTACGAATATCACCTAGACGCCTCCTGAGAATGACCTACCCACCAACTAACTCTACTTTAAGGAGATATCCAAGGACGAAGGGAATGTTCTTACGTGTACACTTCATGTACAAATCGTGCACTACCAGTGCAAAGTTCGTGTAATCAGTCGTGTGATGTGAAATGAACCCGGACAACAAGGAAATACACGGAGAAGAGGTGAAATGGCGATGTTCATGGATAACCCCTTCAAATTCCCGCACCCACTAATGCTATTTTCGGCAGCGAAAACTGCTCGATAGATTCCTTTGAAACTTGCTGTATTGTGTACGTAACGGATGATCTTCCCGAATCAGGTCTCAGATTGAAGTGATTATGGACTCTCGCGGACTTGGAAATTATGCCAACAAAGCATTATCTTTGCGACAAGTTGTCTCTTACCCGAAGAAACTATTATGTGGCTGCGAACAACTAGTAAGGCTACACCGGTTACACAATGATGCATGAAAACTGCATCTGGGTTACATCTTGTTACTCATGGGTTACACAAAATTGTACCGTCGATATTCCGCTGGATTCGAAGGTCTCCATCGTCTATATAAGCCATGCCCAACTTCGGATACCCATCTTCGACCACCACCACCACCACCACCACCACCACCACCACCACCACCACCACCACCGACACAAGCTCAACAAAACCCCCCCTTCTTCCAGAAACGCCATCATTGCTTGTTTCCCTTGTTTCATTGATTTGTTTCCCTCTTTCTTTTCTTTCATTCTCCTTGGCCGCTGAGTGGTCCGGCCTTTCCCTTTCACGTTCACGACTTGTCATTTACGTCTGGGGACTGGCTCCCCCTGCGTTCGTCTATAATTGGTCTCAAGATTAATTGTAAGCCTACTAAGCTGGCGCCTGAAGTTTGACGTAGAGCTTTTACCGTATCGTTCGAGTCTCCTTCTGAAGTTTGTTGGAGACTTCAGCCGTTCGTAGCTATTCACCGACAGGGCGCGAATAGTTCGCTTTGTTCGTTAAAAGTATCACTGGCACCATCGTGTGCCATCTCAATACTCATAATTTGGGCTATTCAGCGGCTTACGCTGTTACTCATCGCCTTCATAGGCTGGTACCACCTGGCATTCTAGTCTTGTTCTGGGTTGTAACCACCCGCGTCGTTTAACCAACGTGGCCACAAAAATGACGTCCACATGGTACCCCTAGCAGGGCCTCGTGCCTCGTGAGTCTGTTATGTCTTTCAATGGAACTTCTGTCGATGTAAGGAAGTTCCTCTTCTACTTTGAGAATGTGGCAGCGGCCGGTGTTGATAACGCCGACCGGGCCGTCAAGTTCTTGGGTTTCCTTGATGGAGAAGCCTTTGATTTCTTCTATGATAACTACGCTGCTAATGGTTCATTGTCAGTGGAAGCAAAGAATTTCGCTAATGTGAAGGCTGCTCTGATTGAGCGTTTCGGAGCTGTGGAAGAACCGGCGGAAAGAATCCGTCGAGCAGTGTCTGCGCGTCTAGATTATGCGGACTTGTTGGGTTCATTGAAGCAAATGGACTCGTTCTTCGAACAGGCTGGGTTCAACTCGAAAGCAAAGTTCGGGTTGCTCCGAAATGCCGTCATGGAGTATGCAGACCTAGCGCAATTTGTGATCTTCCGTGGAGCAGATGACTACGGCACGATAAAAAGCCTGGTTAAGGCTTTTGTTGGCAGAAAGAAAGCCTTGGGGTCATATGGAGCCCTGAGTGCGTTACCGCCGGCCAAGAAGATTCTTCAAAGGACGAGGGAAACTCCCCGAGGCGTTTCAGCCCCTCTTGAAGATAAAGTGAAGAAGCTTGCCAAACAGATGACCCAATTGCATCTGTTAGTAAAGAAGACACAAAACAGTGGTCGTCCCGAAGCCGAGAAGTTCTGTTCTTATTGTAATCAACATGGCCATTATGTCAATCGTTGTGAGCTAAACCCACATCGGAATACCCGTTGTGGTAACTGTGGCAAAATAGGACATTCATCTGTCACCTGCTGGAAAAGACCACCGATAAATGAAGAGAAGAAGGTGTCCTTCAAAGGCGTGAAATCAGAGTCAAATGCTGAGAATGCTCTGCGGAAGAGATCAAATCAGCAGAAGCCAAATCAGAATCAAGTCTCAGTCATCATCAACGACTCTTCAGATGATGAAGATCTGGTTGCCACAACTAAGAGAGATGCAGAAGGTGCCCCACTTCCGAAGCAGTCCAGAACTGGTCCTCTCTCCGGCATTTCTCCAATTATGTTCCCCGAAACGCAGTCCACTACCACCAAGGACGCACGTCGAAGTTCTTCGAAAGTCCGAGACGCTACCTCGAAAAAGACGAAGCCCAAGCATAAGAAGATTAAGATCCAAGAACACATTGGCAAGTACAATGTATATGAGGAGCTAGCGACAGCCCCTTCCGGTATCACCTTCGGGCAGCTTGCTAGAGGAGATGCGGATGAAGCTAAGAAGAATCTACGCCGTATCCTTTCTGGTAGCCTTTCGGGGAGACGAGTGAGCTTTGCTAGTACTTCGACGCTGCCACCGGCCCTCCGGGTCGTCAATGTGTCGTTGTATGGCACAAAGTCCCAAGCACTATTAGATTCGGGAGCAGTTCTTAATCTTATGTCAGCTTCGCTTAGTCACTGACTCTCACTGGAACTGAAGCCTTCTAATAGAAGAATTGTTGTTGCGGATGGAACAAAGTCTCTAGTTCGTGGAAGCATCAAGAACGTTCCAGTGGAGTTTGGCACCTTACGTATACCATTAAGTTTCTTAGTGGTAGAAAACCCTCCGTTTCACGTTATCATTGGATGCCCCACCCTGGAAACGATTCAAGCTTGTCTAGATCTTGGAGCTCAAGAAGATTCAATGTCTTTCAAGGGAAACTCTACTGTGCTTCCCCTCGACCATCACAGGCCTGAAGTAGAGTGCTTCGAGAACCTCTCGGACGCGGACAGTGAAGATTTCACTTCCGATTCTGATCTGTTTTCAACAGGTAGCGGTACTGAAAGCGATGATGAGGACTCCGAGGAATTCCCAAGAAGAAAGTGGACGGTTTGGAATATGCTCTTACCTCTGTTGAAGACGGAAAACTTCCTGCGCAAGGTGAGCCAGAAAGTCCAAAAGCGTCCTCATGCCTAGCACAATCAAGCAATGTTGGGAGAAGGCCAATGGAAGACCTCCAACATGAGACTTAGGAGTGGAACATTGGAACCGACGATCAAGAACCTCTTCTTCGCCGAACCGAACAAGTTGAAGGCCTCACGAGCTACGAGCAAGTAGCGGAGCACGCGCCAAGTAGTTCTGAAGATGAGTCGGCCCAGTCGGAGCCCGTTCATGAGCTCATTCTCCCTATCCGAAATGATGTTGTGCTTCTCCGGGCTGAGGAACTGAATGAGCGGCCTGATAACTTAATCTTCAGAATTTATCGTCGTTACCCCCAACTTGCTCCAGGTGATCCAATTCCTCCACATGTGTCTGAATGGCCTTATGGAAATATGGGTATCCTAGAGTTGGATCCAGAAGGATCCCAAGTTGTTCGTTTCGGTGAAGGTTGGCCAATCCCTGACAATGGAAACAATCGCCCCTTGGAAACACTTCTAACCCCCACAGGGACTGGAGATATTGTCACCTATGCAGCATCGGAAAGCCCTGACAGCGTGAACGAGGAAGGGCCCAATTTATCCTCTTTCCAGAGTCCAGAAACCGATACTAGTGTTCAAGAGTATGCTGTCAATGTAACTATGGTGTATGGGAATGGAGAAGACGCTAATGATCAAAGTGCAGCTGGAAATCAGGAAACCGAAGAAGCCGTAAATAAAGAAGAAGTCAACATCTCCTCGCCAGAGGAGCTACACATACCCGATTCCCCGCTGTATCGTGATCCTGTTCTAACACTACCGATTAAGGATGAAGTTAAGCTGCTTCCCATGGATAATGAAGGAATGATAATGACTTTATCGATGTTCGCGTTCAGATCCGATATCCAGTCCCTCTTCCTGCACACCCACCACATCTAGGAGTACACAATATGCCTTTCAATCGCGTAGGAACGTTGGAGGAAGATGATGACGGTCTGTATGTCATTGCATTCGAAGAGGAGTTACCCCAAGATGAGTTTACAGAGCAACCTCCTCCTCCCTGCGATGAAGGTCTGAACATGGCTGAGAACCAACCCGAAGAGATGAATCCAAGACTCATCCCTGAGGAAAGACAAGTTTCAACAGAAGAGGTTTGCCCAGTGACAGATGTTCAGAATTCAAAACAGAATCCTATCGCGAAAGAAGGGCTCGGATGTAATAAGGACCGTCAAGACATTCCACCCTCAAGTGACCGTATGACCGTCATCCTTAACAGGCTTTCCCACCTACCAGAAGATGTGCAGACCGAAATTGCGACTTTGCTTACCGAATCAGATGTTATTGCATGGTCCCTTTATAATTTACGACCGGTGGACGTACCCATTATGCATGAGTTCTCGCTGGACGCAACCTCTCCAATACACTCGAGGGTCAGAAGATTGCCGCCACGATGTAACGAAGTCGTCAAGAATGAAGTGGATAAGATGTTAGCTGCCGGTATCATCAAGCCTTCGATTTCTCCTTGGTCTTTCCCCGTCGTCATCGCAACCAAGAAGGACGGGAAACCAAGATTCTGCGTGGATTACCGTGCTTTGAATCAGGTGATGAAAGCCGATTGTTGGCCTTTACCCAACATCGAACAGATATTCGATGACCTAGGCTCTGCTTCCTTCTTCACGACTCTTGACCTCTTCTCGGGATATTGGCAGATACGAATGGCCCCTCAGTGTAAGGAGATAACCCCTTTCGTTTGTCGCCAAGGAACCTTTCAATTTGAAGTAATGCCGTTTGGCCTAATGAATGCCCCATCAACCTTTCAGAGAATGATGGACTCAATCCTCAGCCGATATCCATTTGTTCGAGTGTACGTGGATCAAGTGGTGATATTCTCCAATAGTCTTGATGAGCACATGGACCACGTCAAACGGGTCTTAGGAACGATTTCCTCATATGGATTGAAGATTAAGGTCACGAAATGTGAATTTGCTCAATCGCAGATTCAGCTTCTTGGGCATATAGTGAATCGAGACGGAGTGTCCGTAGACATCAAGAAGATAGAAGTGATTCAAGAAGCGCCAGTTCCCACCACTACTACCGAATTAAGAAGCTTCCTTGAACTTGCCGGATATTACCGACGCTTCATTTCACATTTGCTGAAACTGTAGCACCTTTGCATGCTTCCACTTCAGACTCCGGACGACTGGAATTCACGTCTGATGTGTTGGATGCATTTAACACCTTGAAGAAGAAACTTTCCAGCCCGCCTGTTCTGGCATTTCCAGATTTCGAAACCCCGTTCCGCGTGGAGACGGACGCGTCGTCGGTCTCATTAGGAGCGGTGCTCGCCCAAAAGAAATCTGATGGCATGTTCCATCCCATACAATATGCAAGCAAAACCATGACAACAGCTGAAAGGAAGTATTCTGTGTGTGAACAAGAAGCTCTGGCAGTTATCTTTGCGTTGAAGAAGTTTAGAATGTACTTGTTCGGTTCCCAACCATTTCAACTAATTACGGATCACCAAGCGTTGAAGTATGCGTTTACGAAGAAAGATGTACACGGCAGATTGGCCAGATGGCTAGATTTTCTTGCTGAATATGAGTTTGAAATGTATATCGTTCAGGTGATAAGAATAAGGCTGCGGATTATCTCTCTCGGTACGGAGCTACAGAAAAAGATTTGGCTCCCGATCCAGCTGCAGTTGTGATGACCTCTACGACATCATCATTCGAAGGATTAGAGCCATATTTCGCTAATATTGGCCGACATCTGAGTCAAATGGACACTAATGAACCAAACCCCAAGGTCAAAGGTGCTATCAAACGAAGTTCGAAGAAGTTTATCGTATGGAACATGCGCCTGTATTGGCAGACATCTTCTGGTTTAAGGTTAGTTCCATTCATGGAGGACAGGCTTTCTATTCTCCGTACATTTCATGATGACATTGGACATTGGGATCCTGCAGCTACTAGAAAGTACATTTCGGATCGATTCTGGTGGCCGAATGTCTACTCAGAAGTCACCGACTACGTAAGAAGCTGCAAGAGTTGTCAGTTCATGGGACCATTTGCCTCTTATCGAGCCGGACAGAGAGCACCACTCACTAATCTGTTCGACACATTTTCAGTAGATTTCGCCGTACCATTGCGCCCTACGAGTCGTGGAAATCTTTTTCTACTTATTGGCGTTGGGCGTTTATCAGGATGGCCTTTGGCTTTAGCAAGTAAAATTGCTACAGCTCGAGATGTCTTGGATTTCATGACACAGGAGATTGTTTCTCGATTTGGATGCCCACATACTATTGTATCCGACAATGCCACTTCTTTCTTGGCTGGGACTGTTCAAGAATACATGTGGAAGCATGGTATCACTATGAAGCCTGTTTTAGCATACGCTCCAATGTCGAACGGTCGTGCCGAGAGAATGGTCGAAACGATCAAGAGAGCACTTGCAAAAACCGTACACGATTTAGGATCCGATTGGGATGAAGCTTTGCCTGATGTTCTCTATGGATACCGAACACGGCCACTTCCCGAAGGATACTCACCTTTTCAACTGATGTATGGAATACCTCCCCGTATGCACCCAATGGACCCCTCCTCCTTTATATCGTCAGCCAACCCGGAGCATCGCATTCTTGAGCTGGAAACGGCGGTAACCGGAAGAGCGGCACGAGTGGCACGTCAACCTAATCGGAAAGATGACAATCGACATAGCCATAGGTTTGCAGTTGGAGACCAGGTCCTCGTCATGCGGGGGGCGGCCTTAAACCCTACAGTGAAGTGGCCACCCCTCATTTCTAAGTTTTACTGTCCGTGTCGGATTGTTAGAGCCAAACACCCGCAATACTATCTAATCTCACCTAATCGACGCATGTCAAGGAGAGGAATTCACGCGAGAAGACTCAAGCTGTATCGTAACCGACCTAAAAACTTGAGAAAAGACTCAACACAAAATTTCATATCGATACAGGGTGGTCTACCCCGCTTGATTGCCATGCCGATCATCATTGACTATGAAGTCTACAATGAAGATGTCAATTACTTGGCATTAGAGGTTGGAGGCAGAAAACTCGAAGATTGGCTCTCTCCTTTAGACTGTGCATTGTGGGAAAAGCATCGTATCATTTGGAATTGCTTTCACCTATGCCTAAGCATCTACCATCTCTATGGCCAGTACTTCACCCCGCGTGTTCATGTAATGCTAGGACGTCTTGCCAAAAGAGTGCACCTACAGATGTCAAGGCTTAGTGCAGATGAAACAATATTCTTCTTATACCATTACGTCGTTGCAAAGTATGGGTACCTACCAGCCGCCGCAAAGCCCGAAGAACAAGTCATGGATTATGTGAGACTACTTGGCCGACATGAAGAGTTTCTGGTAGACTTTGAGCCAGACCCTGATCATCCGGAACCGCTCTACCCCTTCAGATACACAACAGAAGAAGTCTCGAGAAATGGCCCGCTGCATCCCTCATCATGAGGTCTTAACCGTGGTCGCCCAGGCGTTGCGACCACTGAGGAGGGGAGTGTGTGAAAGTGAGAAAGAAGGGCGGGGAGGAAGAGCGGTAAGCAGAAAGCAGAGTATATTTATTATTGCATACAGTAGCAAATATGCATTATATTTTATATTCTATATCCCATATCGCCCGTGCACTTCCCGCAACTCGTGGAGCAGTCGGGCCAGGATGGCCACAGCCCCGCGAGGCAGCTCCTCTTCGACTAGGCGGATGGCATCGTGCCATCCGCGAAGGTAGGAGCTGGAAGGGCGCCCAGTGGCACCTCCACCACATACGCGACGACTAATCCGCCTGGCCGCATCTCGAGGCGTCGGACTTCCACGCCTCGGACTGTGCACGGCAGGGACATATCGCACGAAGCGAACGGAGTCCCCACCAGACGACGAGGCGGCTCGGGGTAACGGCTGCGGCGAAAAGTGCGGGGAGTTTGCGGGCGGCGGCGACAGTAGCGGAGGCGGCGACGGGGGCGGCGGCGGCGGCAGTAACGGCAATGGCAGTCCATGAGGGCTGTCAGGCGGAATGACGACGGGACGCGGAGCACCAGGATGGAAACGTGCCATGATGTTGGCAACAAAGACGTCGACCGCATACCACTTCTCCCCGCTACCACTGAAATACACGTGCAACCGAAGCGTCACCGTGTGAACGCCAACACGAAGTACGTCCGTGGACTTCCAACGCAGCATGCACTTAATGCAAAGGGAAGCCCCGGCACCCTCCCCACACTACGAATATCACCTAGACGCCTCCTGAGAATGACCTACCCACCAACTAACTCTACTTTAAGGAGATATCCAAGGACGAAGGGAATGTTCTTACGTGTACACTTCATGTACAAATCGTGCACTACCAGTGCAAAGTTCGTGTAATCAGTCGTGTGATGTGAAATGAACCCGGACAACAAGGAAATACACGGAGAAGAGGTGAAATGGCGATGTTCATGGATAACCCCTTCAAATTCCCGCACCCACTAATGCTATTTTCGGCAGCGAAAACTGCTCGATAGATTCCTTTGAAACTTGCTGTATTGTGTACGTAACGGATGATTTTCCCGAATCAGGTCTCAGATTGAAGTGATTATGGACTCTCGCGGACTTGGAAATTATGCCAACAAAGCATTATCTTTGCGACAAGTTGTCTCTTACCCGAAGAAACTATTATGTGGCTGCGAACAACTAGTAAGGCTACACCGGTTACACAATGATGCATGAAAACTGCATCTGGGTTACATCTTGTTACTCATGGGTTACACAAAATTGTACCGTCGATATTCCGCTGGATTCGAAGGTCTCCATCGTCTATATAAGCCATGCCCAACTTCGGATACCCATCTTCGACCACCACCACCACCACCACCACCACCACCGACACAAGCTCAACAAAACCCCCCCTTCTTCCAGAAACGCCATCATTGCTTGTTTCCCTTGTTTCATTGATTTGTTTCCCTCTTTCTTTTCTTTCATTCTCCTTGGCCGCTGAGTGGTCCGGCCTTTCCCTTTCACGTTCACGACTTGTCATTTACGTCTGGGGACTGGCTCCCCCTGCGTTCGTCTATAATTGGTCTCAAGATTAATTGTAAGCCTACTAAGCTGGCGCCTGAAGTTTGACGTAGAGCTTTTACCGTATCGTTCGAGTCTCCTTCTGAAGTTTGTTGGAGACTTCAGCCGTTCGTAGCTATTCACCGACAGGGCGCGAATAGTTCGCTTTGTTCGTTAAAAGTATCACTGGCACCATCGTGTGCCATCTCAATACTCATAATTTGGGCTATTCAGCGGCTTACGCTGTTACTCATCGCCTTCATAGGCTGGTACCACCTGGCATTCTAGTCTTGTTCTGGGTTGTAACCACCCGCGTCGTTTAGCTAACGTGGCCACAAAAATGACGTCCACAATTTTGATATAGTCAGTCAGTCATGTGTACGGCGATACAATGTTATTTTCTTCTTCTTCTTCTTTACTATGAGCGCGTACGCTGATTCCTCGTAACGCATGGGGTTTGCTAAATACCTCCAACGACCTATAATGCTTCCTAACGAGAACCTAGCCACTGGCTGCGAATCTGCAACCGTGTTACGCTCACTTAGCGACTACATTGTTTTCCAGAGGAACCATTAAACCTCTAAGGTGTTCCCGACTGCGTGAGCATTTCGCTACCGACGTTTATCTCCCTTTTATTCTTTGTCCTTCTCACCTGCACCATTCGTTCATCCTCTCAAGAGCTCGTCCGCAGAGCGGCAAACCACGACAAGGCGCTCTGCTAGAACGTTATTTTCGCTTTCTCACAAGAAAGCTGAAGTTGATGCAGTTGGTATTAGGAGTTTTTGTGATACAAACGCCATCTTATCTGGATTGCTTGTATCAACATCTTGTCTACCATGATGGTAGACAAGAAGTTTCAATCTCGTTGCGGATGATGAAGGCTTTCTCGGGTGGAGGTGGACTTCACCGAAAATTATAAATCCATGATCCCGACCTGTACGGATCAAAAAATAAGAGCTGAGAAGTGCTAACCTTCTCGCTTCGAAGATCATCCCAGCCAGCCTGGACACCTCCGTTGTCCGAAATCCGCACGTTCCTTGTCGATCCAGAATCGACTCGTCAGTGGATCGGTATTCACATACTTTCGCGGGGGCTATTCACAATGAGCGAATGAACATAAGAGGCAAATAAGTTCCCTGAAGGCCACTCTTTGTTCCGGTATGCAGAGTACCATCATATTGTGATGCTACCGATCAACCCCAGCAGAAACCACTCAATCCAAACTGTCTTCGAGCCGTTGGGGCTCTGTATTCGTGGCATCCCGCTGCCGACATGGACGTGCTCACAAGCCTTGCCAGCGCGAAGGCTCGAACGGAATTGCAGCATTCCATCACCGATTCGAAACAATTTGAGAAGGTTCTCGCTGACTGTTTTACCAATGGGTCGAGAGCAGCTGCAGAGACCGCGTCGATATTTCTATGCAAGCAAGCGACGACAATAAATAGAGCGCAGCACATAAGCAACGCGTTGAAGACTCTTCCATCTGCCGTTTCCGTTGGAAGTGCTCCGCCGTTAGCATATGCATGTGCCTTTCTAGCCACTGAGTTCGATAGTGAAGCATGTGCTGCACCCCTTCGAGCCTTTTCGTTCACAAGGACACAGGTGAAGGTTGCAGCACTGGAAGTAATTACAGATTTCATGGTTCAGAGATTGGAATCCGATGAACAAGACTGTTCTTCTCTGCTTCAAAGAATAGGAGGTGTTCTTCGTGGATCCATAGGCGATATTTCTGAACTGAATCTCTATCACCTTGTGAAAGGAGTATCGAAACGCGCAGAATATGTAAATGAAGAGAGCGAAATGGAACTTCTTGCTTTTGATTTGAGCTAATGCGACGGGAGGTCTCCCTATATGCGTCTCGATGCCGATCGATCCTTTTCTCCTCAACTTCAAGAACTATGTATTGCTGAAATAGCTAATATTGCTTCCGACGTGTCGTCTTTTGGTCGAATAGTTTCACGCTGTTTGCTAGGCTGTATTGAGTTTGGCGACGGAACTGCCTTTAAAGTTCTCTGGAATTCACATTAGGAATGAGTTACAGAAGCTTTGGAATTGTCTGGTTTCGATCTTCCTCTTTTGATCTTGTCTATTACCATGGGCCAGGATGCGTGGCGTGGAAACTTGCGAGCATGCTCGACGATAATGGAGATTGTGTTGCAGATCATTAATCAGATTCCCGCAGCTCTGAGAGTTAGCCATCTACACTCAGTAACCGCAATTAAAGTGGGTGCACAATTAGTGTGGTAACATAAATAACGTGGACTTACAAATCCCACATTATTTGCTGTACAGGACCTTCTGGTTCTCGTCTAAATTAATGTGGGTTTTCACTATAATGTGCGCAGAAATGAAGCAAGAACGTCGAAAGTACTGCTTGCCAGTTCTTTATTTATGTGATTTCAATCGAATACTCTCTAAGCTTCAAGTTATAGTCTTTGAGAACCTCAGGTTTGTCTTTTTCACTGGTTTTCACGAGCGCGTTTTGAACAGCATTAGCAACAACATCTTCGTTATTATGCACGGGTAATACAGCACACTATACAGCGCATAAACATAGCAGCTCTACTGGTTCTTAATGCGCTCTATTCAAATATTAAATTGTTACTCATGCTAAAAAGCAACAAATTTCTACGTAATGTACCCAAAGTGTGGGTCTCAGACCCACAATAATTAAATCCAAAATAAATAATGTGGGCCACACTATATGATTTTGAACCATATTTAATGTGGTACACTTGATAATGTGGTCCACATTAATATAGGTTTCTGAGCTCCAGAAATCCTTACCTTAAATAGTGTAGCCCACGTTAAATGCGGTTACTGGGTGTAGTTTCACTGTTCATTTCATCGCTACAGTACAGTATGTCAAGCTATTGGCTCTATTGCGATGGCCGGTGGTACTGAGGCGCTCGCAAAGGATGCTGCTGCGGTCATTCGGTTAATGCGGGGCTTAAGTTCTGATGATGATTCACATGCGAGAAAAGTCGTTCAGAGTACAGAAGAAGCCCTGAATGAGGCAGCAACGCGAGAATGGCCGGCTTCAACATTTGTGCTTGGCGTGATTCGAAAGTTGCTCATTATTTGGAAGTCTCCACTAGGTGTAGAGAAGTGGCTCAAAGGAGACTTTGAGATTCTCATAAGCGAGAGCACAGGACGTTTTCACAGCGACAACAGCGTAGTGGGAGTTGTCAGCTCGTTGGCACAAGATTCTTCACTGAAAGACACATCTCAGATATCTAAGAATGAAATGCACGGTTCAGATCTTCCGGCGTTTTCGATGCTTGGTATGTTGTTTGCCTTGATGCGTCATGAGAACTCCCGTGTGCGGTACGCTTGCCTTAAACTTTTGCGAAAAGTACGCATGGATAGCTTATTCGTGTTATACTTTCCCTCAGTCATGATGCTTCTTCAAGAAGAAACAAATGGTCTTATCGTAGCCGGTTACGTACGAGAGATCATGACCGCACCGGGCCTCATGTCTCGAGTTGAAACATGTAATGTGGCGTTTAATCTCCGCGTGCATATGCGCCAGCGACTGGCGCACGTCGTGCCGCCGTCGCTGCGTTCAAAAGCACGCGCCGCTTAGCGCACCCAATCAAAATGCAGATCGGCGGCGGGACGGCCCCATCTGACGTACAACACGGCAGTCTGTGCGCCCTACATTCTGATGGTGATGCGCAGGTCCTTGAGCTCCTGGTTCAGAAGCTCCAGAACGCGCTTCTGCACACGGCTGGTCTCCTTGCTCACCCGCTCCCGGATCAAGCGCCCCCTGCGTCGCCGATGGTGTTCGCTTAAGGTCCTCAGACTGTGGAACACTTCTTCCGCCATTCGCTCCGGGCAGTGACAAACATGTCTGTGCATGTCCGCTCCTTTTCCGTGCTTCAGGCACCATGCGCAGAACGGCATCCTACACAGTGTTTCTACATTGGAGAGCAAAGCATCCCTCAAAGTCCACAAATGCCATTCGACACGTCTTCGCAGGGCATTTCAGCCTCAGAATTTCGTCCGTGATCTCCAACCTCACCATCTCTGCTCGCCGCTCATTCCCGTCCTCAACCATCTGAATTCTTGCAAATTCTGACTCCAGCTGCAATTTTTGCTGCTGCAAAGCCGCCTGAACCTCTCGAGTCGCGTGACGCTGCATCCGCATCTGCTGCAATGTATCAAAGAGCTCTCTCATTTCCTCTTCACTTGCATCATGTTTCTGTCCAACTAGATGCAAACCATCAAACTTCTCTTAGCACTCCGGCTGTGGGCACAACACATGTCCCTCGTCGTCTACACTCCGAGCAAGCGCATCCGGTGCTTTAGCTGCTTCAACGTGTCCATTAAAGCATTCACGACAAAGTAAATGCTCATTCGGACAGCACCACCCCTTCACAGGTAGAACGTCGTCAAAGCATATTCCACAAGTTCGCATTGGCTGTACTTTCATTTTTAAGATGGGCACGATCGCATCAGCTATCCAATACACCCGACCATATGGCTTACCAACTGGGTGTACGTGATCGTATCCCATCTGAACGAAGTTAAACCTACTTTGTCGAGCTTTCTTCAGCTCCTTTCCTAAACCCTTCTTATTCAATTGTCCCTGCGGCAAACGGAACGGCTGCTTTCCCTTTAACCCCTTGACCTTTAGAACAGCTGCTATACTCACCAACATACCATCGGATGCATTGCTGCTTGTGTAATCGGCTGCAACTGCCTCCTCACAAAGAATTGACACAGATGCACCGAGCCCGTATTGACAGTCTCTCAATCGGAAGCAGTCCGTTGGTGAATCTTTGTCTGACACAACTGAGTAAACAATATCGTACGACTTCAACGCATCCAAAAGTTGCGGTGGTCTTTCCATTTCCAATTCTTCAACTGAAAACTCTCCATTCTTCATTGCGTTTGTTAGCACATCAATTTGATATTTCAGCATCTTAGTTCGTGCTGATCTCAACGCCTCTTCATTGATAGGTCCCAGTTTCTCAAACTCCGTGATGGTGCATGAAGACAATATGCTCTGGGACCGCTTGAGAAGGTTTTCTAACAGCAACGTACTATCAAACCCACAGCTTTGAGCAGATAAGCCTTCATTCTGTTTGTCCGCACCCGTGCTCTCCGGACCTGGTAGTGTGGCATTGATTGTTTGCGGGTCATCAAGCGCGGCGATGTAGCTTTCCCGCATACAGAACAAGCAAGATTCGATACTGAATCCTTGTCGGGGGTCCTCTTCACCACAAATCCATTTCACCTGATGTCCACATGGGAGCTCCCGACACACTTCCCGGGCACAATTTATTGTCTTCCTAAAGCATTCCCCCTTTACGAAGTTGATGTTGCAAGTGGAACACATCTTCTCGACAAGAGCCTGGCAAAGGTAGGGGTCAGATTCATTTCCAAGTTTATGACATGGAACAGGAGCATTGTTTCCACACTCATCGCAGGTGACGACATCCGTCTGCTGACAAGGGGATTCCAAGGCGCCAAATATGTTGTTGCACTTCACATCCTCTTCATGTCCACATATCCTGTGCAGACGAGTGGTAAACGGGCAGTCGGGAAGCTGGATATCCCGAACGCGATTTGGTTCCTTTGTACCTTTGATCACCACAAGACTTGTGAAATCATCTCTACCATCGAAGGCCAATGTGATTCGTGGAGGAGGAGCGTCATCCCAGAAGATGGCAGAACTTACATCTTCTGAAATGCAACAATCAACGTTAATTGCGTGCTGGCAGAGCGTAGAAAGGGTTTCAACTACCCGAAACGGCGGTGTCAAGTGATGATCGGCAGCCCATTCGAAGGCGCGATTGCATGGGATATTTGCTTCTTCATGGCCACAGAGTCTACGATACGTGACAGGTGCATTGCAAGGATCTATCCCAACGGCTGGGTCACTGTAATCGACGCCAGCCTTAACAAATGGATCAGCTTCACTTGTTCGAACCCCAGGAAGTTTAGTGGTGACTCGCTTTTCAAGATGACATGGCACTTCCACTTCATGTGAGCAACGAGAACGATTGCTTCTTATCAGAACAGGACACTGGGGGCTTTCCAGGGCTCGCAACCGTTGAAGTTCAGAGCACACGCCGGGCCGCACGCTATGAAGCCGCTTGCACGAGGAATACAGAAAGACATCCTCGACAGGTTCCTTGCAATCAGGATACGGCTCTCCTCGTCGATGGCATAATGTAGTGAAGGAGTGCCCGCATTCCATTCTTAGCTCCACTTTTGTGTCGCGTAGTGGAAGAAGTCTCGTTCGGAACAAAGAATACAGTTCAGTGCAATAAAGCTTATTAGTCTTGTGCCCACATTTTCTTTGGACAGCAAAGGATCCTCCACACAACGCACCCAGTTTCTTCAGACGCGGATTGAACGGGGGTGCCTTCTCTATTGCACTCTCGTCAGCGACAGTCTCCATTTCACCTTTCTCGTTAACGCGGCTGACAAACAAAGAAGGAGGCTGACTATCAACAATTTATTTGAAATGACATGCAGTTCCGATCTCGTGTCCACATAGTGGACTGACTTGAGGCACTTTTTCGTGACAGAAGCCCTCTTTAGCCCCTCCTTTTGCCAATTGAAATGCATCTTCACACCGAACTTTCATCATGTGTCCACAAGACCTGCGATATGACGTCTTGATCAGACATTCTGGAAAGTCATCCCGAATAGAGTAGACTTTGCCTAGTTCCGTTTCTGATGGCCCATACTGGACGCCATGTAAAACAATCGGCGGAGATCTTGAGATAGCTTCGCCATCCTGTTCAGACCAAAACTGTCCAAGTGCAGTTGCCTCATAACAGCGAGAGGACAATATATGGGAGCAGCGAGGGCGCGGTTTGGCAACTGCTTCAAGACAGGTTGGAGGGTTCTCGAGAGAAAGTTCATGTACGCTCTCTTCACAAACCATGCGTGTTTTGCATCCACATGGTCGTTCATGGCTCACAAGCACACGACAAGATGGTGGCTCTTTTTCCCATTTTCGGCGGTTATAACATGTCGGGTTTCTTTCCTTATGGCCACATGACGGGTTGACGTAGTCATCAACTTCTTCTGAACAATCCGACAACTGAACTTCCCCTTGCTTCATCTGTACATAATAGTGACATTTTAGCTCTACTGAATGAGAGCATTCTGGCCGACTGAATAAGACAGGTACTTCACACTCAAATTCCAGTAACCCTCCAGCCAGATTGTTCGACTTCAAAGCCTTAAGTCTTACTTCGTAACAGTGAAGTGGGATATCGACATGAGCCGAGCATGGCCTTTCAACTACAGCAGAGCATCGAGTTCTGTGTTTTACTTCCTTCGATGAAAGACATTGAAGCCCACAAGTATGACCACACCACGGGAGGTTGAAGGTACAAAGCTTCGAGCAAAACTCGCTGAAGTCGCTTGCTCCTATTGGAAAACTGTCCGCCCCCGTTATTTCTCTACTGATGTCATTGTGCCGAGGACAACATATTGAGAGTCGAGAACCGATACTTTCCGGAGCTTCAGCAGCAGTTTTGTTCGGCATACTACTTGTTCCCACGCTGTCGTTGAGATTGCTTAGAAGGCGACACCAGTGCGCTGGGCCTTCACCGCCTTTTGCATTTCTGGAGACGGCATCTGAAGAGCCAACAACGTATAACCCAATCCGTGCCCGAGATAAAGAGACAATAAATCGATTTCGCAGTGCTACGAATCGGTTTCCCGGTCGAGTGCTAACGAGAGACAGAATCACAATGTCATTCTCATCTCCTTGGTAACGGTCCACAGTAGAGACAAATACTCGTTTCACTCTGTCATCAGAAACACCCCTAAGACGACGAGTAATTGTCAGCTTCTGACCCTTGTATGGGGTTATGATCGTGATAGAACCTGGTGGTACCCCGCAGTACACGAGCCAATGTGCGAGAGCAACACATGCCTCTGCTTCTCCGTAGTTACATCTCGAAAGTCCTACTGCTGCACGTCCTTCTTTTGTTTGAATATCCCAGAAGAACACCTGGGGCTTGATACCCGGTTGAACCGTACCTTTTCCAACCCACAAATCTCTCTCCTCGGATTGCCATTTTTCAAGATGTCGAAAATGTGTATTCAAGTCTCTTAGCTTGCCCCCAATAAGCTGAGTTTTTGTGGTTGCGTAGTCTTCGATTTGAACTATATCTTCGTATTCACAACGCGTCAGATCACAAATGAATGGTCGCATCCGTCGTTGCACGTCGAGAACTGTGCAAGAGGGTGGATCATTAAGCACCAGTCTTTCGAAAAGCGACACCTTGAGGGAAGGGTTGGCTACTTGCACGGAGAACCAGCATGGTTGTACGTAAGCGGGAAGCTGCCTGTGATCGCCAATTAGCTCAAGTTTTCGAAGGGAGCGTACTGAAAGCACAGAAACGAGTGAAGGTTCCAGCACTTCACAAGCTTCCTCGACAAGCATTGCAAACGGTTCTGAAGCTCTCAGGGCCTGAAGTCGTCGGGTAGCGCCAATCACAGTCGCACCAATCACTCGTGCGCTCTTAAATGAATATGCCGCCGCCTCGGACAACTCGCGCCTTGAGCATTCAACGTGGGTATCTGCAATGTCTGCCACCTCGGCAATGTCCTCGAGAACAATTCCGAGGAAAGAAACTACATATCTCCATCGGTCGAAAAGAGGTAGGTCCCAATGCCAGTCTTTTGGAACTGCAGATAAACTTTCATCTTGACGACCATCCATACATACAGGCACTTCAGAAGACTCTTCAACATCGGAACCCGACCCTGAAGCAGAATCAATATCAAAAATATCTCGAAGGTGTCGCATCTGATCAGTGATCTCTTCTTCAGATAATTCCGAATCTGTTGAAGACTCGTCCAGTTCATCTTGAGACCTACCATCTGTGACACCTCCAAGTAATTCATCACTTTGAGGACCATTATGCGTGGAACCTTCAGTTCTCAGCTGAGAGTCCAATTCATTTGCTTCAGCCTCTGGGTCTGTCGAGGCTTGTTCTTCAGCATGAGAAGAAAACTTTTTTGGTTATGATCATCGGCTGTGGGCATGTTCAAAGCAGGCTTCCCATCTTCCGGTTCCATTACGTTCTTAACCTCGTACCTTCTAGCAATCGGTTTACCCGAGAGCAGATCATGATCCATCTTAACATTGCTGTCGACCGAGTGGGCCTCGACAGAGGTGTTGGATAAGGGCCTCGACAGAGGTGTTTTCCAACAACAGAGTAGCTGGAGTATCATTTCGCGGCAGTGGTAGTTTACTCTCTATGTCTTTTCCCAAGGGTTCCAAATTGGACTCTATATCGTCCAGAATCTCATCTTCAATGCTTTGATCCGCCTCATCTGAACTATAAAAATCTTCTCCTGTCTCTGATTCTGATTCTGAATCAGGCTTCTGAGTTATATGAGGAGCACAGTAATATGGTGCTCTATCTGACAGCCCATTTGTCCTGCATCTCCGTCTTTTCGACGTTATACCTCCGCATTGCATTACTGTTCCGGGTGCACTCCGGTCATTGTTGATGCCCTTCCACCTTTTCTGGTGCTCTTCACAGTACTTCGCCTTTGAAGAAGAAACTCTTTCGTTGCAGGTCTCCCCACTTGAAGCAAGGTTCTCACATAATCGATGGCGACTGCAAGCGTTCCGAGGCTCACTATCCACCACGTGTTTGTCCAAAGACAGTCCTTCCTCCCGACAAAAGCGACATGTGTGTGCAAAACAGAACTGAGAGTTGCCTTCTCTACGAGAGCCACAAGCTTGCCCATCCAAAATGCTGGAGCATCGATGCTGAGTACACAATCTTGACTTTGGCATAGTAAAATCAATAACGTTGCGAATGCCATCACATTCAATACAGCCATGATATACGCAGTAGTGTTGAGATGTGTCCCGCAAGTCGCGGTTCCTATCACATTCTTGAGCCGAGCATTTGTGTTCGGCACAAAACTGAGAAGCTTCAACTCGACACACGGATCTTACGTTGTCAGGGTTGCTATGAGCGTAGTCATAACAGAGGCGACAGCAATGTTTCGCACAAAACGGTAATATTGGGGCTAGAAATGCCTCTGGGCAGCCATCGTCTCGGCAGGAATGATTTTCGCAAGCTGCGCCAATCCTTGGCAACAACGGAACAATCTTGTGGTCTCGACAGTAAATGCATGCATGATCAACACAAATCATAGAGGCCCTTTCCATCCGTGGATTCTTGCAGAGTTCACCTTCATATCTGCATCGATGAGTTTCGCAAAACCAAAGCCCGTTTACTCGAAGATTGGCGCAATCCTTCATGGGGCAACCATGGACTTGAACGCAAAATGCTCCCGGCCTTATGGTTGCAAGCATACAACCATCGGCAGCACATCGCGGTGGCGGTGCTGAGCCACTCAACCAGTTGCTGAGCAAGAAATAGGTTCGATTGGCCTGCCCTTCAAACCAATGCTCAGTATCTTTCCTCAGCCTTGGTAGCACTTCAAGCAAATCAAAGTCATGTCCTGATGGTGCACCCATGTCGGGCTCTGGCACAATTGTGCTTCGCAGCAATTTGTATGCTTGCTCGCTGTTGATATCTTCATCCAATCCCTGCTTTTGTGAAAAGAATCGCAACATCTGTAGAACCCATCGCGTAGAGATTTCAGCTTCGTCATCAGTTGCTTTGCCTCTCAAGCTTGAAATCCAAGAGTGTAGTGAAATGCCGGTTTCATCAGCAAAAGCCGAACTCAGGGCACGAATGTCTCGCATGATGCGCCTTGTCCTGCGCAGGGTAGACACTCGCTCCGTCAATACTGCTTGTGCTCTCCTCTCTTCCGGAGACTTTCTTTCCATGCAGGCTTCTAACCTACGATCGTCCGTTTTCCCGCAACGAATAATCGCTCCTGACCATTGTCGAGTATCTACAAGATCACCCAAGATCTCATCAAGAGCATGATTCTTATAAGACAGCACAACAATGGGTCCGACTGCGTTTCCAGAGCGAACAGCAAAATTTCTAATCAAGTCTAGAGCTCTAATAAGCACGACCCCAAGGTAACTCTTCCCAGTACCGGGAGGACCTTGTGTGCAATGTAGACTATTCGAAAGTGCCGCAGCGAACGCTTCCAGTTGGGTGCCACTCAAGTTTGACTGACGTGCAAGTTTGGTGATTTGTTGACAAAGTAGAGCCTTGGTTGATGGTTCCAGTCTGCTTATCAAATCCATTTGGGTGTTGTCCAGGGCGAATTTAACAACATCTGACACACTAGAGCCCGGGTTCTCGATTTCTTCAGCTCGACTGGTGCCGATAAGCTGAGGCCAGAATTGAATATGGCGCATATGATCCACAAGCCCAGGGTCAGTCAAGGCAGATAATACAGAAACAACCTCTGGTACAAACACTTGCAAGTCGATTATAGCAATTCGAGATCCAGATCGCAGTGCTTCCCACGTTCCACTAAGAGTAGCAAGGTCAGCACGAGTAAGCTGACGCAACGCAATACGACCACGTGCTCTCTCGTTAAAATCATTCATCGGTCCTTCTTGGGGACTGACTGGGACAATCTCTGCCCATTCAACTCGACTCTGAGCGGATAGAGGTGCGCAAGAAACCCCGAGGCGAACAATTCCAACCATTGCGGAGCAGTTCAACCGATATGTAGTCTTCCAGTTTGGTGCGATCGCAGGTGGTTTTCTCGACTCCAGCTTTGAAGCGATATATACAACACCGTCTCGGCGCGTCGTTTCACGCTCAACGACCGCATCGTAGATATCCGTAGAAGCACGCGGTCCCGGATCTCCAACCAAGGCCTCTTGAGTCCTTCGGAGACATCGGTCACAAATGGAATCGTGGCCGTATCTCACACATCGCCAAGTTGCTTTCTCAGAGCAAGTTTGGCGGTTTGCTAGCTTTTGTCCACATAGCTGAGACCGCGAAGAGTGTATTTGTACATGTAAAGGCTGGTCACAGGCATTCGTACCATCGTTTTTCACGCGGCATTTCGGAAACAAGGCACCGGCTCCCCAAAAGAACGCCAGAGTAGTCATAAGCGCTCGCAATGTCTCTGCATAATGCTTTACACTTTCGTACTTTTTGTCAAGTTGAGTGACGTTTAGCCATGATGCGCGTTGCAACCAACCGACAGTAGCATTTCTCCATCCTGACCAGGAATCAGGTTCATTGCTCGGTACGTCTTGCTTTTCTTTAACTGCTTCGCGTCTATCCAAATCTGAGATGAAGCGATCAAATAATGTGAGACTGCGAATCAGCAAGTTAGAAGCGCGCTGGGCAGTGACTGGGTTTCCAATGGCTTTCATCAAGCCTGCGTGCATATTTGCACGAAGTCCCGAGGTTTTGTCAACGCAGCTACTCCTTAGGGACGCTGAAATTGTGCCTTCTCGTCCCCGTAAACGATGTTCATATACATCAGCAATGAGCTCAAAAGTCTTGAGGCGCACCTTGTCAGAAACGTTGGCAGCAGCGACATATTGTCCTATACGGGAAAGGGTGCGTAGCATATCGGATGTGGGGGGAAGAAGCAACGATGAAGCTGGTAAGCGCATCAACATAACAAGAAGTGCGTTTCCACTGGACATCTCTGCCCCAACTCCAACAGCAGTCCATGACTTTTTCCAGAGGTCAATGTCATACTCATGATCAAGTCTCAGTGTTGCATTTGGCTTTTGTACAACACTTTCAATACGCTTGATAAACTGCGTTACATCCATGGAAGCCTGTGGAGATTTTGCGGTTGACGACCGAGCAGATTGTCGTGATCGGGGTTTGGCTACATGCTTAGCATTATGAGAAAAGCGACAGTTATCACCATACTTGCATGTACCGGTCCTCGCGAAAAAGTTGCAGATAGGCTTGAAGTCAGTAGCAGAGGATTGGGTATTGCGTTTCTTCTCGGCCTGATGAGAAGATGATGGGTGTGATGCCAAAGATTTGCGTCCAGAAGTGCTGTTGACATTATGAGAGAAGCGACATTTTTCGCCAAACCTGCAAGTTCCAGTCTCCTTGAAGAACACGCAAGGTAATGGTGTTGCGTTTGACGACGCGCCAGCTTGTGATGATTGGTTCTTGGCTATATCCTCAGCATCATGAGAAAAGCGACAGGCCTCACCGTACTTGCACACACCACTGCCCGCGAAAAAGCTGCAGACAGGCTTAAAGTCAGTAGCAGAGGATTCCGTATTGCGTTTCTTCTCGGCCTGATGAGAAGATGATGGGTGCGACGATGCAGAAGGTTTGGGTTTAGAAGTGCTGCCGACGTCATGAGAAAAACGACATTTGTCGCCAAACCTGCACGTGCCAGTCCTGTCAAAGAACTCGCAAGCTGGTTTGTGGTCGTTCTGTTTATGCGATGGCTTCTGAGGTTTGCGGGACGTGGATGAGTTTTCAGCAAGGCGGCTGGGACCAGGGGTAACGTTACGCTGTTGAGCGTTGCTCTGACACGACGACTGGGGTGAGAAGTGCGAAGAACGAGCGTTCTCGCGAGAGGAAGCGCCGCTCTCCATGTTCGGTCGCACAGCGGGTATCAGACCCTGCTCGGCTGCTCTGATGTGTGAGAGACCAGGTGAGCGACAAAAAGGGCGTGATGATGACGGGCGTTTTGTTAAGATGGTGTGATTCTGTTCGACTACAAGGGGTGCTGATAGAAGATGTGTGCAGTGCGAAGGGTTGGAAGACGACGCACGAACAGACGCTTTGTACGTTCCAAATGTGACGGCTCTACCACATGATGACAGCAAAATTGGCGCAGATCAAATCTTGCGGAGCTTGCCCGCGTCGTGACCGGCTTGCGGCCGCGTCGTGACCGGCGGCCACCAATCAACGGCAGATATCATTATCTGCTTTCTTTTGAAACGTAGATCTACGGTGTGACCAGATTTTGTTATCATCACACCCGTTAACAGTCTTTCAGTTACCGTTGGTAGCCCTCTTAACCTAACCTTAAGGGCCAGAGCGATGCATGTGAGAGTCTCTCCACCTTAAGGGCCAGGGCGATGCATGTGAGAGTCTCTCTTAAGGGCCAGAGCGATGCATGTGAGAGTCTCTCACATGCATCGCTCTGGCCCTTAAGGTTAGGTTAAGAGGGCTAGCAACGGTAACGTTCCTAACGTTGGTACCCGCGCTCTGTCGGTCAATGCCATCCTCTTCATCATTGATCCCCGCACCTTCTCAAGGCCTGCCGCTCGTCCTCACCAAGAGCTTTCCTTGTCTGCAGCGCTTACTGTCACTGGGTTTGCGTCGTACCCTTGGTTCGTTGTGTTGGGACGCCCGCTGCGCACGGTGCCAACTAATTGTTGAGCAATGTACAGTTGTGACCAGGCTTGACATCTATCTTCTGTCAAACTTGAGCTGTCTGTGCTTCTTATAAAAGCTCTTACACTCTTAACTCTTTCAAGCGGTGGAATGATGCTGCAAGTTCCAGTCCAATGTAAGCCAATAGCTTGTCCATTCGTAAAGCCTTCGTTCTTTGACCTCTTCTGCATAGCTCCTTGCTTGTACATGTAATCTCAGATATTACAGGAACGTTCTATTTAAATATACAGTGTATACTGATAACTTTAACTTTATTCATCGTCACCTAACTTACTGCATACGTACACTGAAGCTGTTAGTGGTATAAAGTGTTAAACGGCTCTTGTTAGTGGTATAAAGTGTTAAACGGCTCTTATTTGTTGTACTGTATTAGTCCGCTGGTGTACGCTCACTTTCCTTCAGCTTTATCAATGACCTTTGCTTCTCTCTTATCTAATAACCTGCTAACAACCAAGCCAACCAAGATTCTTCGTGGAGAGATCGCCTGCGCTACAAATTGTAGCCTACAATTCATATCCTAAGTTGCGTTTTGGAAAGTGATTATTTCCCAGCATTACGGCACCTTGCGTTAGCGTTTTAACCTTACATGATGATACTCTAGTGCCCGTAGCTACAGTAGCAGCAGTGCTACGTAGAGCTACTGTACATTACCTTCGGTAGATACAGTTGTACTCGCAAGTTCAGTGAGACCGCCTAGTAGGCTGTGCCTACTGTTCACACCGAACATATGGGTGGCCTAATGGTTTTTGTGTTTCCACAGAATTCACTGCTCGTCACTTCACCTAATCGCTCCGTGGCGCGCACTTGGCTTCTACCCACGGCCACAGCCATAGCGAAGTTGAAAACGGTTATTAGCAGCCCTCGCTCTACTTGTGAATCCTGATTCTACCTATTGCACCGAAACATGGATAGAAACCGTATCTATGATGAAGACGTCAAAATATACGAGGAGGAAAGGACTAAATGTGAAGACGTGGCTTTTGTTGAGAAACAGACACCAACAGGCAAGTCCTACAAACGAGCACTTGGAGCTTCCGCCACATGGTACGACATGGCTCTTGGATTCTCAGTGGCTATGAACTATGGTCTAGGCGCTGCAGTCGCTGGGACTATAGCAACACCTATACTAGGCGTGTTGGGCACGATTGCTGTTGTGACCGGTGTTGTAACAACCTTGACGAGCACAGCCGCAAACGTAGTTCGAAACGCCGGACTTGGATGGGCCCCTTACACATTCAACCGGAATTACGTGGAGAAAACTTTCAAGTCAAGCAATACTCGTAATATTCGTCAAGCTGCGGCTTACGTAGCTTATACTAAGGCCATATTACAACACAAAGCAACTGATGAGAATCAGGGGTCTGATTTCTTCAAGATGAAAATTAGCATGATGGATCTATCTATCCATGGCGATGACGAGAAGGCGAAACGAATGGCTTTCTACAGTCAGTTAGGGAAGGCAATTTCCGAGGGAGACGCAAATCCATGGTTGAAAGCTTCCAAAGGGATAGTTAGCTCGCAGATATCACAAGTTGTTCTCAGAGGTTTGTCGCGCATTATGAACGCAAACAATCTGACAGAGAGTGTGGACTGTTTACTTGATGATGTGAATTGGAAGTCTCTTGGCAAAGAGAAATCGCCCATGACTGGGAAGTACATTGACCCGGAAGAAAACATCCCGTACGTGGCACTTTCTTACAAATATGAAGGAGACACCTTTAAGTTGGGGAGAAGTCAGGCGCAGCAGGCAGTCGAAAGAGCCGCACTCATAGCGGAGTCCCTGACAGGAAAGAAAGAATTCAGAATATGGGTCGACCAACTGGTACACGGTGGCGGGCAAGAATGGGTGGCAATAGGTCTATTACCATACTTGTTGATGCCAGTTGTGCAAACTGATAAAGCAATCAGCTATACGGCGCCTCCCAGCCGAGAGGAAAGCACTTGGATCTCGCTGGAGCGCATCGATGCTCTATTACGATACTGGCTGATGCGAGGGTTTGTGAACTGATCAAGCAATCAGCTATACGGCGCCTCGCAGCCGAGAGGAAAGCACTTGGATCTCACTGGAGCACATCTGTGCATCTGCAGCCACTACTACTCAGCTAACGCAGACAGGTATATTCATAGACCTCGCAAATACAAGACCTTTATCGGAGTCTCTCTCTGCTGTGGCAGAAGTACTATCGTGGCACCTGAGGAGTGACAGTAATCACTCCACCATTGATGAACAGATACCTCGCCTCTAAACGTAAGGCTGAGAGACTGACATGGACAGATGAATGTTTGCTACTTAGTGAAGCGCCTATGATGGTAGACCGAGAAATACTTCGCAAGGCGAGTTCTTTTGTGGAAGGAATTCGTGATGAGCGGCAGTACCTTCTTGTAATGACCGATTTTTGCAATTACGAAGTGTGCACTGAGGTTGAAGTAAGTGAACGCAATGGCTTGTACCGCGCGTTGGTTGTGAAACATGCTAACCAAGAACTCTTACGCTCTTGGCAAAATTTACTCGAGACGAGTACAAGAACCGCTCTTAAGGATTTACAAATAGAGTAAAAGGCAATCAGTCTGCTTTCCGGATGCCCCTGCGGACCTCAGTGGTACGTCGCCAAACTGCCTCCGTGTAGCTGCAAGTAGATATGCAGTAGATCACCCATGATAGGTCACTAGCAGGTAGGAGGAAGATCCTACCGCTATCGTTTACTCTGAAAGTGTCCTGCGAAGGAAGCACACCACTCTTAAAGGAGCGGATTTTTCCCAGGATTTCCTCCGAGAGACCACATTCATTAATGTTGGATAACGGTAAAAGGTTATGGACGGGTATCGTTCGAAGCACCCATGATATAATGTACTCTCACAAGAGTAGAGACCAACTGCAGTCATGCTTGTGCCACATTGATCGAAGCGTACAAATATCCCTGAAAGCGTCGTGCTCTCGCGTTCAACGGTACTGAAACCAAAAAGAGATGTAGAACATGTAGTCTTGCGCTGCCCGCTAACGAACTCTTAAGGCCGAACGACGGCAAAAGTCAGTTAGAGAATTGATTAAACAGTGGCCAGAGAAGTTTCTAGCCTTCCTGAGGAAAGAAAACTTTGTTTGTATAGACAAAGATTTCTTTAACTTAAGGAATAGAATAATTCAAGTCCACAAAGAGAGAGAGAGAGAGAGAGAGAGAGAGAGAGAGAGAACGGTACCGAAACAGTAAACTGGTCAGCTTTAACTTTTTAAAGTCCGTAAACGTCAAGTAAACCTGGTGCGCTTCTGGCGGGTCAAAGAGAATCTCTTGGGGGTGTAAATATCTTTCCCCAGCAGTTAAAGCGACACAAACTTACAGAAACCCACAGAGCAAGAATCCAAATCAGGGAGCCACGACGACGCAAGCTATTTTGTATTCAAATAAAGTCATCCAGATCAATCGATGATAAGGATGGTCCTTCTTAGCTCATTCGCCCCGTCGACTTCTTCTTACATCGAGGCAACCCCCGTATCGTGCAGTTACCATTGACAGGTCCGAATGAGGAACAACAGAAACACCAAAGCTCTTCTGGTCCTGCTGTTCAGTCCTCCGTCACCGAAGAAAGAAAACCGAGCAAGCGTCGAGTCATTTGCTGCTCATTTCTATTCTTCGAGCAGAGCGAAGCAAATAGCAATACTCTTCCCCCTGGCATCATTCCGCCGACCATTAGTGCGTGAGCTGATATCTCAACACCCATATCGATCATTTCCCTCCGGTTTGTTCCCGAAAGGCTGCCTATGCTTTCAAACATGCTCAGCAAGATATCTCTGCGTTGTGAGAAGGGTAACAGTCGTATCGAACGGCCGACTGCTGCAGGGAGCTCTTCGTTCCCTATTTCGCTACTGCGAGACAAAAGCCCATGAACTGCAAAGCTGATAGTCTGATGATGGCCGTACAGACAAGCAATACGGATAACAGACGGGTTACCACTGTCTGCGTTCGTGATTATGTCCACAGCGGCCGATGGCTTACATCTCTTCAAACCAGTCTCAACAATGCATTCTTCTAGTTCCCTTCTTGAACGCTCATCAAAACGCCGCTCTACATTGTAGACAGACCGCAATAGGCCTTCAACAGCGATCTGAAGCCCGCGTACTTCCTCTGATATATGGGCACAGCTTCTGATGAAGTTCCTAATCATGCTATCGCACAGATTCTTTTCTGTGGCCCTCAACAGTCGATCTAGTTCATTGGGAAACAACTCCGCCATTCCCAGGAAGAGCTGGTTTGATTCCTCCATTGTAATCGAACTTCTGTCGCTGAACAACGGGCATTGCGTACCAAAACATTGTGACTGCTTTTCCTTGACTTCAAAGCTGTCATCACGAAGGTTGCGTAGAATCGTCAAGCAACTGGCTCTTACAAAAGGGTTAGCATCTGGCGTCGAAACAGTTTCTTCAACCATGCCCACCCACGGTAAAGCAGGGCTTAAAATCTTGACATTTGCTATCACCTTCATAGCGATGCCGTTCGGTTTATACAGGGAGTCCTGATTCTCCTCAATGGTTTCATTCTCATCAACACACATGTGAAATACAGATCGGACGACTCCAATCGGAAAACTCGTTGTTGCTCGGATATACGTCGCACGAGCTTGATTCTCTGGAGCTAGTTCATCTTCTTGAATTAGTCCTTGAGATTTCCTAGCACGGCGCAAAGCTTCTGATGTAGCTCGGAGCTTTCCAACACGCTCTGGGTCAAAGCTGCTCCTTTTTCTTGTTTTCCACTCATGTGATATAACCTTTAGCACTGCTCCGGTGCCTTTGACGGCTCTAATAACCTGTTGTCGTGGGCGGTTGATGAACAGAGAGAGGCCTTGACGTCCCAGAGCCACCTCTTCATTGCTTAACATATGCAGAAAAGCACTGGCCGGGCGCCTCGAAGCTAAACTCTCGCTGGAGATCTCCGTGTAACGATCAGATTTGATTTCACTTATCGGACGGCTTCTCCTTTGCCAAGGTATTTTGTTCGCGACTCGTGTTTTGGTATTGACGGGGTTGGCTTGAATCATTACTGGTCCTGGCATTTTGGGGTCCAAGTGAATCTCGACTTCCCTCCATGGAGGGGTCACCTTTCTATTGTGCTTCGTCCATTTCAAACAGGGCATCTTGTTGTGAATCGTATGCCAAATTTAACTTCTTGTCAATCGAGAGGTGCAGAGTTACGTATGCTTCAAAGAGGCGAAGATGAGTGTTCATTTCTGAGAAGTTTATAACACGTGAGTCGCACATGACCAAACGAACAAGTCGACCACACAAGTTTTTTAACCGAGAAAGTGTTGAGACTGGTGCTATCGATGATTAGACGACTGTGAAGTCTTCTCCATCAGTAAAAAGCCGGGAAAAAAGTTTCCATGCTTCTGAAACCCAGACAGACCAGGAAGACGATGATTGGCCTTGAATACATTTCACCTCCGCTAGCGCAGCCATAGCATCAACGAGAAGAAGAGGTACCTTTGTTGTTGTCGCTGTAGTGATCACATTGTGTATGATATCAAGAACATCATGGAAATTGATTTCCCTGTCCAGTAGTTTGGAACCTGTGGCCAAATTCATACCACCCCCTGCTTCAGCACTAAGGACAACGCGTCGAAAAACGTAGTCAATGCAGGTGCGGGCCCAGAACAGGTCGGATTTGGCGCTACCGATTTAATTGCCAACCGCCTCATAATACTTGCTCGCTGCCTCAAATGTAATTATGGTATGTTCGACAAGCTTAACATTAAAACTGATGTGCGAGACAGGAAATGCTGGGTGGTGGGCACAGGCTGCGCATCATTCTCAGCAAGCTGGTCAATACCCCAATGATCATCGTCCGAGGGGTCGCGCGTTCTAAACTGCATCCCATGTCAGCTTCGCTGCATAAATGAATTGAGCGCTCACATTTGTATACCATGAATTATTGTATTCTCTGCAGTTGTTGTTGCTGATCTAATATATGTTCGTTTCTTCTTATGAATGTCATTTTGATCCTCTCCCCAATATCTTTATCTCGACAGTATCAACTGTCCCGTTTTTGCTGGCGATTTCGTTTCTCCCTCCTTTTCCGATTACGCTTCTTCTTCTTTTCAATTCTCTTCAGTTCTCGTTTCGACTTTGGAACTACCTTCCCATCAACCAGCTTGGTTTTGTCGTTTATTTTGTAGTGGTTGACGTACGACTCGTACATTTTCAAACTTTGCCTAGGGATGAGCCTACGACAGGCCGGACAGGTAGAAACATCTTCCGTAAACGGTTTCATCCAACGGTTAAGACACGGTGTGCAGTAGACGTGATTGCATTCCGTCTGGGTCACCGCCCCTTCCAAGTCTTCCGTGCATATGACGCATTTTCGAGGATGAGTGTTCTTCATTCTGACCTTCGGTATAGTCTTCTGGATACAGCTACCATTTTCAAGACATTGCGAGCTGCAGAGTACGGGTTTTGTACGTCATGTAATGGGTAATGGCAGACTGAGCGTCCCACTGTTTTCTTTGTGTAACACCTGTGTAAAGAGCTGGTGTTTCTTTTGTCTGTTGTAAGATTGCATTTTGAATCCACCGCCGATGTTATAGTCCGACTTCGACGTGTACTCTACTCTCTTTTTTGTTCTCTTCCTTTCGCGTGCTTGCGCGAAATGAGGTCTACTGACTTGGACAAAATTCAAAGCCAAAGTCGTTCGTTCTGGTGCGTGTGCATCGAAATCAATTGCCCTCTCTATTCCTATCCTTCGCTCTTCCATGCTGCCTCTCTCAATTTTACTCCATGCTTACCGCAGTTCACGCCTAACCCACTACTTCTATGATTGCCTGGTGTATCTTGAAGGGAGATGAGAGCGGCGGCGTGGCCGTGGGCGGGCTGGCGGCGGCGGTTAAGCGGCGCACGCGCACGCGGAGACGCGTGCGACGGACGCGTGTGGGGATATTGGACATTGCGCAGAGAGTGCGCGCACGGGGGCCGGTCTGGGAAAGACGGCGCAAAGGGCGTTACACACAACATGCGCATGTTGATGCGGCGCGCAGCCGTTTTCAATAGCGCGCGCGCGCACTGGTGGACGATGCCACGGTGCACACCATACCCGTTTTTCAATTTCAATGCGCAAAAGTCCATCAACAAACTCATTGAAGGTGCGCGCAAGGAATGGAATCTTATACGTAAGCAAGCCTAAGACGACGGCAATCGCTTGCTGTCGATTGACAATGCCCAACATCTCCGATGGCGACCTTGCCCCATTTGAAATAGCAAGTAGTGCAAATGGGAGCGGTGGCAAAGCAAATCGAAACGAAAGAAGCGTGAGAAGAATGTCGGCACACCAAGATAATCCATACTGGCCTGCAGCATGACAAGATACGCCAAGGAAGTCGCTGCGCCATATGCATAGGCTGCGACCAAGTTCTCTGCGAACAAAACAGCTGAGACTGCAGTTCCCACGGCTCCAATGGCTAAGGTAGTGTTTAGAAGACTGGTCTTCAATTTCTGATATTCGATGGCAGCACGTTCACGAGCTTCGTTATCCATTGGCTTGACGTAAGCATATCCATCAGGGACATTGGGAATAATACAAATATGCATTGGTCACATCGTGATGCCAGAATGAGCACGCTAGCTTCTGTAGACAAGGAAGCGCGAACGGAATCAGTGTTGGAGCGAATACGTCGTAGTGGCTCTTTTACACGGGAAGCATGGCATGAGGCAATTCGCAGCACGGGAATACGAACTGTGATTGACGCGACTGCCGGACGTGGTTCCGACACAATCTCACTTGGTAAGTATGTAGGCAAAGAGGGTGTCGTACATGCTTTTGATATTCAGCAGGACGCGACTGAAGAAACAAGACGGCGGTACGAAGAAGTGTCTCGCCATGCTGAGATGGGTGTTTTATGTTTGCATAATAGAAGCCATGAAGACTTCTCGTTCTTGGGCTTAAAAGAGGATTCGGTGTCATGTGTTGCGTATAACTTAGGTTGGTACCCAAGACGAGGAGCGGATCGCAGCATTATCACCAAGCAACCAAGTACAATCCCTAGTCTGAAAAGCGCAGAAGGATTGGTAGCTGTTGGTGGTTTGATTTCTATAATGGCATATGTCGGACATAAATGGGGGAAAGAGGAGGAGGAAGCCTGCCTGAAGTGGACGGCTGGTCTTTGCAGTAGGAAATGGAACGTGGTTGTTGTCAAGTACCCAAATCGCAGGGCTGCGCCAAGTTTAATCTTGTGTGAACGAAAGAGTTGACGTCTGTGCATCGAGTTTCCGCGATCTCTTGCTCATATGGCCGTCGCAAACTGAGGCGGAACACTCGAATGCTACATTTTCCGATGGCTTTCGACAGTTTGGGAAACCTTCTAGAAGCGCCTTCACCACTCGTAGACCCGCCACTGCAGGTATCAATATCGGCCTCGTTTCCCGACGAGCCAGCGGAACAACTACGTTTTCCAATACTGTCAGCGTCCTTCTTCTGCTGTGCATGGGCTTGCTCTATACTGACACCATCGCTGCTGTGATGCAACAATGGCGCCTTTGGGCGAGCGGGCGGTGGATCCGATGAAGAGGCTAACAAATGCACGTTGCTCGCCAGTAGCTGCCGTTTTGGAGGGCCCTGCGCGGGTATCAAAGAGTCGGGTGAAGCGAAATGACGCTTCCGAGACTATGGTTGCGGCGGACCTGGCGCAGGCGGTTGTACTGTAAGCGCTTTAGTAGGGAGCGTAGCGGTCGGGGCAGTTGACGAGGGGGTGTCCACGGGCATGGCGGGGGAGTGAGGGTTGGGCGGCGGCGGCAGCGGCGGCTGGGGCACGGGGACGCTTGCCTCTTGAGAAGGCCGAGGCGGCGGAACGACGACGGGTTGTTGAACGGTGCACATGGGCGGGCAGTAGTACGGGTGCGGATGGTGGTGGTGGTGATGATGATGATGGTGGGGCGGGTGATGTGGATGATGATGGGGGTGCGGTGTAGGATGATAAGTTGAGTAGTACGGCGCGACGGGGTTGAATACATGCGGAGAGTAGTAGCGATGCGGCGGCGTGCTGTACGGCGCGTATGGATAGAGCGAGTTGAAAGAAGTTACATGGGCGCGGAGAGGGGAAGGGGCTGCAGGCGCAATGCTTACGGGCGCAGAAGCAATCATGTGGGATGGCGCCGGCGCCAAGAGCTGATGTACAGAAGCAGCTGGCGAAGAAGAACGATAAGCGGACACAGGATGTGAGGCGGGAGTATCGGTGGAGCGAGTACGCGAGCGACGGGGACGAGGAGGCGGGATGGAATGGAGGGCGGCGGAACGATTGCGCTCGAGGCGCAGAAAGTACTTTTGGGAATGAGAACGAATCTGCACGGCGGTCTTGGTGGCTACGTCGCGCTCTATGGCCTTCCATTCGCGGCCGTAGAGCGCGAGCGCTGTCAGGAAGCGATTGTGTTCCTCGGCGGTCCAGTACTCGCGCCGTTTTGTGAGCACGTACTTCTTGCGGGCGGCCTTTCGCTCGCGCTCGCCCATGGTAGCGCTGCTCATCGACGACGGCGCGGGGAGCGGACGCGCGCGCAGATGACGCGCGCAAGTGCGGCAATAAGAGACAAGTGCAGCGCTGCGATCAACAGCGCCGAGGCGATAACGACTGGCGTTGTTGGTTGCGCCACAACGCAGGCCATCATCTGCGGTTGTGCTGCCGCTTGTGTGAGGCGTCGCTTGCGTGCGCCTCACACCGCCCAACTCCTCCAACCGCCACCGCGCACGGCCGGTGCAAGCGCGCAAGCGCGCGCGCGCCACACTTGGCGCGCCACACTTGGCGCGCTGCTGTTGGCTCGACCTGTTTGCATGACGTCCCGAATCGCACTTTTCACTCGTATCTCCGCCGCGAGCTGCGTCTTGCCGTCTCCACGCGCCACGAATCGGCCAAATCGGCGAACCGGCGCGTCGCTTCAGCGATTGGTCGCTCGCTGATCGCATGCGCGTGCCCCAGCGCCGTCAATGTTGCAACCGAAACGGCTGTGCACCCGCCACCACTTTCGCTTCGTGCACCCGCCAGCGCTTTTGCTTCGTGCACCCGCCAGCAATTTCGCTTCGTGCACCTCGCCGCCATGAGCATCGCCGCTCATAAGCGCGCTGCTCCATCGCCCCCTCCATGAGCCTTTATTTGATCTCCGCCTCCATCCGCTCCGCCCCGCCCGCCCGCCAGCAGCAATGGTCGCCAGCACTCCCGCACCCGCGCGTCGTCGCCGAGCAGTCCACGCAGCAAATTACCGCCGTCGAGAACGAGCTCTTGGACACGCTGTCCGCTCACGTCATCGCGTCCTTCGACAGGCAGGAGGCCCTTCTCAACGAGCAGCTGCATTTGATTCAGCAGCTGGGTGAAAAACTTGACGAGCTGCATCAGAAAGTCACCGCCGTTGGCGAGAAGCTCGGAAGCGAGATCGAGGATATCGCCTGTCAACTCATCGCTTCCGGTGCTTTTGGGAAAGATAAGCCTGTCGAACATGTATCCCCTCGCACTCGTTCGCGTGCCCAGCTGCGCTCATCTCGTTTGCGTACCCGCTCGACTCATCAACGCTGAGTCCATCTATATTGGCGTAATTTGCATGCTTGGGTTGCAATGTCCTTGCATTCCAACTACAGTCGTGCTTTTCTCATCTTGTCTCTCCTGGTGCCATGCCCAACGTGCAGTGCATCTTGAATCACCAAGTCATGCGCCTGCATATTCATTACCAGCTGCCGCCCCCTGTTTTCTGCCAAGGAGCAAATCTGCTGCCAAGATGCCTTTCGAACCTTCTTTCAGTCTCCTCAACGCATGATCAAGCTATCTCATCGATCCACAACGCCTATCAAATGAGGAGCAACGCAATCGACTCGTTGAGCTTTGACCTCAAACAACAGCTGACCAGCGACAGGCCGCCAATGAAGTTTCCACACAACGAACAAGAACGCTCAAATCGATCACGCTTACCCTTGTACGAACAAACAGAAACCTTGTCAGGCCCGAGCTTCTGCAGTTTGAAGGTTCACACTGTGAACTTCACACATAAATTATGCCAAAATTAAAAAAGTGCACAACTGTTGAAATTGTCTGCAGCTGTTGTAAACAATGTTTATTTCATGTCCTCTGTCCTTGCCTTTTTGATAGATATTGTTCTTGGAACCAAAATCTTCAACAATCTTGTCGCGCCACCCCTAAACTGTCAGCTTGGCTCTGCTCCGCCTTTCATAATCTGTCACCGAAACTCATCGTCTTCATACGGTGTCCACAACAAGTTTATTTCCGGATTAACCTGAATAACGTGTATCGCTCAAGGACGAAGCGAGCATTCGAGCGCTGCTCATCACCGCACAGCGATCCACAAGTCTCCAGCCACATTTCACTAGCGATTGCACCCACCGTCTGTCACGATGGCAAAGCCTCAGGCCCGCGCTTCGCACGTAGTGCTCACAACGGGCTCGGTTTCATCTGAGGTAACTCATCTGTTCCGTACGAAGCGAGTGTCAGACATTCGGGCATTTGAAGCCCAAATTCGAAGCGATGCTGAAGACAAGTCTAACGCACTCCGGGACCTGCTCGGTACAAGGTACAGAGATATTCTTACCGCTGCGGATGAAATGATCGCAATGCGTAACGCGAGTGTCAGGAGAGTGCGCGATGGTCTGCGAGATTTCACAGTATCTACGAACGGGCTTAAGCAACACTTCGCCAGCAAAGGAAATGAAAACCAGTCTGAGACTATAAACGATGACCTGGAGCCGCGAAGGGGCGTGCATGCTGTCGGATCAAGACTCAAGCATATTGTGGACTCTCCAGAAGTATTGTACGCCAACATCGAATCTGGGGAGATTTACGAAGCAGCTGTGCGATAATCGCTAGCGTTTGAAAATTATAAACAGGTGACGAGTACGTCTGGATTGGAAGGAGTGGCAAATAGGTTTGCCGAACTCCAATGGAAGCAAGTGAACGGTTTTAGGGATCAGATTTTGGAAGCAGCAGAGAAGAAGCTTCAAACCTCTGGTCATACATCTCAAGAGTATGCACGCGTGTTTGTGTCTCTTATCCTTCTCTCGGAAAATCGTGACATCGTGGCCATTCTCGACGGAATGTTGGCGAGTAGAACTGGATTGATTTGGAATGAGGATCAAGGGAAACAGTATTCCGATGTTTATTTGCAAATGAAACGAATAGCTTCTCTTGTACGTGAAACTATCTCATGCGTGTCCGACATGTTTTGGGGGGAAAACGGTGCCCAAACTCTGTTGCTCGGTGTTAACGACCAAGCCATAGAGGAAGTTTCCAGACTGAAAGATAATGGTGCCTTAAGCATCGCATGTACCGCTTGGACCCGAAATGTAAGGGGTTGGTTGGAGGAACGCGGCAACTCAATTCTTGCGAGCGCTGAGACGTCTCGCCAGATTGCAGATACTTTACGTGCGATCGATGATGCCTTCGATTACGATCAATGGGAAAGTGACTGTCACAAAGCCTTGAAAAAGTCTCCAAGTTTTGTGTTTGACATATTTAAGCCCTTTATTAGAGACAGAGCTGGGGTTGTTGCACGAGAATGTATAGAACGAACAGTGAACAAAGTCTTGGAAGATATCGAAGGGGCCTGGGGTGACATTGAAACCCGTGCTCATGCGGGAAAAAAAATTTGGGCGGTCATCTCAGGGAAATCGGTAGGTCCAAGCATCATCACACAGGAAACGAGTAGTAGTGGGTCTCAGAGGTCGGAAAGTATGGAGATAGCTCAAATTCTTTCGTCTAACGGACAGGTCGCAGAAGCGCTTGGTACCTTTGATAAGTCTGTGAGGGAGGCAGTTGCAGATGTCCAAGTTCTAACAAAACGAATACCTGCTGTTTCTGAAGACTTTGTCCGATCAGTGAGGTCAAGTCTTCCACGAATTTTAAGCAGTCTGAAGGAGCGGCTAGGTTCTATCCCCACTGATGCATCAAGTGATCGTCTAAGGAAAGATGAGTCATCTTATCATGTTTTTGGATGTACTCTGTTTGTGGCTTGGTTATCTACCGCATTTAGAAATGCTGAAGGCGTGAGAAGAGCATACCAATTTGCTAAATATGGCAAGTGAGCAGAAGAGGATCTAGAAGCCTACAAGGATTTCCAGCAGACGGCAGAACAGCTGTGTTCAGCAGCGTGCAGTGTATGGGCAAGACTTCTTGTTCTACAGGTGGCAGAGAAGCTACTCGCTGAGCTTGTCTCCGTGAAATATCACGAAGTCAAGATGGGTTGGTCGTCGAGTATTACCTCGAATAAGCTCAAAGAACAGCGCAATGACGAAGAGCCACCGCAGTATCCCACCACTGCTTCGACAGCATTGACAAACTTCCTTTTGCAAGTTAACACCGCCGCAAATCGAGCTGGTGGCTTTGCGCTCCCGCGGGAGGCAATTTCCCACCTTCAAAGGGAGATTATCAAGATGTCAATTCGATCGTATAAAGCGGGATTGGGCACTGAATCCAGAACCACGAGAAAACCGAGTACTGTAACCACCGATGGGCCTGAAGGAAAGAGAGACGCAATGATGATGCAGATGTTGTTTGACGTACAAGTTGTGCAGCATATTTTCTGTGACATGGGGAAAGGGCCTGCATCTATTTCCGATGAAGAGAATGAACTGAACAATCTAAAGTCTTCGATTTCTTCGATGGTGGATCCGAATGCTTTAAGTAATTGCAGAGCGTCACTTCAAGAAGCTGTATTGAATTATGCTTCCCGAACCTGCGTTTTGCTCGGTCTACTTGTGCAGCTCACACCTGGTGAAGGCCTGCAAGTCAAGGGTTCTCATTCTGCGAAGAGCGCGAAGACATCAAGCAACCTTGTTGCACTTGCCAAAACAGTCCCGCGTTTCACATACCTTCCAGCACCTATGCCTTCATCTTACTCAATAACTGTAGAAGCCCCAGGCGGCCTCAACACAAAAGCAATGGGAATGCTGCGAAACCAGGTGAGCAGCACAGCAGCAACCACGCATAGAAAGAGGGATCCGGAGTCGTCTGTAGCAGACTACGCATCCAAGGTGACAGAAAGTGTTGGCCGATTTGGCAGAGGGTTCTTCGAATCTTTCACAAGGAAGGTTACATAATTGTAAATTCATCAATGTATCTTCATAGTTTAGTTCGGCTTTTTCTATACTAGCTGGGTTCATCAGAGCAGAATGATGACAAAGTATATATGGATTCACAAGCCCAGCAAGACAGACATGGATGAAGAAATCTATCTGGTCACCAGTGCCGCGTACTGCAATCCCTGCTAGAGGAGTCTTAAGATCCATTGGCATGCGAACGCCCAAATGGTCGCATGAGCTGCGTCCATCATTGCTACGAATGAGATGTGGGTCTCGCGTGATTCAGCTTTGATGATGCCTAATAACCAAAACGTCGCATCAGTCTGCATTTAGAACTGTTGAACGCGTGAGAAGATCGTACCATCGGTACTATTTTTCTGAGTATCGGAAGTCAACAGCAGGATAGTTACAAAGATGTCCAGCGTCCGGCAACCTTGATGCACAAGCCCAAATTGTCCTGCGTTTCACTTACCTTCGACAACCTATGTCATCATCTTGCTCCGTAACTGTACGAGCCCAGGGCGCCCTCACACGAAAACGATGGGAATACTGCACAATCAAGGTGGCAGCAGAGCAATAAAGGGATCCGCGGTCGTCTGTTGTATCTAGACCATGCATCGAAGGTGACAGAGAATCCTGGCCGATTTAGCAGAGGCTTCTTCGAACCTTCACAAAAGGGATACATAATCGTAAACTGGTCAAAATGGTTTGACCTCTTAATAGTTTTAGTTGGGTTTTCCTTAAGTAAGCTGTGTTCATCTAAGAAGCAGAGAACGAAGTAGAGTTAGCAGAATTGCGTCCTAACACTTCAGTTGCACTACAGGTCATGTTAATTGCTTCCAATCTTGGTGCATCAAGGTTTTGATGACCAGAGACCGCCAACCACATTCGACATTTGTTATGCCTGATGAAATGTAGACTCTCTAGTTTTGAAATGGACTTCAATCCCTTATCATGGCACTTTCCACATCGACTAATTCCTCTGAGCCTTTGTTATTTCTCTTCGGAAGCTTTGCAGGACATTGCATCCCTGCTCGCTGACTCTGTGCCCATGCGTGAGGCCCACAATCTTCGCCTATCTCCTTCAATTGAGACTCTGATTTGAGTGAAGGGTCGGAGAATCCTAGGGAGTTTCCATTCCTGCTCCTGTTTGCCCTCCTGCCGTTAACATGAGAGGAACTTGAGCTTTCTTGGTCACGGGCACTCATTCTCTCCATGTCCGCCTCATCTCTATCACTCCCTGCGGGTCAACTATTCCCCTCTGTCTCGTGTACTTGTTCTTCACGCTCTGCTCTTTCATCAATAGTTCCCGCAATAACTTCCCGCACATTAGGAATCTGTTTTCGACTCAACTTGATGCCCATTGTCTTCGACAGAAGCTCCCAAATATTCGCAGCTACTTCATCCTCTTCCAGATCCATAGTTCCAGCGTCATTTGCTTTGCTTCCTGCGACACTTCCTTCTGTCATGGTTTCAGGGGATGTTTGACTCCCTGTGTCAGAAAGTTTAAGAGACTGGCCTTCTAATATGAGACCTTTACGGGCAGGTAACGGATCCTCTTCATCTACATCCTCACCGTCACGAACCTGTTCTCTTTCTTCCTTTTCGACCTCGTCCTCTTCTCAAAATTCTTTTGAGATGAGCCTTAGTCTTGATTCGAAAGCACAACCCTTCTTTGCATTCCAGACCAACCCCACAAACGTACAGTGGCGGTTTGCACTCTTCGCCAAGTGTTCTCACATGGACTTTGAATTCTGGTTTACCATCATCGTCTTCACGTTCCAAATTCGCCGTAAGCGCAGAATCAACATCAACGGCTCCTGCACTCGGGTAATCAGGATTGAAATGCTCACAACAAAAAATCTGTTTGTCCGGTGACAGTGGTTTTCCCTTCCCGCAACCCATCATCCTGGCTATGGGCGCCCCTAACGCACATTTGTAGACCAACACAATAAATAAGATGCAGGTGAAGCGAGTCATGTTCGATTACCAACGAGCTTCGAAACCACTGTGGAAAACTATATAGAGGCTTCAAGTCTGTTCTTGTCTTCTCAAACTCGCACCTACCTTCTTGGTCGAGACCCACCACCATCCATGTACAGACCACGATGGCTATATTACATTCAACTCTTGCATCCAGACTAGGTCGTCTAGGAAGTACACAAATTCGCGCGTGTCAAATACTCAATTCAGGATAGCGTACACATTCCACAAGTCTGACAGCAGTACTTCGCATGAGCTAAACATGAAGCTCCATGAGCTCACGTCGCTTTCGTCGAGTCCCCGGACGGTGAGCTGGGGCCCCCAAGGTTTTCCGGTTTCAGAGTTAAATTCTACCCCATTCAGTCAGCGCAACTCATGACAACATGATAATCCTTGGAAATTGAAATGGAAACAATAGCATCTCATGCGGTCAGCATCTGGATGCAACGTCACGTTGAGTAACTGGGGAAGCGCACCGAATGGAGTGATGCAATGCCCCTCTTTCAGAAACCATGCCAACAGCACTCACAGTGTATGTACCAAGGGTACAACGGTACCAACGCTGCCTCTCTAGACACCCATTGACCAACTCTTCAATCACGGTTTGTGGTTTTAGCATGGTCCACCAATAAGTAAGACACATTTTCAAAGTCGTACAGGATTGGGTTGTATCCATCTTGGCACGTACTCCTGTCTATCTCTTGCTTGGTAGCGTACTCCTCAAAGAAATCTCGCTGTTTCATGACAACCCCTGAGAAGTCTTCTTCTTTTCTGAAGAAAGATGCGAGACCGCGTGCGAGCGCTTGGAAATCAGTAGGAAACATTATATCAACGTTCCCAAATGGGGAGGAATGAACATCATCGTACACAACCGCAGCCCCTCCGCGTACACTCTGCACGACTGGGGCGTTAAGCCCTGGCATAGCTCCTGGAAAACTGTCAAAGTCGGCTAGTGTCAAGTGAGCGCGAGGTAGCGCTGCTACGAGGGTCTTTAACAACAAGAACGAGGCCGTCGGAACCCATATGTTACGGCTTCCACCGCCGATTGCAATTTCAAATCGCTCTTGCATTGCAGTTCTCCAAGTTTGCGCCGGGGTGTTTTCCAGTATCCCGTATGTCTCAATGGTGGACAAGATCTGTTGGTCAGTACATTCGGACCACTGCATATGCCGATGTCCGTTTTCGATGGAAACTACTTCAGCTTGCTCGAGCATTTCTCCGTCACGCACAAGATCGTGTGGCATATTGTCCAGCACTTCAGTGGCGATTACGTGACAATGACCTTCAATCTGCAGACGTACGCAAAAGCGCAAAACGTTTTTCTTCGTGTCCAATTGTGTTGAGCGCAGTTCGGTAGATTCTGTTTCGTCCGTTCTTGGAGAGCGTAAACGTGTCTGCGTTAAATTGTTCTTTGTCATTGGCACTTTCCGTGGTTAGCACCGGAAGTCGTGAAGGCATGGGGGGGCTACGGGAGACGGAGAAGACTCTTCTCCTGTCTCGGAAGAGCGACAATTGTATTCCGTGAAAGTTTTGAACAATTTTGTAAAAGTTGGCGGCGTTTCCCCGCTCTGCAAAGCGATTGATCCATTCATGGTGTCAGCCGGGTGTTTATTCACAAGCGTGCACGCACTGTGCACGCACTGTGCCGCTCCCTCCCGTCACAGCCGCCCCGCTCCCTCCCCGTGCCGATCGTCCGCGCTGCCACCGCGCCGTCCTCTCGTCGCGAGCGCCTCGCCGTTGACGCCATTTCCTCCACCCCGTAACTTTCATCCCCAAGCCACTCGCATCTCAATTATTGCGCTTCTCAGGCGAACAGCGCAGCGTCGTGCCGCTCATAAACTTTCGCTTTTCCCGTCTGCTCCCGTTTAGTATTTTGCTTCCACCGCTCTTTTGTCGTTCACGTTCTTGCTGGTTGTGTTCACGGCGTGCGTGCACGCTGTTCTTTCGATATGTTGACTAAGTTTTAGACTAAGAGTAATCGCGTCAAGGGTCTGGCTTTCCATCCGACTCTTCCGTGGATCCTAGCCAGCTTACACAATGGCGCCATTCAGTTATGGGACTATCGTATGGGAACTCTCATAGATCGATTCGGTGAGCATGAGGGTCCTGTGCGTGGCATCGATTTCCACAGATCCCAGCCCCTGTTCATGTCTGGGGGGGATGACTACAAGATCAAGGTATCGAATTATAAACTAAGGAGATGCGTCTTTACGTTAATCGGCCATTTGGATTACATCCGAACTGTATACTTTCACCATGAGAGTCCCTGGATTGTTTCCGCCAGTGATGATCAGACCGTGCGTTTCTGGAACTGGCCGAATCGCTCTTGCCTAGCAGTCCTTACTGGACACTCGCATTACTGCATGTCCGCCATGTTCTCTCCGAACGAAGACCTTGTCGTCTCCGCCTCCTTCGACCAGACTATTCGTGTGTGGGATGTATCATCCCTCCGCCAGAAGTCTGTTCGTCGAACCGATGTAATGTCGCAAGTCCGTGGTCAGCTGCCCGCAGCCGTCAACGCTGATTTGTTCGGTGGCACTGATGCATTTGTCAAGTACGTATTGGAAGGGCACACGCGTGGAGTGAACTGGGCTTCATTCCATCCCACTCTCCCTCTCATTGTTTCTGGAGCTGACGACCGTCAGGTCAAGTTGTGGCGCGTGTCAGATACCAAAGCATGGGAGTTGGATACATTCAGGGGACATCTGAACAATGTCTCATGCGCCATCTTCCATCCTCGTAAGGAACCCGTCATCACGGACTCGGAGGATAAGACCATCCGTGTATGGGATCTGAACCGTCGCACTTTTTTACATACTTTCCGGAGAGACTCAGACCGCTTTTGGATCCTTGCTGTTCACCCAACCATTAATCTTATCGCAGCGGGGCATGATAGCGGTATGCTAGTCTTTAAGTTGGAGCGTGAGCGTCCCGCGTATCAAGCCACAGAGCAGTCCCTAATACACACGAAAGACCGCTTCTTGCGGATGCTCGACTTCAATAATGGCCGGGATATGCAGATGGTTGCTATGCGCCAGGCGACCACAAGTATTTTTGATACCGTCGGAGCCATGGGTATGGAAGGCTTTGGCGGCGGTAGCTCCTTGTTTGGAATGCCGCAGTCAAGCGGTCCCAACAGCGCTCATCAACCACCTGCGCGCTCAATGTCCTACAACGCTGCGGAGCACGCTGTGATTCTGAACCATGATGCAGATGGGTGCACCTACGAACTGTACACAAATCTGCCCCGTATGGGACAGACTGGTGCAGACACAATTGGCGAGCCCAGAAAGGGAACAGGTGTTTCTGCAGTGTTTGTTGGACTCAATCGCTTTGCCACCCTGGATAAGGGCAAGGAGATAGTTGTCAGAGATCTACGCAATCATGTTACAAAGAGAGTTCCCATATCTATTTCTTGAGCAGACTGGCTCTTCGGAGCTGGTTCTGGATATGTACTTGTCCGTGCTGACGGCAAGGTTGTTTTGGTGGATCTCCAACAAAGGAAGCAAGTTTCAGAGGTGGCTGCGCATGCGAACTACGCTGTATGGTCCGAAGACAATAAGAGGGTTGCCCTACTTGGCAAGCATGTCATCGTACTCTGTACCTCAAAACTTGATCATCTTTCCACTGTCCATGAAATAATCCGATTCAAGTCAGCTGCCTGGGATGATTCTGATGTGCTGCTGTACACGACCCTGAATCATCTGAAGTACTGCCTGCCTAACGGTGATAGTAGTATTGTTTCAACTCTTCAACAACCTATCTATTTGACCCGAGTGCGTGGCCCAGCTGTTTGCTACCTCGACCGTGAAGCTACCCCTGGCATTCTATCGATTGATCCTACTGAGTACGCCTTTAAGCTTCTTCTCCTGCGCAAACGATACGACGATGTGAAGAGGATGATTTCCCAGAACAGATTGAAGGGACAGTCGATTATCTCTTACTTGCAGAAGAAAGGATTGCCCGAGGTAGCTCTACATTTTTATGAAGGATGAGAAGTCTCGCCTTGCCCAGGCATTGGATTCTGGTGCCATTGAAACGGCTCTCGAAGCTGCTGAAGCTATCGGCGATAACGACGCATTCCGCAGACTGGCCTCTGCAGCTCTGAAACAGGGTAACTTGGAAGTGTTTGAACTGTGTTTACAGCGAACTAAGGATCTCGACAGACTTGCCTTCCTGTATGTTCTGACAGGGAACTTTGAAAAGCTGGCCAAGGTGGGAAAGATTGCTGATGCGCGTGGAAACCTTGCGGCTCGCTTCCAGATAAGTATGTATCTTGGCGACGTGGAGGGCAGAATCTCGGTGTTAAGGGATTGCGGACAAGTGGCGATGGCCAAGCTCACCGCGAAGGGTCACGGTATGACAGAGGATCTGGAAGAACTAGGAGGCTGGGACGATTCAGAAGTTACTGTAGACCCATCTTGGTCAGAAGGTGAATTGATTATCCCACCAACGCCTGTCGGCACGGACGAGATGATTTGGCCGCATCTGCCAGTGGCACCAGGCCTGTTTAGCAGAGACCCTGGTGCAGAAGGAGACTTTGAAGAACCTACTGGTGACTACTACGAGGACGCCGCTGCGTTTGAAGCATCTGAGAGGGATGCGGCTTGGGACAAGGACGAGGAACCAGCAGGTGCCCCTGTTGATCTGTTTGCAGTTGGACTGTCTACCGAAGACACGGCAGCGAACGGTGACGACGCGTGGGGAGGCGACTTTGACCTTGATGTTTCAGGTCTGGGCGGCGACGGCTTTGGCGACGCTGAAGAGGAGAATGAGTTCGCTGACGACTTTGGGCGCGGGGCTGGTGGTAAGAAGGGCAGCGAATTATTATGTGGCACCTACAGCTGGACCTGGAGCAGCGGCGCAGTGGAAGAAAAATGGGAAGCTTGCGGGAGAGCTTGTTGCGGCGGAGTTGAGCGAAGTTCGATATGGCAGCTGAATTCGTCCTGAACCATTTGCTTACTATTGCAAGGCGGTAAGTTTGCCGCTCTTCCCCCTACGCGCCGCTTCACAGCCAACCACGTTTTAAATAGTGCAGTGGCTCAGTGTCGACTGCACAAACGTGGGTGGAAGCGCATATAGGGCATTGGTTCGAACCCTCGCGCGCGAAAAACGCCAATCTCGTATGAATTGCAGGGGCTTGTTACCCACAAAGCATGCGAGAATGGAAGAGTTCTGTAGAACTCGGCGCTTCCCCTAACCGGGAAGCGCTTGCCTCCTGTGCATAAGAATTAATTAATTTTTTCATTTTATTCAATTAAAAAGAGACCCCAAGCACATGCATACCACCCGCACAATGCATAATCTGCATACCTTCGCTTCCCATCAAGCCATCCACTGCACCCACACATTTACACATATTACACCAAATATGTGCTAGAGGTTGATGCATGCAAACCTAAAGTACAGAATCTTGCATAATTAAACAAAAACGCGTTACAAAATCTGCCAAACCTCAAGCCTATCCCTTTTATTCACCGGTATAAGAATCCTTCCTTCTAGAATATGATCATTGACTTTCACGTAGTGATTGGAATAGGCTGCAAAGGATTTGATGTGCTACCACGTGTATGACGCAACTGTTACAAGTTGAATTTTTTTGTTTAGAACTGATGACAAAATGAGGTGAAACATTTTTTTGGCGCAAAATGTTAAGAGTAATATGGAGGGAATAAATTTTCAGCTCAAATTGCCAGTCGGTGTGCCTCTGCCACACTATCTCAGCTCAGTAAGTCTTCACCTTCTGATTTCGTTCTTCCTCAGACCACATTCGTAGTTCTTCCGGGGAAAATTGTGCTTCGATGGCAATTCTGGCGCCTGCCTCGTGGCAGAGTTGTAGATCGCTCAGCCTCTCCATCTCTTCCCACACCGATGACCATGAAATCACATGCTTGTTGTTGAAAAAAGAACTTTAAGGTGCAGGGTATTCGTAAATCACCGGCAGAAAAGCATACAAATGTTTCCGAGTGCGAGAAGGAAAGCAGTTCCGTGAGTTGAACTAAGCTAAAGGCCCTAGACGGCGCAGCTCCCTAGACCATTCACACACATACGCCACAAGAACACATACACCTACACATACACACGTACAGCAGCCGCACCGCTACACATATACGTAACCATTTTACTCGTAATTTGCGTGAACAACTTTAAAGTGTTGTTTCAAAGACAATATTGAGGCGGGCAATTTTGGCATGTTAAATTGGTCTCCAAACATGTGTCCCCCAGCACAAGTATTCTTGGAAGCCAAGTTTTCATACGATTTTCAATAGTCTTGAACCCAAATAATACTCAAACGATAGTGGTAGATTATGAGAAAGTGCGCTGCAAATTGCGGGATTGACACGCAGAAGACCACCTAACTTTGTCATTTCGATGATTTGGTGCCAAAAAAGGCCATCTTCAGATTTGGTGTCCATTAAAAATCAACAAATCTATGAAGGTCGTCTTTTTCGGCTGGAGCCACGCACGAGTCCCAATTTAAAGTGAAAGGTATTTTTGACCTCTACTAGAAGGTGCAAGTTTTTGCTTCTATCTACTGATCAACAATTCAGAGCGCCTTGATACTCCGGTTGGCAAAAGCCACGACCAATAGCTTTTCGTAGCTACGAACATGATGCAAATTGGACATATCAGAGCAATGCTACGGCCTTCTAAAGTGATGAACGAGCAGCTGTCTGCTAAAAGAATATGGTAGACGCTCTTGGGCTGACATTTTAAGGTGAAACATTATTCTTTTCATATCGATTTTGAGATTCTGAGCAAAAAACAATATTTCAGCTCATGTTGTCATCCGTTTTCAACCGGAGAACTCTAATAATTTGTATAAACGGCGTCATAGACGTGGTCGTGCTGCGATTACTTTACATAAGCACCAAAAAGCAAATCGAGACAAGGTAACGTTCTAAAGGTTCCCGACAAGCAAAACCGCGTGGGGAGTGTTGCTGCTCTAGAGCCATTTGAGCATCGCAAGTTGAGATGATGCTCTTCACCACTGCACGGCCCCCGGCAGTCGCACTGCAATTGGTCCCTCTCCTTGTCGCGCAATGAACGCGCGTGACCCACTTGCGCCGTGCAAACGGTGCCACCTCCTTCCAGCCACCGTCATAGCTCTCTCGCTGTTGATACTGCTGCCTTAACTGGTTGGAGTCGCGCTGAAGCGGAGCAGCGCGCCGAACACATACAAGCTGCTGTAAGACGATGACTATCTGTGGCTAATCACGGAGCGAAACCCAAACCTGCTGTACCTCGGCTGCGCGCGCGTGGTGATCGTCGCAACATCCAATTCAAACACTTCGTTGCTGTTCTAGTTCCTGTACCGCGGCGCGATGGGGTCGGCAACGGGGCAAACTTACTCGCGCTGCGACTCGTTCGTGCAGAACATGTCACCGGACTGCTGGCTGCGGCGCGCCACCTTTTTTCACAAACACGCGCGCGCACAGCAGCGATTTATCATGACGAGCAGCACATTGATGCGCGTGGCGGTGCAGCGCGCCCAGTTGGAGCGGCTGCTGTCGGCGTTCAACGGCAAGTGTGCTGCATAGGCATGCGTCTGGTACTTACAAAATGCAGCTTCCAGAACGCTCCGCACGGAATTTGATGCGATATTCCCCGGAGTCGGAGGGGTTAGCGCTCGCTGCCCGTCGCCTGATCCACCTTCGCGCCTGCATCTTGACGAGCTCTCCCCTGTCGCCATGGCCGGCCACCGGCTCGCAGAGGGAGCGCGCGCTGCGCACGTCCCGCACGGGCAGTGCACCGTCGCCCCCGCCGGAGGCAAGCCGCAACGCGTCTACACTGAACGGCACGGCCAGCACCCCGTCGAGCGTTCTCCACTACGTCATGATGACTCAATCGCACTGCTGTGCAATTACTCCGAGCGCTCTCTTCTTCTCCTCCTTTTGTTCCATATCAAAGCAATCCGCAGCTATCGAAGCATAAGTTCTCTCTGCAGTTTTTCAATATACAAATGCAGACCATCTTCTTTGGGTCCCTTTATATTGAGAAATACTCTCGAACGCATGACCCCGTCACAGCGAGTAGTAAAGGAATTCCTATACACGCTTCTAATATCCGCTCCGAGGCATCTGTGTTTAGCTTCTTCCAATAGTGCAGTGTCTTGGGTCTGAGGGTTTCACAAACAGTACTAGCGAAGCTTCAGCCATTCTCGCCCCAAAATGTATTCACTTGTTTACCGCTTGGGATAAGATCTTTTCACTACTTGTTTACGCAAGACAGCTGTCATTGTTAAGCATATCAGCCAACATGTAGACGTATTTTCGTCGAAACAACCCGCCATCAACGCATCATCAACAAGAAATAGGCTTGTGTGCCTCGCAACATTCACAGCTTTCTATAGTGGTTTTACACTACTTATGTTCCTTCCAAGCCGTTGGTTTCCTGTCGCTTCAACAACGTGGGCTTTCTTTTGAAACAGCACCCCAACTCCGGCATCTTTGCCACGGATCATGAACTGGACACCATTGGAGAAACTCGATCGCACACCCTCAACATTGTTTGAGCCCCGAAGGTCAGACTTCCTCCGTACTGCACCTCTATCAGCACCACAACTGCTAGCATCTTATACTTTGGCGGTTCCAAAACAGCGGGTTTCAGCTTGCCCTCGCAGATATGTGAAGAATTGTAGTCCAGAGTAAGCCTTGGGGGGTTGATCGGAACTGTGCCACTTCTTCTGGAGTGTAGTTCACTTTGAGACGCCGGTTCAACCTGGATTGGACGGTATTCATCTACCAAGTCTGGTCTATGATTTCGAATTCGACCTAAGATTCTGTTCTGTATCATATGAATGAAAGATTCTTTGGTGGAGGCCATGTTCGAAAGATCGCAGTTAGATGCGCCAAGGTCGTTTTCGATGCCAACCACTTCGCTTTTTATTTCCCTGTTCCTTGAAAACATCTCCATCATAAATATGTATGGTGTGATATCGTAAACCAAAGCGATACGAAGGTCAATGCCGTTGCAATTTCATGACGATCCTTCAAGACCTGGGTGCTCATTTGCGACATTTGCCTCCCCCTTATCAGTCTCAAGTCAGCCTGACACCCAAGCATATCGGACAAAGCGGCGCTCAGCTGAAAAAAGGAGAAGTAGATGCGGTCAATCGCATGGCGGCTAGCATTGTTGCATTATGCGCATCCTTAAGTGGAGGTAGGAGCCTGGACAGCAAGCGCGCGAAACAATTCAACTGAGCACGACATCATCATGACAGCTACTACAAATAAAAACCTGATGCAAGATTCGTACAAGGCAGCCGAAGTGCGACTGGATCTTGATGGGTACGGAGTATGTGCACCAATGCATCCTGAACAGGATGAATCGCTACACGATTAAATCTTAAGCAGGGTGAACATCCGTCCGGTACTAAGTGCACTTTTATTTGGTGCGAGTCAGGTTCGAGATGAAGAGTATCGAGAATTCAGCAAGCTGGTAGGCATTTAATGATCGAAGCAATCCCGAGAAGCCGCGCTAGATGTGTAACATATTGAAGACGCTACACTGGCGCGATTCCATTCTCCTGACAGTCTCTAAGCTTCAATTACTGCACCTGTGTTGGAAAGGTGGTGGAAAACTTTATTACGTATAACTTCCTATACGAAACATGACAGATTCTATCGCCTTCCATGGTCAACCACACATTCAAGAACGACCTAAAAATAAAAAAGCTCTTTGACAGCTCATGATTCGAACATCACCTAAAAGACCGCGACGAACGTCTAGCACGACGTCGTGCAATAGCACGACCACGCGTCGATACTGAATGCGAATTACTAACGTTTTGCGCCATCATGTTAGCTTGACGCAAGCGATCTGAAGTTCCCTTCCAGCCTGTCACAGGTGGTCGAAAGCTAAGTAAATCTGGTGGCAACATTGTCATACCTTGATTCAAGTTCAAATTTGGTATCCACACATTATCTTCTGCGTCATTTTCAATCTGCCTCCCCATAATCAATTGGTTATGCAAGTCCAACTGTTCATTGTGCTCAAAGGTTTTTTGGGAAACATTCTGTGTCAGCGATCCCAATGCCACCAAATCATTCGTCACGATATGCCTTTGTGCTTCCTTAAGGATTGGGGCTTGTGTTTTGGGGTTTTCAATGCTTTGTTCGACGTCAATTGGTTTTATCGAATTGCTTGCTTCCTCTGTTTTTTCGGTAAGCTGCTGTTCACCTACGACGGTTCTTTTGGCTACTGCCCCGATTCCAGATAACGCTGCCGGTCCAAAGTTCTGGAGCTTTTCGAAATAGGCATGAGCTGCTTCCAACGACGGTTGTACGCTTAGCCGGTCACGTACTTTCTGTTGTTCAATATGCAATAGTATTTTGAAATGAGATTTCATACAATGTGAAATGATATAGGTTGAGTGAATGATTTGCTCTTGTAGCGTCGTAAATCCTTGTAGTATTTTGCGCTGCTGGCGTTCCATAGATGCTAATATTTGAGCAGCATCGGCACCTATTTGAGGGGGCTCTCGGTCTGCGGAATGAGAAGGATGGTTCATCTTTCCGTACGACAATATGGGAAGCTGTGGTGTGTCCAACGATTGTAAACTCAAAGACCTTTGATGGGGCAGAAGGTCTAGATTGTCATAAAATTAGACAAGGGTCAGCCAGAAGTTCAGAAGAGAAACAAAAGTGTATCAAAATTCCAGCGCTGCGTGGAGAGTACGAAAGCAGCGACGTAATTTTCAACTTGTAGGTTCGTGACGACTGCTTACGATGGAGCAAAAAAACGTCGACTAGTTCGTGCAGCCGTGTTACCGCCCCCCCGCCCCTCCACCGAGCCACTGGAAAGCGCTGACGGCGCACAGGGCAAGCAACGGTGAGTTTGCAGCGCGCGCAGCAACATCAATGCACGCCTGTCGACTACGGTGCCATGACGCGCGTGATTTTCAGCCCCTGAACTGATATTGCCAACAATGCGAGCGATACACGATGCCACCATAGCCAATCATTTTGACAAGTGGCAAATGTTTCCGCCTCCGGTAAAAAGCATCAGGTGGCGCTTACAGAACACGCCAGCGTCTTTGTGTGTTGCGCTTTTCCGGCCAAAGGCATTGCTCCACAGTGGTGAACCATAACGTCACAATTTCGAAAACGCGCGAACTTTGAACCGCTGCACTCAGTCGCCTCATGCTCCTTCACGTCCAGTGCCTTCATACGCCACGCCAGTGGCGGTGGGCATGTCGGCACAATAGCAATTTGATAATTTTTTCAGATGTGTGTTTTGGGCGGAAAGCTGTGTTTCCGCTCAGAAACAGCATGCATTCTGCTGCCACTCAAGGTTTTCGGCTCAGAACCGACACTTCCACGCCAAACACGCGCGCAGGCTGCCAAAATAGCAATTTGATGATTTTTTCATATGTGTGTTTTGAGCGGAAAGCTGTGTTTCCGCTCAGAAACAGCATGCATTCTGCTGCCACTCAAGGTTTTCGGCTCAGGACCGACACTTCCACGCCAAACACGCGCGCAGGCTGCCAAAATAGCAATTTGATGATTTTTTCAGATGTGTGTTTTGAGCGGAAAGCTGTGTTTCCGCTCAGAAACAGCATGCATTCTGCTGCCACTCAAGGTTTTCGGCTCAGGACCGACACTTCCACGCCAAACACGCGCGCAGGCTGCCAAAATAGCAATTTGATGATTTTTTCAGATGTGTGTTTTGAGCGGAAAGCTGTGTTTCCGCTCAGAAACAGCATGCATTCTGCTGCCACTCAAGGTTTTCGGCTCAGGACCGACATTTCCACGCCAAACACGCGCGCAGGCTGCCAAAATAGCAATTTGATGATTTTTTCATCTGTCCGTTTTGAGCGGGAGCTGTGGTTTGTAATACCAAGGGTAATGTGCACGCCGCGGTGTTTTCCGTTAAGGTTAGCGTTCCTATCCGCTTTGGCGCGCTTCTTCTTCTTCTTCTTCTTCTTTATTGTGAACAACAGTACCTTATTCCGATACTTTAGTAGAGCTTCAAAGGAAGCTCTCTCTCAAAGGAAGCTCTCTCTCTTTAAAAAGGCCAAGAACTTTTGAGGGTCATATCTAATAAGAGACTTAATGGCGCGCTTGTCAAAGGATGTTGAGCATTCCTGCTACATTAAACGTTTTCATTACTGGACGTTTTATGGAAATGCCGAAAGCCTTTGTTAAGTCGGCCTTGTCTTGATAGAGCTCCATGTACACTTTGGAGCTGCAGGATGAGGCATCGCAACGAATGAATAGTTCTGTTCCTCTGCTGGGATTGCTTTCGAGGCTTCATTGAAGACGTTGTTGAAGAACGTATTCCAAGCGGGACAAACTCTCGAAATTGGACCGGAGGCACCCACTACAATCAAGAAATGTTTGGCTCGACTGATGGCAACATTCATACGTCTAAGGTCATTAAGAAAACTCAAGTCCTTGGAAGCTTTCATGCGAACAAGAGACAAGATGACAATTTCAGCCTCACGCCCTTGCACTGAATCGATGGTGCTCACCTCAACAGACGCGGGAAGTTCACTGACAAGCAATGCCCGTTGCGCATGGTAGGGAGTCAATACGAGAACTTTTCCGTCGAGTTGAGCCCCTCCCGCTTTCCATGAATCCAACATGCGGAAAATGTGTTTCACCTCATACTCATTTTGATACCCGCCATGGTGACTTCCCATCATTCCTCGTTCACAAAGAACAGAACTGTTGTTAGAAGTGTCCACAACTGTGACGGTCCGCGCTGGAAAGTGAGAACCCGATATGTCTTCCTTGAGCTGTTTCACTTCCGCGCTAATCACAATGCCTGGGCTTTCAATCTTCCCGTCGTAGAACTGGTTACCCCATAAATTAGCGATAGCCTTCTCACATCTATACTGCTCAGAGAGAGTGAATAGCAACGGAATATTTGAATCTGTCTCTTGAGTTCCACTTCTCGTTACAAATCTCTCGAAGAAGTGAGCATCGAACAGATTTGTGTCAGTGCACACCATACGTTCCGTTCCAAACGTTTCCCTGAACGGCGGCAGCTGATTGTGGTCGCCCACGAATATAATCGTGCAAGGAGAAATGAAATCTTTGGCTAGTTTTCTCGGCTGCAAAACTGTAGTCAAAGCCCGTAATGCGTCAAATTCTCCGATATTGGCGGCCTCATCCATGATTACGGTGTCACATTGACCTCCATTCTTCATTTCCTTGCGATCGAGTGATCCAATCGTTGAAAACACTATATCTGCGTTTGATACAACCTGAGAAGATTCTTACTTCTTTTGTTCAGCCAGATGAGTTGCTTCTTTTCGTCTCACCTCTCTCGACGTGGAGTGGATACCAACTCGAACGATTAGATTAGCATGGGAAGAGCTAGGTACGTTGTAGTTCTTCATGACAAGTAGCATAGCGTTGTCAACAGCGTTGTTTGTTTGACTCAACACCGCAATTCTCCGTCGCTGGGTGGACCTCGTTGACTTTGAATGTAGACTGCGAATCAAAGCCGCGATGAGGTGAGTTTTCCCGGTTCCCGGTGGCCCGTGAACAAAACTTACAAGCGAACCATACCACTTTCGCTCTTCCTCCGGCATTATAGAGCACCGCTTCACAGCATCCTGCAGGTCAACTTCACTGATCACCTTAATAACATTGGGTATGTTTTTGAAATCGAATGCAGTCTCCCAAGCATGAACTGCCGCTGTGACATGTTTCTGGGCCTTGTTCAGATCATCATCGTCTTTCATTGAAGAAAAATGGTCCATTACGGACATCATATGTTGCTCAGTGCCTCCCACCAAATATTTCATCGTCGCTGGATCACGATATCTTGCCATCCACATTGACTTCCAAACTGCGTTAAGGGAACCCTTCATGTGCATGGTAGTAAGCTTCGGATGAAGAAATGAAGCTTGTACACATCTTGGGAGCTCCTGTATGTTATCAAGTGCCCTGTAATTTGAAATTGCGCTTTCGATGTTGATCTCCGTGTTCATTAGCTTCATTAATGGTTTCACTTTGGTGTTGTGCAAGCGCTGCTCTTGTACTCTCTTTAAGATATGATTTGCTTCCCATTTCTTACCGATCAGGTATTGCGCTCCATCATCTCTGAATACAATTATGAATCGCGACTTTGATTCGCCCGTGTAGAGGGAGGAAAGTCTGTTGATTATTACACCAGTGTAGGTTATCGTCAGCGGGCCAGAGTCCGCTTCATTTTTTGTGCTGCTTCCATTCGGCTTCCGTGGTAGCTGTATTGATAGAAAGACTACATCTCCAACACTGAATCCAACTCCTATTGCACTTCCTTCATTGCCTCCCGTGCTCCTTTCCATCTTCAGTACCGTGCTGGGGAGTGGGTTATTGTTGCGACCTTGTTCAAGATCCAATTGTACTCTCAATGTAAACATCGAAAACTTTGAGCCTGTAAATAGATGAAGCCAATCAAGTTTTGTTTCAAAAGCATTCTTGACTTTGGTGTGCCCGATATCGCACTCCGAGTCGTGAACGAGATTATCATCAGTAGCATTAAGTACTTTTCCTCTCCATTTCGCGTTCCACGAATGAGTTCCGTCGGTCGTCGACAGAAAAGAATCTGTTCCAAACCAGTACGTTTTCTGATTCGGCCCATTACTATCGTATTCGTTCAAAAAATGATGCATAGGCGTGCAAACGAAGTCTGGTGAATTAATTAATCTCCTGATCACACCCATTAACAGCTCAAGTTGAGCTATTCTGGAGTATGCCGATGAAGAATGTCTGCATGTTCCACTTATCATAGAACGGTAGGCATGGATGAAGTCGTCGACCAACATCCTATCAAAGGCATCCTTGTGACCTCCTTAAGAGTTGATGCATTTTGTGAACTTGGTGTTGCAAGCAAACTTTCGCAAGTGCTTCTGGAGGTTGCCTGCTATCGCCAAAACCATACCACAAAACTTTAGATCTACGTTGAAGTTCGTAGCGCGGGATAGATAGGCTCGTTCATCCACTAAATTCACCGCAAGTGCAGAAAACGAAGGACAGCATATTGGAATCTCACCACCAAATTCAAATGAGTCGGAGTGGAAGAAGGTTACACTTTGAAACCTCTTGATGCTCATTGTAGTGTTCACTTCTTGCTGCCCCGGACTCGTTACCGTAATCGGTGTGGCTGACTGAGGAGGCTGAGGCAACTGCTTCACCTGATATTTAGTTTGCTTCTTATCGCCAAAACTCTTGAGCCTCTCCTTTGAAAACGGAAAAGCAGAAGGCGATAGCAGATCAGCAGCCCATGGAAAGTTCCCGATTGTTACTGCGATTTGAGTCAAAGCTTTGTATTTGCTATGGCTGGAGAAGTAAAAGTCGTCAACGACGTTAAGAAGCTCTTCGATTCTCGTCCTACATTCTTGTAGGCCGACATTGTCCATATCTGGAAAGAACTTTTGAACCTCCTGAACGAGCTGGTCACACGCGGCATCAAGAAACACTCGTGGTATTCGAGTCAACATCGCCAGGTGAATCTTCTTTCGAGCGGACATTTTGGTCCTGTACTTTCCGTTCCTGCGTCCAAGTGAACCGACAAACTTGCGAATAGAGTCATTCGCGACTGTAAGAGCCGTCATAAGACAAATCCGTGCTGCTATACCCGGCTTCGGTAGCGAAGTTGATTTGAAGCGGAGAACAGGTGAATCCCCATCGTCAGTGCTTTCCCGTTTTATTCTTTCGACAAGCACGGTATGGTAGTCCACATCGTCACTTTCCTTCGTATCATACATGCTCCGGAGAACATATTCCGATACTGCGGTAGTGTGAACGTAAGCTTCTTGCATACGGGGCCAACATTCTCGCTCAAACCACATCACACTCTCTTTCGCCTCGTTCTGGTTCATATGTTGGAAGAGTTTGAACACATTTTCGCCTTTAACAGAAACAGGCTGAATGCGTTCGCCGTAAATGGAAGGATTCCGATGATAGAGAATTTGAACTCCAAGATATACCGCAAATGAGTCTGGGTATTGCCTCATCGCGTTGAAGATGTTCTGTGATCGTCCATGTGCTGGGAGCAGAATGGAGACTCTGATGAGGTTATCACGGATACTCTTCGGGAGCTTGCGCGTTGTTCCCGATCCTATGGGCCGGAATAGAACTGATGCTCCTTTTTCCATATCATCAGCGATGAGCTTTATATGTTGCGAATACCATTTCATAAGTTCTTTTCCGCTCATACCCTCCCCAGTTGCGTCGGGCAGGATGCTATTGTCTGAGACAGCGTTAATGTGCTCCATGAGGTCTGGAATATTCTCATCAACCACAGTTGATTTCGATTTCGACATCTTCGATTTACCTCCGGAAGAACCTTCATTACCGCCATTTCCTTTACTTCCATGACTTCCTTCACTTCTACTACCGCCATTTCCTTTACTTCCTTCACTTCCTTCATTATCGTCATTGTCGCTTGGTGGCTTTGGCGTGTCTTTGTCTTTGTTTCCCTTGCTGGATGCACCCTGGCTCCCAGTTGCGCTCACTGGCGCATAACTCGGAAGACTGGCAACAACGTCCTCAAGAATCTTACAATGCACCGTATTAGCTGCATTTTTCATTTCTTCGTTGGCAAGAAGAGAACGTGCAATGAGACTCTTTGCTTTCTTGTGTCCACTTTCATCGATCCATGGAGAGGATTTGAAGTCAATTTCGTCAATTGAATTAGTCTTCTCTTTCACGAGACATGCCAGATTGTTTATCATATGCCATCCACAAGTGTTTCCATGTTGCTGAGGAGTTGGTATCCATTCCCGTCGGATAGACGTGCGAAATATGTACTTGTAGGCGTCATTCCATTCCAGATCTTCTGTACCAGGCGGCGAATTTCTCTTGAAGTTGATTTCAAACAGTTTTCTGCAAACAAACATGACCCACTGGAGAGCCTTACCCGCGAACTGCTTGTGATTCTGTTTAGGGTCTCGATTTCCAAGGCTATCGAAGTGGTATATCTTCATAACTGTTGGGGACAACTGATCATATTTATGTTCCATTGACTTCCTTATCTGGGCATGGCTGACTTTTCCGCTTCCGTTCTTTCTCAGGTCTACCTCTGCATTCCAGTAGGCCTGCAAGAAAGTCCATAACTCTTGAATACTCGCCACGGCAAACAAAGACCAGTGAGCATGAAAGCAGAGCGGCATCAAAATCAATTCAGCCTCTACAAATTGCTGTAGTTTTGACTCTGGTAACATACTCAGTGCCACCATTCGCTTCGTGGTTTTGTTCGTCGCAAACCATCCCCACCTGGTCCCTGTCCAGAACAGGCCCTCTCTCAAATACGGCGAGGTAGCCGGCACTCCTTGGCCTAATACGAGACTCGCGTAGAGAACGATTTCCTGATCTATCATGACGTCTCCGACGAACATTTGAACTTGCGTACCTTCCATGTATATTTTGTCATCGTTTGAACGGTCCCTAAAATGAAAAAGTTTAGGCACTGATTCCACCTCGGTATCACTGAAATTGATGACCTCCATGTTATCTGGAGAAGAAGGGGGCGCTCGTGACCTTCCTTTTATTGACTTAGAACTTCTACCGTCATGAGGAAGTCCTGCAGGATAAGGAATGCGTTCTCCCTTCTTCTGTCTCTTCGTGCGACTGCTTTCGGTTGACGTAGACGGCCGTTTAGTCATGGTCATGAAGAGACGGAAAACTCTGTTTGAATTTAACTTTGAGCGGTCACGGCAACGATTTCGAACTGATAGCTGACGAACCACGCAATCTAGGCCAACATATGTGAACGTAAAAACAGCTCGAGCGAAGGGAGATCTATCATTGACAAGGATGAAAACCAAAGCGCATGAGAACGATAAGATATGTTTCTGAGCTGAATGTTTCCAACGATGAGGCGTGCAGTTACAATCGGAGCGCGAACTGAAAAATTTCCCAGAACATAATGCTTCTGCGCGGCACTTAAAGTTTTGGCTCAGAATCGAAACCACCCGCCAAAACTAACGCACAGAATAGGAATTTTTTATGTTACTTAAAATGTGTGTTTTGAGCGGAAAGCTGTGTTTCGGCTCGGAAACGGCATGCAATCTGCTGCCACTCAAGGTTTTCGGCTTCAAATCGACACTTCCACGCCAAACACGCGCGCAGGCTGCCACAATAACAATTTGATAATTTTTTCAGATGTGCGTTTTGAGCGGAAAGCTATGTTTCGGCTCGGAAACGGCATGCAATCTGCTGCCACTCAATGTTATCGGCTCCGAATCGACACTTCCACGCCAAACACGCGCGCAGGCTGCCACAATTGCAATTTGAATTTGTACTCCTGCTGATCCTTCGTGCGGTCGTCCGCGTCGGCCCCGTCCCTCCAGCTAAAACGCCATAATGTCGCCGGGCGTCATCCGCTGCGCGAGCGCGCGCCTAGAAATCGTCCACAGGCCACCACCAACTTGGCCTTCAAAGCGTTCACCCCACAGCCAACCCCATCCCAGATCACGTCATACACACCCGCACCACTCTCCCGTCCCCAAGCTCAACGATATCCCGATGCAAACCTGTGGCAAGCGGCACACAATGCCGAGCTTGACAAACTAGACGAACTTGGCGTCGTCAAGTGGCTACCACCTGAACAGCTGCCGCCCAAGCTCATCCCCCTAACCATGAAGTATAGGTACAAACGCAACACCGAAGAGGAAGTCACTGATCGCAAGGCCAGGCTAGCAGTGCGTGGGGACCTGATGAAACCATATCAACATTTTGACCCTGATCATACGTCAGCCCACCTCGCCCAGAAAGAAACCGTGCGTCTGGTCTTTGCGCTTACGGCCGCCAATAACCTCCACCTCGAACACTTTGATGTGACCACCGCCTACCCGCACGAACTATACAAGTTTGACAAACCCGTTTTTGTCAAACAACACCCACGCTTCGACGGGTCCTTCAAACATGAAACACCAGGCGGGCAACTCATTCGAAACCTCTACGGGAACCCCTCCGGTTTTTTCTATTATCTCGAAGGAGCTGTGCAGTGCCTTACCACCCTCGGCTACGAACAATCCCCCGACGACCCTTGTCTCTTTTATATGCGCGAGTCAACGTCGAACTATACCGTTATATGCCTAAACAGTGTCGACTTTCTCGTCGCGTCCACCCATACACAGAACATTGAACAGCTTTTCGACAACCTTTCTCGGAAGTACAACATGCGACGAATCGGGAAGCCTGATACATATCTCGGTTGGCGAATCATTTATACAAAAGACGGCATCCACGTTAGTCAGCCTAACTACATTGAACAAGCCCTCGCGCTTGCCCAGCTCTCAGACTGCAACCCACGCCAGTCCCCCCACGCGTGTAAGGCCCGCTTTCATGGACCCTCAGACGAAGACGACCTCCTTCCCACTCATGCAGAATTGTACCGACCACTGGTTGGAATCTTGCGGTGGATTACCGATGCACTCGCCCAGACATCGGATTTGCTGTATCGCGCCTGGGGCAGGCGTCTCACAAGACCACTGTGCGACACTGGAATCTGCTCAAGGAAGTCCTTCGGTACCTCAAAGGCACTACCCACTTCGGCATTTTATACCGACACAGCGTACCAGACACAAACTTGATGCTCTCGTTCAAAACATACGCGGACGCAGACTTCGCCACCGACCAGGTCAATCGCAAATCAATCACAGGCTATGTCCTAACACTACATGGGGGACCAATCGCCTGGACTTCGTGCCAGCAGTCGCTGGTGGCGCTATCGAATGCCGAAGCCGAGTACGTGGCCACCACCACTGCCGTCCAAACAACCTGCTTTGTCCGAAGAGCCCTCCAATTCCTTAGCCTAATGGATGATCAACCGTCCCCGGTCTATGTAGATAATCAGTCAGTGCTCGCCATCGGTCATAACACGGGAGCCTCCAAGCGGCGCAAGTTCATCGACCTTCGCCACCACTACCTTCGCGAGCATCTCAAGCGCAAGACAATCATACTGCGCTACGTCCGCTCTCGCGATAACCTCGCCGACACCCTTACCAAGGCACTCGGACGCATCCTCTTCCTCCGCCTGCGGCACTCCCTAAACATCTTCCCGCCCAGCGGCGCTTAGCGATGCACTCCCCACCGTCAGGAGGCGTGTTGTCACAAGCGCTCCGCTCTTGGTTCCGATTGACGAAGACGCTGGTGAGCGCCGACTCTCGCGCCACCCGCCCTCCGTTGTCACAGGTAGCCAGCGGTACCCACCGCCGGCGGCCCAGAGCACTTTAGTGACATCGCAGACCACGCATCCCAGTAAACTTCTCGCTTCATCGGCTTCTTCATCAGTGCTCTGACAAGGAGTACACAAATTTGACGTCAATTACCACAGTATTGTGCCATTTGGAGCGTGCTCGAACTCTTAATTTCTCTAACGCTAGCGAGTACCGTGTGAACTACTTTGCGGTAGGGCCTAAACGGTAGGAATATCTGTCCCAAGCACTGGCTCGGCTGATTGACTTTTGCCAACCGCTGCGCTCCGATATGCACGCGGAAAAAACGCCCCACTATCGTTTTCGCTGCCTGCAACCCCGCCGATGTCTCTCCTGCTATCACCACAGCAGTTTCTCCCCTACAGTGGCCAACTCACCGCCATCTCGTACCGTCCAAACTACAACTGATCTATGTCACCTCGAGAATCAAAGCACTCTTTATAATCATAGTAGGATACTGTGTCGTTGTTGAGCATTTCTTTGTCGCGTTTCAAGCTAGTTGGACTCGTCATGCAGTGAAGACGTTCTATTATTACCTTAATCAAATCCCTCCCCTAACGTTAACGCAAAATACTTCATCGCTATTTTCACTCCGTCCTCGAAGTCTTTTCGGAGAATGCAGACGTAAACCTTTTTCAACATGGAAACTGACGTATTCATTCTTCGTGCAAGGTGCTTTAAAAACGTTTCCTCGGTGATATCATCCCCAAACAGTTTCTGGCGAAACCTGTGTATCATCGATGTCGCGAAACTACTCCTTAGATTTGTTGACGTTATGTTGCTGTAGCTTTCGTCGAAGTGTTTCATAAACGTCTTAATTGACCTTGTTATCAGACCCGAAGTTAAATACCTTCCGTCTTCAGTATGGACCAATAAACGAGTGTCTTCAGCGTTGAAATTTTCTTCTGTTATCCCACAATGTTCCATAATGATAGGTCGGGCAACTTCAATATGAAACTTGACGAACGTTCTCATCTCCTCGGGCAGCATTACGATCGGAAATCGCAAGTCTCTATACGTCTTTTCGAACCACGTGCGTAAGGTGACATATTTACCCGAGAAGGTTGATATGATGCTCTCCATTTCAGTTTCTGTTGGGACTCGCAAATTGGCGTACGCTTCCGGTCGTTGTCCCCCTCCCTGTAGCATCAACGCAGCGAGAAAGTTGATTCCCCATTTTTGGGCCAACGTTCGTTTTCCTTTGTAGAAAAGTTTGCCGAATTCTTCCTTGTTTTCCTCACAATGATCGTAAAATGTCTGCATTATATCTCTGAGCTTAAGCTTTGCCATACGGTATGCCTTCGCAATTATTTCGTCTCTAAGGTAAGAATGGTTGTCTTCGTTGAACTGCAAAAGACGTTTCTTGTACGTCTCCCTCCTAGCTGCTGTCCTTGAACAAGATTGCAGGTTGTGAAGTGTTCTCATTAGTTTCCGAACGCGGGTTCGAGTCTGCTCATCCTCTGCATCCAGTTCGGCATATCGAGCAAGAACGAAGAGAGAATTGCATTTAGAAGCCGTCGTATTTTCCTTGTATCGCAAAGTAAAGAACTGCGCAAGGCACTGGACAACGTTTCTATGATAGAACAGTTTGAAAAGTTCTCCAGACTTCCAACCACCTTCTTTGGGCATAACCTTTGCTGCAATTGCCCACCTCATCAATTGACCTGCAACAGAGCGAACGATGTCGTACGCTGTAGCCTGATTCCGCGCAATGGCTCGTTGTGGAAGATACTTGTCCTCGTAAACTTTTTTGATGTCCAGACAGTTCTTTTCTGATACTCGAAGCCCCATGTATATTGCTTTGCCTCGTCCAAATACCTTCCTGGTGTCTTTCAGTTTTGCTTCTCGACTAGTAAAGAATTCTGGATAGAGACCTTCCAAGGTTCGCACCATTATTGACCACTGCTTCTGCGGAGATCTGTCCTTTTTGTTACGTGTTTTGGATGCAATGCCCTTTTTCCCACGAAATATGTTAGGAGCTTTTCGTGAGTAACGTTCAGATGACTCTTTTTTTTGACACTCCAACAACGAATCCAAATCCATTTCAGAACTATTATCCGAGTTGGATTCGTCGTTTTTGACCGAAAGACGTTGGGAAGAATCGTGATCTGACTCCAAATCGATTGCCAAATTTCGTTTAACGGAGCCCTTCTCCGCTGGAAGTTGGACGATTTCATCTTCTTCCGACAGATCAAACATCTTTGATTTGGATTTCTTGTGTAGGCCAGGAGATGTTTTGCGAGTTTGGGTATCACGAGAGCTCCGTTGCAACTCTCTCTGGACCTCTTCTGAATCAAAGCTCAAGCTGTCTCTTGAAACAAGATTAATAGAGGGCTTTGAAACTAATATTTGTTTCTTTTTTGGAGCCGGGGTGATTTCGTCGCTTTCATCGTCAAAATCGTGATCGACCAATACTCTTTTGGATCGAGTTGTTGCCCCACAGTGAGAAAGATCTCGAGATTGCGAATCCTCTGTTGTAGGTAGATCAGCCAGTCCACGATCCAGATGTGGAACAATCGCAGGCCGAATACTTGTAGCATCCGTTGGGGAATCACCTGATACATAGCTTGAGGTCAATTCCACGGTGGGTGGAGGAGCCAGTAGCAAGCGGTCTCTCGAGATCCGTTCGTGCTGCTTATCAATGTCGAGAATGACAGTCTCCGGCGCGACAGAAGCAACACGATAACGACCATCAGCGATCGGTGATAGCTTGTGACGACGTTCCTTTTCAGGATTGTAGTATTCCTTTCGTAGAACGACGAAGTCCGAACCTCCGGTATTGGTTGTGGAACTTTGCTATCAAAGTTTCGCTTATACGCGAGTTGTGCTTTCTCCATAGCCTTCAGGGCAACCGGTACTATTCTTTTCAGCCATTCCTTCTATGGTAGAACGCGAGTTGGGAGAGAGTCCGAAGCGGTCTTGAGACGGGAGTGCCTGAAGCGAACAGTCGTGTGACTGTAATGAGTCCCATCGGTGCGGGAGGGCGGAAGCACAGGGCGGTCGAAGTGAGAGGGGACGTTCGGTATCACAAAGCGCGTTCAGGTGCGCGTAAAAGGGTAGGAACGGTCTGAGAAACCTTAAGGGGATTTATCGTGCGGTCTATCGTGAGTGCGAACTAACGAAGAAGACGTACGGCAGAAGATGCTTGTCGTTCATGATTCGGGGGCAGCGAGGTCCGGGCTACAATGAAATATCGGGTCTGGGCCCCCTACTAACTACGTAAAATCGGTCTAATTACTATTCCACAGCTTGGCATTACCCAACTTTTCCACGTGTCCTACTTGTACCTGTGACCAGTCCGTCCAGCATTTGATCACCAAATAGTACACGTGGCAGCGCCACTGCACAACCACACTGCTGTACCACCCTTCCTACGTGAACGGCCAGTTGGCACATCTGCAGCATACCCCCTTTATACCTGTACGCACGACTGGCACACCACCACAGTGCCACCCTTCGTGGCTGTACTTCCGATCGGATACTCTGCACACCGACTCGGAGCCACTATACCACAGATTCCCCTCCTACACTCGCGCTCCGTCTTCGGAGCGCCACACAACGCCACTAAGTCGGTGCACCTATGTCCGCGTGGTTCAAAAGGCGCCATTGCGTCCGTTCGGAAAATTTGCCCGTCAAGGGCGGGACGAAGCCACGGCAAAATTTTTGAAGCGGAGGCACGGAATGGCGTGAAGGGAGCGGTAGGGAATCGAAAAATAAAAAACCGACGAGTGCCGTGCAGGGCTGAGTGACGGTGGCGGTAGGGCGTTCGAGCGGTAGACGGGCGACGGCGCGAGACAGTACTGCAAGCGTTCCTGTCCGATCAGTAGACATGCCACTCCTCCCATCAGGCGTCCATGGCAGTCACCGCACGGAGCGTACCGAGCGGAGCTTACAAACTGTGAGCTCCGCCGACGGTTGGGTGTCCGTGTGGCGCCAACCGTTCGTGGATACATGCCGAATACGTACCGCGTCCGCACGAGTGGACAAGTGGCAACAGGTGCTGATCGCCGCGAAGGCGTGCGAGTATCCGAATCGGCATGTACAATCCGTTTCGCAGGAGAACGTCCGACAGGTGCCCGAATCGGCGCGCACGGTACGTCTCGAAGGAAAACGGCCGACTGGCGGTTCTTTAGCGGTTGAGCGCCTGCCTGGTTAGTGCGATTAGGTCGTGTCCGCAGCGGTAATCCTCGTTCTTGAATGAACTGACGGTCGAAGGACCGTCAGTGTTCATCATGAACGTACTGGCGAGAGGCTTTCGTGGGAGTAAGGTACGACCATACGAGGTGGACGCGTTGCGGTGACGGGACAAGTGCAGTTCGTACGGGTGTATTGGTGGAACATCGGCTTCTGATCTTTCAACAGAATTAAATCGTTACTGACATTTTGTCCCCGTGGTGCCTGTACGACGTCATAGGCGTCTTGGCCATTCCAAACGGTCGCTGACGCCTCAAGTGCGACGTCCTCGTCTTAACCTCCCCCCCATAAGTGCGTACTCCGAGCGGGGACACGCCCGAATCCGTCGACTCCGCATCCAGTCATACGTACGCAATAGCGCCGAATCTGAGTGGCTCTGACACGCTGTCGACACCTTTCCGGTCCCACTGCCTGGGCAGAAGTATGATAACCGTTTCCGTGGCTGCTTCACTGCTCCTCGCCGAAGGAAGCTGGCCCCGTTATCCGTTTCGGAATATGTCCAGAAGGGTTTCCTCAACATCCACTGTTTCGCCGCGATTCCGACGGCGTTACTGATATGGTACATGGCGACTCGCAACCCGAAACGGACAAGCCTTGAAGCTTGGCGAGCCCGCTGGAATCACCTGCCTGGTGTGACCGAACGGAAAGAAGAAAAGACCTTCGGGCGGAGCAACATGTTATATCTGCCTTGCCAGGAGGAGAAGGCCTATCGGAATGCCTTGCAATGCCTCTTTCATCGCTGCTCGACCGATTTGGACTTTCCCGCGAAGAACATGAACCCGCTTGGATTGGTAATGTTCGAACCGCCGTATGACAAGTTGTAATGGCTGCAACGTCAACGATGGGGAATTAACGCCACAGCGGAAGCGCCCATCCGAGCGTCCCATGGGTTCCTGTACAGTTGGCATAACGTCGAGTTCTTTGACGTTCGTGGCCACCTCCGATCGGACTTGTACTGCTCGACGAACGAAGTGTGGACCAGTCTCGACGTGTCTCACAACCTATCCATCCCGAATACTTCCGTGTTGGCATACCATTTGAAGGGGCTCCTCAAAGGTTCGCCCATACAGGGTGTTGTCGGTCAGGTCTTGCACGCCGAATGGGCGGTCTTTGCTTTTATGGCTTTCCCTTAGGCGGCCAAAGAGGGGATCGAGATCCTTACCCGTGGGGGCGACGATCGTCTGTATTAAAAGGACGGGCAGACCAAGTACGGACGGTTATTTCCGATGCCGTAAAAGTTGGTGTGTATTATTGCCGAAAGGGGACTCGAGAACGTTCTTTGTGGTATCGCGTTCCCTCAGCAGGTCGGCGAGAGTCCCTTGCAGTACTTGTTGGAGACCGATCGGGACACCACCCCGGGGCTCTTGTGGTACGACTATTACTCCGATACGTTCCCTTCGATGCCCTCAACCGGGTCGGTGGCGACGCCGATCACTCGCGTCTGCAAGGGCCCGGAGAGTCTTCCTCCCTGGCCCTTCAAAACCGTTCCGCACTTCTTCCCGGCGCCGACTCCGATGGTTACCCCGGTTGAGACGAAGGCAGTTGTGGAGGCGGGAGTGCAGGCGGGATCCGGTCGGAAGTCTTGGGATAAGTCCAGGTTGGCCATGAAGGACAGCGTCAGTCCGCACTCGGACGGCGATACGCATATGGCCTTCGTGGCTTTCCGTGCGGCGTGTATTCCATTCGGAAAGAAGAAGTCTGCAACGCTCGGCGACGTTCTGTTGGCAGCCAGAGCATGGATGCTCCGTGCGTTCAAAGCCGAGACAGCACTTCGTGAGCAGGCTGAGGCGCAGCTTAATCTGCTCGGTTACCTCCGGGCTCACTCCCCGTTGGTCTTGGCGTCTTACGAGAGATCCGTCACGGCTGGGCTGGGTACTGCGCCCGGTCCGAGCAGGACGCCGATGCAGTCGTCAGCACCGTCATGGGAGGAGCTGATAACTAAGTCCCATGAGGGCATAGCGCAGCAAGCCGATACGGAGCGCGTCGTTGGCAGCATTGTGCCAAACATGCACCAGGCGTCGGAGTCCTTCTTCAAGGGCTTCGAGCTGATTGCGTCCAGTATTCCGTCCGGGAATAAACCTGAAAGTGAAGGCCAAGCCGGTGATGGCGCAAGACCAAGCGGTGGGAACGCGGCTCCCGAAGGGGAGGCTCCGCAAAAGAAGGTGAGGCCGGCGGTCGAGGACGTTCCCATGCCATTTCTGGGTGGAGATCGAGAGGGAACGGAGACCGCCACAGTTGAAGAAGACCTCCTCGAGCCAGCTCCTGAATCCGCAAGCCAATCGCATAGTAACTCGCCCGGTAAGAAGAAGATCGTGACCACTTCGCCGTAGCCTGGGACCGCTTTAGCGTTCCAGCTGACGAAGACCGGCTCGGGCTCGCGTGATGGTTCCACTGCTGGGCGTGGTACCTCTCCGTGGGGCACGCGTGGGCGCCGCATTACGAAGCCCGGTTGGAAGAAGACTACTTAGTTGACCGTGCGTACTTGTAATTTCTTTTTTCTAAGTTCACTTGTGGTTGTCTGTGGTGACCTGTAGACCAATAGCGTGTCATTCTGCGTGCCCCGTTATCGAAAAAGGCGGCGTTTTGTAAAAGTCGAAAAGTAATTGACCAATAGGCGTACTTTGGTGGCGGTTTGCCGCCTAATTATAGCATGGTACTGCTGCCTTTTGGTTTCCCATGACGGTTCACCGATTGTGTGCCAGTACGTATGATCTCGGATCTCCGGTTCGTACTTCCCCCTCCTTAAGGTGTCACCGATGCCAAAGGGTTTCGGCGGAGCCAATAGCGTGCGATGAAGTGTTTGGGGATATGTTCTGGCGGTTCGAAAATATCCTGATCGGTACGGTATCCATGCCACCGTACGCGGTATTCCTGTCCATTCGGAGTGTCGCGATGGTCGACGACCTGTTCTACCATGCTCGGTACTGTTCCGAGTGGTGGTGTAGAGTCATCGTTGGCTGGTTCGTCCTCGTATGGTCCTTCAGCGTCGGCAGCTACTGTGCCGCGTGTCTGTTCAGAAGTGGCCAGTGTGGTCCTTGGCCGCGTGGTCGGCGCTTTTGTCACCGTGTCAATACTGACGTTGTTGTGAATACCATCTTGTCCAGGGTGACAGTCGCGTCCTTGGCGGAAAAAGCCTTGCACGGTCCTACTGTCTTGGGTAGCAGTTTTCGGTACGTACGTTCCAGGTCCTTAAGGTCTTCTTCTGTAGTCTTATAGACCGGTCGGTCGACGAATACCTTTTCTCCTGCGGAAAACGTTGGGTTGTACCGTACGGACTTATCAAAGTTGTCTTTACAGCGCTGTTGGGCGCTAGTTGACTTATTCCGAGCAGTCTGTAACGTAGCCTGTAGAAGTTTAAGCGTGTATCGTTTTAACCCAGCAGCCGTGGGCTGTGTGGGGGTAGTGGGGTCCAATGCCGTACTGGATTCATCCAAAAGGACGCTCCGTGGCTTGCGCGTTAACGCAACATCGAACGGTTCGGTACCAATAGATCTATGGACCTGTAGGTTGTGGCCGTACGTCAGAGGTTGCACATACGCGTGCCAAGTGTTTTGGTGATAGGCTACGTAGCGGTGTAATCTCTCCACGAGTGTCTTATTAAGCCATCTGGCCTGGACATTCGTTTGCGGATGGTATGCCGTGGTCAGCACATGTTTGGTTCCCAACGCGGAGAACACAGTTTTGAAGAACTTAGAGATATAAACTGTGGTCCGTTATCGGTCAGCAGGTAGTTCTGTATTTCGTCCGAGTGGACGCAGTTCTCTAGAAACGTCTTTGACACAGCAGAGGCTGTGGTCGACAGCATCGGAATAGAACGAGCTATCTTGCCAAACCGATCGGTGATTACCAATATGTGTTGATAACCGTTAACGGACTTCTTGAATGGACCGGCGATGTCCATTGCGACGAATTCCGACGGACCAGCGGCGGGGAACAGCTTCAACAGCTTCTGCGACTTGAAGCGAGTCCTCTTTGTCGCCAGGCAGGTGCGACAATCCCATGCGGTCTGAAACACGTCGTTATCCATACGCAGCCAGTAGAAGTCTCGATGGAGACTTTCATACATTCAAGTGGCACCCGAATGGACGACCAGACGCGGATAATGTGCCAAGTAGAGGACGCGTGTCTGCAGTGATGCGGGCACGACCTTTTGGATGACCCCGTCCAGTGGGGCTTTGCGCACTATAAGTCCATTTCGGTCAATGTCGAACAGAGTGACAACGTTGCCGATGTCTTTCCGTACGGACTCGCAGAAAGGGTCGTCTGCCTGAGCTCGCACAAACTCGTACACCGTGACCGGAACGATGTTGGTTTCCTCCGAGGTAACAGGAAGTACCTCGGGGATGCCAGCAGATTTCCGTTCGGGCATTTGCCAATCGACGCAAACGTCGCTGTACTCTTCACCGTTAACGGAAATGTTTATAATGAAGTAGCCATCGTCCGTATGGTCATTCACAAGCAAGCAGGGAACTTTCTCATCCAAGAGCGTTGTAGTGAAATGCAAATTGCCACCTTATGGGTGCATAGTGTAGTTATTAGTTATATAGTGTGTACACGGGGTGCGCCTCAGGGAGTGCCCACGTGCAGGGTAGTTACAGTCGTCATTTCACCCTTATGGGACCCTTTAGTAGGTAGATTGTTTATTATTTTTCGACAAGTGGCTGCTGCCCTCGGAGGTGTACGTAGGTACCTCCCGACGGGCAGAGCTCATTGTGGTAAACCTCAAGCACCCCCTAGCCGATTCTTCATCGTCTAGTTTCCCATAGGGTCGTTCTGCAGCCGCTACCGGTGCTGCACGCCTGTCTCGTGCCTCGTTGTTATCATCGCTGCACGCTCCTTCGTCCCCGCTTGGGTGCTGCGCATAGTATCCCTATTTTTTGGGCATTGTTGATACTCACTCGCGTGAGTGTACTTCATTGGTATCCCGACCTAGAATAACCCTAGTGGGTCGTTCTTGGTTCAGATCGGTTTCGCCCCTCTCTTGGGAAATTTTTGTGGTTACAGTTCCCGCATTTCCCATCTATTGGTTGTTTCGAACTCGCCCATTGGAATTTCTTTGCCGCAAGCCGGATAAAAAGCTTTTCGCCTTACCATCATGACCACACCTCCAGGATCCTCTCGTGAGCATGTCGGCATGGCTGTGACCCCTCGGGATCACGGCGCGGTCGAAGTCGCGCCGGATACCCACACACGGTCCCACAGTACTCGGAGTACCCATAGAGAGATCCTACCCCCCGTGGACAAGCCGAAGAAACTTCTCCGTCAGTCTACACCCACTGAATTCCGAAATCGTCTGGAGGCCATGCGTCAGCAGGCCTCCATAGAAACACCTCCGCAGCCCCAAAGGGAAGCACCGCTCAACCACTTGGGCGGCACTCCGCCTGTGTCTACTAAAGGGGAGCCCCCGCTCCTCCCTGGTGGGTTATTCGTAGCCCCGAAGCCATTAGTGGAGTCGATGGTCGCCTATAAGGTCGAACGTCGAAATCCCCAAACGGTTCATGCGGAAGTGGAAGCCTTGATGCACACTTTAATCCTTTGGGTCGCCTCGAAGATGACCATTTCTGGAGTTCTAGAAGGCGCAATTGCCACCAGTGTGCACACTGTGGCAAAGTGTCGTTTTCGGTTTGTCCCAACTGTGGCCAAGTTACTACCTTCAACGTTTCTTTGTAATGATGATTTGGCAAACGTTCTTTATCCCCTCGGGTGCTGCAGTGATTCACGGCCCGAGTAGGACCCCTCTCTAGACAGACCAAAGTTGGACGTTCATCCCTTTCGGGAAACCGAAGTACCGGCCGCGTCATTATGAAGGGACGCGGTATACGTGGAGCAATGAATGCTCCAAGCCAGCACCAGGACCAGGAGAGAGGTTAACCGTAGAGGTAATAACCTTCACAAGTAGGGCGCTTTGAGTCCGGACACAGATGCCGAGACCTGGCGTTTTAACATTTTTTCCATTGAAGTGGACATACTAGTTGACTTTCATTCTACCCGATTGGGATTTCTGATCTATCGTCCATGTTCTCTTCTTCAATCTAACTGATTTCCTTTACGAGAGATATTAGTCTGCTAACTTTGTTCTTTTTCCTAACTCGTTTCCCTTTTTTGGGACACGTTTCTATCACTAACATTTTTCCTTTCCTTTTCCCCTTCCCATTCCCCCGAAACCCTGTTTCGGTTTCGAAGACTCCCCTATCAGGACGCCCGTGTTCTTTCCTCTCTTCGTTTGGGAGGATGTGATCCTGACACGGGAGGTTTACTTCTTGTCTATTTTTCCAGATATCCAGTAGAGGTTGGCTTCCTAGCCACATTTACTGAAGAGGCTCCCATTGGGTGTGTCTTTTCATAGTGGAAGCTGTGTCCCCATGTGGGTCTTGTTCGCGCTGATGAACAGGAAACTCCTCCTTCTCACAAGTGAAGTTGTCGAATTCACCCATGCGGGAAAAAAAGAGGAAGTCAACGAAGGGCATGGACTTCCTCGCCGATTTGAAGATCTATCCTCGCCCATTGGGAACGCTATGGAGACCTGAAAGTCTTCCAAATTGGTTCCCGATTCGTGACTGACTATTCATTGGACCTTCTGGTTTATCCCTCACTGGCAAATATGTTACCAGGATATTGGTCGAACCACATAGCCCTCGTGGCGTTTTTGTCTTTTCGTCGGACCCCACAAGGGCGTTGATGTCAGCGTTTCGCATTGAACCATTCTAGAGAGAACAGTTTTCGAGTACTCTACAGAACTAAAATAGGTTTCAACTTGTCATAAGCCACCCGTCGAGGGACGATTCAGTGGCGTTCTGGGACCCCAATGGGCTTCTTTGCAGTGATACGGTATGATTTATTACCGTTGTGGATGACTCGGCAATGGATTCAATCCCTTTGGGTCTGCCCTTATGCATCCATTTTCGTTTGAATACTTCCGCTCGTTTTCGTTAGAGCTCGTCTTCTGGGTTTTATATCAATATTTGGTCGTCGATATGGATAATGTGATAACCCTTACTGTTCTCTGTAATACCCTTCGGGTTTTCTTAACTCGTGCAGTGCACTCGTCTAAGAAGGGTAGAGGAGAGATAATATATATCACGATCACTGCCCTTCTGGTTTATGTGCAAACCAGACTCGGAAGTCTTTACCCTCTTGGGATGTTGCGTATACTGTCTACCGAACTTGTACCGTCATTGGTTTTGAAATGGTCGCGTTTAGGTAGTCGGGCCTCTGTATCAGTTCTCCAAACGATTGGACGGCTCTTCCGCATCCGAAACTGTGATTCCCTTATTGGATCCGTATCGCCTAAACGGTCGTTGTTTTTGGGATAAATGAAGAACCCTCTATGGGATCCGTTCTCATGAGTATGCTGCAAGGTTCAATTATACCCAATCATGGGTTATGTATTTCAACCTGCTGAAGTTTGGTCTGAAGATGTCCTTTGGCTTTAATGGCCTCGGACCCTAATGGGATGCACGTTGGTTGTGTGAGCTTTTCTCCTCTTCGCCCGTCACGGGTTCTTTCCAAAAGTTATTGCATCCAAGAACGGCAGCTGAACCCTCTGGGGCATTTGTTCCGGATGCGGATTTGTCGCTTGAATTCCTCGAGGAAGAAGGCGGCCACTCAAGAAAATGGGTGGTACAAATGCGAGCCGTCGGACAGTACTGTCGCTCATGGGTTTCTGACAGTCAACGGCCGATGCGACAGTCCCCCACACTGACAGGACTCTTGGGAGCCACTGATATATCTTCTCTACGACGTCGTTGTTGGCGTTCGCGCGCAACGTGGCCGTGTACGCTCGCGCGGCTTCCGCTAACCTCCACCAAGCAGTTCGGGCCGATGTCCTCGTTTGGGCAAGAAAAATTTTAGCATAGTCTCCCCCCGGCCGTGGTGGCCAAAACTTTTCCCGGCGGGATAGCGCCAGTTCAAATCCCTCAACGGTCTCGCGCAGGCATTGGGAATTGTTCGCGCTACTTTGCAGAACATTTGGACCCCATTGGGACGACTACAAACGACTTGGAACATCCGCTGTGCGGATCAAGAATCCTTTTGAAGACTGTACAGACGCTATGAGACGCCGAACATCGCTGGCATGCGCCGTTGCACGCCAGAGTCACCCAGGTGGGACACGCGCGCGCCGCGCATACGCGCGTTCCCCGTATGCCCCGTTGCAAGCATGCAAAACGCCAGGTGGCCCACGCACGTGGGTAGCCGATTCGGTCTACAGTATTGCCCGTAGGGAGGCGGTTCGGCACGATGAAAATATTGTAAGTATTTTGATGTGCCGCGCACCCGATAACGGACATTGCGAGCCGCTGAAACGTCCGTGTTTCGGAGATACGGGCGAAAGAAAGAATCGCCATTCTCAACCTCATACAGGAGGGTAATTTCGTGCAGGATTATTTGATTATCCTTGCAAGTAACTCACTGGGAAATTAACTCAGTATGGGCTATTCATCTACACAGGACATGCGCATTCCGCGGCATCGCGTACTGTGCGTCGCGCGGCCTCACTGGCAGTCGCCCCGCGCGTGCGCGCACCGTCGCGTGCACAGGCGCCTCGCCGTGCGCACGGGGCAGCCCTCCAACGATGCTCGGAGCGATACCCATCGGGAAATCTCAGTGATTGGAACCCAAGCGCACTCTCAGAAGGGGAGGGGAACCAAACAGGGGGTTTTCGCGCCACATTAGCGCCGTGCCGCACACTGCGCACGCGATGTGCAGCTCCAAAACGCGTAGTGCGACCCTCGAAGAAGATGAACTTGCCGCGAAACGTGCATCCCACAAGGGCAATGAGGCAAGCAGAAGTTCGTTATTGACTCGAGGAGAGCTTCAGCGCGCTACCTATTTCCACGACGGGCACGCCCCCGACGACGAACAGCGCTAGCAGGCCTATTGATGTCCGATGCGGGAGCAAGCAGACAGGACTCATCCTCCGAAGGTGCGGCCAACGAGCACAACCCACTGGGACCACCACCTAAAAGGGAACCTAGACCCTCATCGGGATGTTCGACGTCAAGGTCTTGCGCGATGGCTTAGCCCCCTATTTCGGGATCTTCCTCGGTTGTAACCGAAGGACGTTTCGTTTCCGCCTACAGCCAAATAAATGGTCGTGCGAGTGAAAAAAGCTGGTGTATGGCCGCCTACGGTGCACGGCCCCTCAGGACGAGTTTGCTGAAAGCTCAGAGGGTCCACGGCGTCCTCGTCGCGGCGCACCAGCATCCCTCTCATGGCAACCATTCCGGCGTCGCCAACATTATCGCTCCTGGAGTGGAGTCCGGCGGTACCCACTGGGATTGCAGGCAGACCGAATCTGGAGCTAATGTCCTCCAGAAGGTCCGCGGCGAGAACGTTGGCGTGACGAGCAACGACGCCCATCAGGGCGGTGCGAAGTCCCAGGGCCCTCTGGGTCATGATGCGGAGCAGGGATGATTCGCAAACCCAATACCAAGCAGCAGTCAGAGCACCCAGAAGCGAAGTCGCGGAATCTAAGCCTCCGCTCTGACACTCCGCTTGCAGCGCCGCAAGAGCAGCACCCATTTCGGAACTCGCCGCACCGCCCGGCGCCATGGCAACACCCGCGATGGACCCGATGGAGTACGGGATACCGGGAGCAGCAGGAGCTGCGAGGACCACTCACCCCTTGGGATCCCCTGACGGAGGTGCAGACGCTCTCGGCGCGGAGGTAGAATCCCCACGGACAACAGGAGCAGCGATACCCACAGGGGCAGTATCGGAGGAAGTCGTCGGCACATCCGTCACCCCAGGATCTATCACAGGGATAGCGATGTTCGGGACCGGAGTAGTGGGTCCCAACGGCAAGACGGGGGCGTTTTCGTCGTCCCCATCGACGACTTCCTGATCCAGTGCTGGACCAAAATTCACAGAAATGGATGGATACGGCGGGGGCGCATTGGGATTCTCCAAGCACGTGCTGACAAAACTAACCCCCAGGGGCCAGTAATCCATGAACTCTTCATGTTCTGAGTTCGGCAGCCTTTCCCCAACGGGACGATAAGGCGGCATATCTGTGTACACCTTCCCATTGTCCTTCCCTGCAGGGTGTCGAGGCATGTCGTGATAGGCATCGCCCTCGTAGTCGTACCATAAGGACCGTGGTGTTCGGGACCAATCAATACGACAAACATCGTCCAGCACATGGCGAACGTCGGCGAAACCACAGGTGGACCGGCGCACAATGTTCTGGACCCCAAGGGCGCGCACGTAGCGGATGAGAGCGGCCGGTAACGGGAAAACCGACCCTTTGGGTACTCAAGATTGTCGTCATGATACAAACGCCAATCTCGGCACTTCGTGCGCACTGGAATTCCATAACGGGCAGAATACAGCCATCCCATGAAGGCGGACACGACCCACTCCACGAAGAACACCTCCCAGATGGCATCTGTGAAGGCGTTCCGCGGTCCTAACATGAGGTTCGAATAATACGCCACGAACGACAGAGTTAGGGTATCCATATAACGGGAAACGCCCATGACTTCGGTGATGGTAGCCCCGACTGGGATGTAATGTCGCGAACGGGCTTCGGCCGGCATATCGAAGTACGCCTTATTGTGCCACCCGAATAGGAACTTGTGCATCTCCCTGATACGGGCATCATCCGCAACGCAATTCGCCCCAGTATTCCCGCTCGCGGAGCCAGTAAATCTGGTCATAAGGGGGCTGAAACGCGACGACTCCAAGCAGACAGTGACGCACCGGGGGAACCTTCATAATCTCTCCCATCTGGGCATAGTCAGCGTGGAGCCGACCGATGATGTCCGCCATTCGGTGTTGATATTCGAGCTCCTCCCAAAAACTGGCAAACGGCATATCCGGTCGAATGTGACCTGTGTCAACCGTGCGGATGTCCTGAGAAGGATTGATTGAAATGTGACCCCAGTGGGCACGCAATGATTCGACGTGGAATCTGCCCATCGGGATCGAACATCGCAGAAGTTGGTGGCGAGGCGGCGAGAGTCGGATGTGGAGCAAAACGCTCGTTCGCCGCCCGGCTGGGATCTCGATGCACTGCGACTTGGGCCTCGCCGTGCCAATTGGTCCACAGCGTAGACCTCATCGCTTGTATGGGAACACTCCAGGGCTCTTTCGCACGCTGTGTTGCGCTGGATGGGTACCCAAATAGGATCTGGATGGGCTGGAAGTTCGTGGTTTGAGGTGCTCGTATTCGTGGTTGCTCCCCGTATGGAAATGTTTGGCCAACCTCAGGACGAGACCAGGCCTAAAAAGGAGAGTCTGCACTGTAATCCAAATTGCCACCCCATGGGTGCATAGTGTAGTTAATAGTTATATAGTGTGTACATGGGGTGCGCCTCGGGGAGTGCCCACGTGCAGGGTAGTTACAGTCGTCATGTCACCTTTATGGGACCCCTTAGTAGGTAGATTGTTTATTATTTTCGACACGTGGCTGCTGCCCTCGGAGATGTACTTAGGTACCTCCCGACGGGCAGAGCTCATTGTGGTAAACCTCAAGCACCCCCTAGCCGATTCTTCATCGTCTAGTTTCCCATAGGGTCGTTCTGCAGCCACTACCGGTGCTGCACGCCTGTCTCGTACTCCGTGATTATCGTCGCTGCACGCTCCTTCGTCCCCGCTTGGGTGCTGCGCATAGTATTCCTATTTCTTGGGCATTGTTGATACTCACTCGCGTGAGTGTACTTCAGGGGTATCGTCCTCGCCGTCTGTACGGATCCGGGAGAGAGCATCTGGCGCTTGGTGTTTAATTCTCGGTCGGTGTACGACATCGAAGTCTTACTACATGAGGCAGAGTCTCCATCAAACCAGTCGTCCTGATGCGTCCGCCAGGTTCAATATCCACATCAAAGAGTGGTGGTCTTTTGGGATTGAGAACCGTTGGACTTCTACGTACGATCGGAGGTGTAGAATGGCCCAGACGACTGCAAGGCATTCCCATTCGGTCGTAGTGTATCCCCGTTTGGGCTTAATCAATAAACGGCTTCAATATCTGATTGGAATTAGGTCTCCGTCCGGTTGTTTCTGTAACAGAGCGCATTCTACCTGTCCGTCGCATGCGTCTGTGTCCAGAACGTACGGATACCCTCGGCGGGGAATGGCCAAAATGGGCGGACGTATCCGTCTCTGACGTAACTCGTCAAGGGCTTCGTATTCCGTATCGATCAATGTCTGGAACTTTGTGGTTTACCCCTTCTCCAACTTGCGGTTCAATGGAGCTTCAATTCGGGCGAAGGTTGCGACAAACCGACGGAAAACGTTACAGAGCCCCAAGAACGATCGGAGCTCCGTCTGGGTCGTAGGCGGTTTAGCCTGCTTGATAGCATTTTGTGTCTTAAGAGGCACTCGTACCTTGCCCCGTCGGATAATGTGGCCCAAGTAGTCCTCCCTGCCACTGAAAAAGTAGCACTTGTCCAGTCGGAAAGTAACACCAGCCGAACGGAGCATATGCATTATGGTCCGTACATGGTCATAATGCTCTTCAACCGTCCGGCAATAGATGATTACGTCATGTAGATACACCAGTGCGTACTGCGATTTCACCCGTGAGAGGAAAATATCCAGGGCACGCTGGAAAGTAACCGGTGCGTTCTTGAGTCCGAACGGCATTCTGTGATAACGGTACAGTCCCGTATGCGACGTGATCATCGTTTTGTCCCGGTCCGCTTCCTTCATTTCGGTCCGCCAATAACCACTGTTGGCGTCGAAAGTAGAGAAGATTTGTGCATCTCCTAAGTAGCTACAATGTGCTTAACTGCTAATTTCGGATGGTCATTCCTGACCCACATGAGGCCATTCCTACGCAACGTAGACACATACGACCTAAACAATCCTTTCATTCGCGAGCGCGAAGAGCTGTCAGACATGTCCATCAAAAGTTCACGTTTGATTATGGCGTTAATGTCTGTTACCGTCATAGTATCTTTTTCTTCTTCGGCTTCGGATTCCAATTATTTGCGAACTTTGGCATCCGTAAGGTCTTCGGACTTCTTAACTGTAGGAATGTATTCCAAATCAATACAAGACTGAAGCCATTCAGAGTCTACACAGAAAGAAATGCTCACAGGACGCACAGGTTCGGTGGTGGTCGAGTCAATGACAGAGAGCTGTAGCGCTCGTTCCGTTACTTCCCTGTAGTACTGGTCGTGTTGACGTAGAAATACACGAACTGATCTCGGGTTGGTGTGGGATAGCCTTGGATGGTCCACGGAAGAAGCTACGGACGATGGTTGCTGAAAACGATATTCAATTTCTTCTCCAGACTGAGCGGTGTGCGTCGAAGCGGACGCCATTGTGGTGATCGAACAAGCGAAACGGGATACAACCAGTATCGGCAGTGATCACTGTGCGCTTGTGTGGTTGCAATGCGCAAGGGGGTGGTGAGTGTTGAGGTTCGATGCCTCTGATTTTACTGAAGAGGCAGAGATATGCAGTCTTAAGTACACCACTGCTGATGTTTTCTGCTTCAGAAAACTACTACACTACACCAGCTAGGAGATTATGCCACCCGAGCGTGGCTGCAGCGATCCTTGTTGGAGCTATGGGTGCGGAAGTGGATGTCTATATCTACTACAGTGCCGAATTGGATGCCTTCATCCACTACACGAGGGAACAAGAACCTAAGCAACAGCTTGTTCGATGTACTGAGCCCTCAGAACATGGAGAAGACTGCAAAGCTTCTATCAAGACTACTACGTCCTAGGGGCCATTTCGTTATCTTTAGTGCTTTCGAGCAGGTCCAGTAAGGGAGAGATGTACTTTCCGCCATTGGGGCAAAAGACGAAAACGGATTACCAAGGCGTTCTTTTCTTGTGGAACAGGTCCCGATGCACTTTGTACGGTCGCAAGGCAACCCGATGCGTAACCCTGGACGTAGGTCGTGCTCCTTTTTCCCTGCAATGGAGTATGCCGTACATGGAGTTCGAAATGGTCTCAGCTACGCGCAACAGCATTTGATGGTGAACTATGAGAGCTTCAACTTCGTGCAGTCGAAGTACTGGGGGTACCACAATGTCATTAACCAGGTACCCCCCATGTCTAATGAGGAGACTCTTCAGTGGAAGAGAAAGAAGGAAGGTGGGGGCTACGTTTTACAAAAGGTGAGGTCCGAACAGAAACCTCGGGCATTGTTGAAGGAGCTAATCAGTCGGTTTTCCCAGGCTAGGGATATTGTGGTCGACTTGGTTGCGGGGACGTTTTCGACAGCAATGGCATGCATGGAGTTACAACTGCATCGTAGGTTCATCGTGTGTGAGCCGGACCCTGACTGCTTTGCCCATGCTAGGCACGCCGCAATTGTTCAATTCGAATTGTGCCTGCGGGAAAATGAGACGGATATCCAGGTAACGCAGGAAGTTCGGAATGTTTTGATTAGGGTGTTGAACTTATTTCCGAAGTGGAATGACCGCCCATCGAGATCATGGAAGGCTCCATCCGGCTACCCCCAGTATCAAAAGTTTCCTACGTATATTGTGGACTTTCTTGCGTCAATGTGGCAGCAAGAGAGTTTGGTCACGACTGCTAGGCGTAAGGCCCTTCACGAATGGCCTAAAACATTGCAAGGAAAGATGGGGCTTCTGGATTGGAATGACATGTTGGCACTGGAAGCGACGATGTGCGGTTGTCGTATCGGAAGGTCGACGATTCGACACCCTGGCGCCGGAGTGGGGGTGTTCACTACACGCCGATTCATGGAAAATGAAGAGATATTTTACTTCTATGGAACACTGGTGTACCATGACCTAACGAAGAGAAAAGAGGTACACAAGAAATATGGTGAAGGGTAATTGGGAGCCACTTCCGAACGCTTTGGGAACTATGCGATGGAGTTTAACGTTCGGGGCGATATAGTCCATAACCTCCCAGAAAGATGACAAGGAGAAAGTTTAATACCTGTATGGATTGTACCTGCTCCTTTTTAATTGGGTGGAACGATTAACGATTAACGATGCCAAAAATATATGGAAGGTGATAAGGACATTGATGCAGTTGCGGATGGTGTGATGAAACGAAGGACTGCAAATGTGCGGGTCATTCGAACTCCAAATACAGGACGCACCCCCATCAACTACGAGAATATCAAATGCTTGCGGTGCCAGCACCTCGGAAACTGGAAGGGGGAGAGGAGATGTTCAACGATTATGGAGTACAGTATAGCTGGGCTACATCGGCAAATCCTATTATAGTAATCGATTAGAACCTGTAGTAAATTAGCTACATGTAAAACAACCCCCTAAACCTCCATAAAGAAGTGGCACTTATTGCCTTCCAACTTCGCCATTGAGCACGAAATAGAAACTAAAAACTTTGGCAGAACTGCAAGATGGAAGTACATAGATACATAAAAGGTAGCGAAGGGCATCGAATATGATGGTGTTGGGTTTTTAACATTATGAGAACTTTCTAGTTCAGAAATGGATATTTCGGTGTCAATTTTCGGTTTCGGAATCGGGGAATAAAAAACCGCACTCGGTGATTTCTACCACACTACACTAGATTGAGGGTGTACATTCGATCCGTAACCTTCGATCACGGCGAGCGCCAAACACGTCGAGAGCAGCGCAGTTTCGATTCCAGTGACCTTCGATCATGGTGAGCGGCTAAGACGTCGAGAGCGCACCGTCAACCGCGACGAACCATTTGGATTCTATATGCGAATCGTAAGACGAGGAATGTGAATGCGGAGGATGTTAGCGGTCGCGCGTCAAAGCTCCGAAGGCGTGGCGAAACGGTAAGTGGCGAAGTTCGCACCGCTCGTAGTACTTTTGCGCCTCGGAGTGGTTTACGTGGGAAGGAGAGGAAGGCTGCGGCGAGGAGCGACGGTGCGACGAGGAGTCACAGTGCGACGAGGAGTGACGGTGCGGCGAAGAGCGACGGTGTGGCGAGTAGCGTCGAGGGCAGAACATCGGAGCGAACGGTAAGCATTGTGGTGACTGAAACCTATTGGGAACGCACGAGAACAAAAAGTTAGTCCCAAGAAAAGCATAGGAGCGCAGCGAGGTATGCCAAAGAAGGTTCTGCGCGATGGTCGGGAGAGAGATGGTCGCAGAAGAAGCGCAGCGACTGCGCAAGCTTTAGAGGAGAGCGATAGCGGGGATATGATAGTGAAGGGTAAAGAGCTTAGTACGGGTGTCGAGGGAAGAACGATAGCAAGGAGTAGTACTGGATTAGGTAGTGGGGGTCTTCGAGGAAGAAAGGAAACTAACGGTCATAAAGTGCCTATGGCTGGGGTACCTGAAGAAGGGGAAGGAGAAAGGGAGAGAGTGAGGTATGGTGAGCCAGCGAGGACGCGAGGAATGGAGAGTTTGGTTGGTGTGACGCCAAATAGAGTGCCAGAGAAGGAAAGCATTGGTTTCGAGCAAGAGAAGGCGAACCGGAAGAAAGAAGGAGTGGGGCGTGTGCGGCCAATGGCAGAACGTTAAACAGGGGAGGGTAGTGAGAGAAGAATAGGGAGTGTGGTTCGTGGATTTGGGGGTGTTGAAGTTGTGGCGAAGGGGGGAGATCAGCGACGAGAACATGCGCACGGGAGAGGGGTACGACGTAGAAGTGGTGGATCAGCCAAGGAAATGGTCGGAGGGACAGCAGCAGTGGTTGAGAGGGATTTCGAAGGGGGGACGACGTACAAACAGAGCGGCGTCGGGAAGTGCATGTGGTGGAGACAGAGCCACGAACGCCCCAAGGGATGCGTGTAAGGCGCAACATCGTTTTACTTCCGAATTATGTTGGAGACGAAAGTGACGGCGGTCGTGGAGAAAGCGGAGGTAGAATTCGAGGACATGAATGGGGATCTACAAGGGAACTAGAAGGGAATGAGGAGAACTTAAGCGTATTGCCACGGTCTGCACTCGTTCAGAGGATGAATTCACTGAAGGGACAGTTGGGAAATATGAACGAAGATCACTATACATTGATGGTGAGTTTGAAGCTGACGCAGGAACAGTTGGGACGGCTGAGAGAGGAAAATAAACGGCAAAATGTGTTGATCGAAAGTCTTCGGGAGGCAGTGAAGGGGAGGAAGCGAGGTAGGGCAGGACAGAAGGTGAGGGGGCGCCGAAAGTATGATATTGGAGTGGAAGAATGTTTTTATGGATTCGCAAGGGCTGATATGATAGGATTCTTCATTATGCGAAGTTGGAGGCGCCTGAACTTCGTTTCGACACGGAAAACGTTGGTAGAAGCCAGAAGAACAGGAGTGAGACGGTGGGAGAAAGTAGAGAGGGGAGCATGTTTGTAGTTGGGGAGAAGGAGATGGTGCCTAGATGCCCAATTCAGGTTGCAGATGAGATGAGAGCGTACATACCATCGACAGAAGGTGGAAGTGATGTGTTGTTAAAGTATGTGGTTGAGACAGAAATAATCGGAGAGACGTGGGAGACGATAAGGGAAGCGGGGAGGAAACAAGAGTGCGTGGAAAAAATGTAAGCTCAGACAAGTGTCTGAAGCAGCGGATGAAGCAGACGATAAGCGATGTGATTGGGGTGCGAAAGCGGGCTGCTCGGGACAGATTATTCTCTTTACTGGGATATGATTTGATTGCGAAGCGGGCGAAGTCTAGCGAGGGGACGGAACTTGGTGAGGAGTTGAAGAAGCAGATGGAAGAGGCTCGCGAGAAGCTTATGGGAAATGAAGAAGATGGTATGAACAAGTTGTGTGCGTAGAGAATGAGCCGTTTCGAAGATCTTGCGTACTCTGGGTCAACTGTGCATGCTCCACAGTAGAGCTGTGATGATGAAGATAAGTATTTCAAGAACGGAATGGCCGTGGCAGTGTTGGAGAAGTACATGGGATACGCAGTGGAGACCAAATGTAATGTGGAAAAGCATTACGTAGATGGGACGGTGTTGCACCTCGCCAGACTTGATTCGTGGTTTGGGTGTGTTGTGAAAACGATGAACGAGGGTGTGGGACGTGGAGGACAAAGGCAGCTCTTGCTTTCTACATTGTATGGGAGGTATCTGCAGAGGGCGGTGGAGGGTATATTGAAGTTGGCACGGGAATTGGTGAGGGACGAGCACGGCGAAGAGTTCGAGAACAATGGGTTTTTAGAGGGGAATCCGAGGTGTGTGTCCGGAATTTTCGGAGAGAATTGCGACGGTTGGGCTTTGGATTCCATCGAGGGAGAAGGTATATCTAGCGGTGAAGGAGGAATACTTTATGGCGAATTTTACGGGGAGACTTGGAGCGGTTCTTGATTGCTATATAGCAGCGTGCCGACCAGAGGAGCCCAGTTTCAGTCGTTTGGTTGGGCACTGGGAAGAGGGTACGGATGGGGCAGAAGGAGGAGAGGGGAGAGGGTAGGGTGAATAACAGTGGGAGGAGTGGAGATAGCTGTGGGATGATGAAGAGGTGGTATATCTTCTTCATCCCATACCTATCTCCAACCTTTCCTGTGGAAGAGGGTGGTAGTGATTGGTTTATGAAAATCGTATGGAATGAGTGCTTTGCGGGGGGTGGGAGGTAGGGCCTGGAGGTGGGGTCCCGGTAGAATCTGTTGAGGTAGAATCTATGGAAACGCCAATGGAGGCGGGAATTGAAGGGGGGTGCGGGGTAGTTCTGGCGGAGAACATGAACGGAGCCAAGGATAGAAGAGAAAGGGATGAGTCCAAACCATGGAGAAACGTTGTCGGATGTGGAGTGGGTGGAGATGGGAACTGGATGGGCGGTGTGGTTATGTTCGTCGTCTGTTGCCTATCGGAGGCATACGCAGTTGAGGGTGACATCAACTTCGTCGCTTGGTGGGACGAGCTCCATGAACTGTACGAAGGCGAACTCCTTGGAAGATGGAGTGGAAGAAGGAAGGGTGAAGCGAAGAAGGGAGATGAGTTTGCAAACCCAGACGATGGAGGTAGAGTTGGAGGAGCTGGTGCCTGCGACGAGAACGTGAGAGAACTTTGGGGATTTAGAAGGACCAAAGGACGGGGCGGCAAATATTCGTTGGATGAGAGGGACTGGAGGATCCTGGAGCGCGAGCTCGTTCCGCTCTACAATGTAGTGGTCGAGTGATGGGACATAACCGCCGGCGACGTATGCGGAGTTGACTACGGTGATTTGGGTGCGACGGAGAGTGGGGGAGTTCTCTGAGAGTTCTAGGACTTCGAGAGAAAGGGTGATGAATGAAGGCAGGGCGAGTTTTCCAATCTGTTGGAGGATGGAGAGAGTGTCGGTGGGGAAGAGGTCTTGGAGAGATTTGGGATTGAAATGAGGATTAGAGTGAAGGGATTTGTGGGCGGTGATGAGATCAGCGAATGTGATGGGTTTTCCATCACGGACCAAACCGGGTTGGCGGGATTGATTGGGAGAGGCGAGGGCAGGAGAGGAGGAAGTGATGGAGGGGTTGGTGGAAAGGGGGTTCCAATCTTTGGTGGCGTTGGAGTGATGGATGGCGCGAATGGTTTCTTCATGTGCGGTGGACTTGCGCGTTGAAGCTTTGGAGTAATGTGATTTGAAGAGGGAGTGGGCGTGTTCGAATATGACGGCATCATTGAAGCAGAGGCCTCCGAAGCGGCGAATGTCCTCGACGATGTGGTCGAGGAGATGGAACTTGAGGGTGCTAAGGCTGGAAGTGTGGTGGGGGCCGAGGACAAGCACGGCTGTGTGCCTGAAGGAGCTGATTTGGAATTGGAGGTCGGTGAGGCCGGAGTCGGTCCATTCTGCGGAGGTGTTGTATCTCATGGAGAAGAGGAGAAGATCGGAGTACTTGGTGAAAACGGAAGTAATGGGAGCTGCATCGACCTCGTCACAGCAGCGGTCGAAGAAGGCGCCGATGAAGGGGAAGACCATGTCGAGTGAGCGGTAGTCTTTTGCTTCGAGCATACCACGTAGGCCGTCGGAGGTGAAGATACCGTTAAGGGTCTTACCGTTGTCGGAGGAGGAAAAGTCGATGTGGAGTCCTGTGGCTGGGGAGTGCTTTTCGATGGTGGCGAGGATGGTGTTCGCGTGGTTGAGGATGGAGGAGCGGACGGAGTTGAAGGAACGACGGCACTTGGAGGAACGGGGAGTAGTGAAGAGTGATTCTGACTTGAGTCTCTCGATGGCTGCGAGTTTGATGAGCTTGGAGATGCCGAGGTGGAAGTTATGGAGTGGTTCGAAGGGGAAAATGTTGTAAGGGGAGAGGAGAGGGGTGATGTTGAGGAGAGGGTAAGATTCGAAGAGGGAGGAGTATTTTGCGAGGGAAAAAGAGTGGAGTGCTTCAACGGCCTTTTCCTTGGTGTTTCGAGCGATTCTGGGCTTTCTGGCGAAGAGGGCTTTTTCAGCATCTTGGAGGAGGGTAGAGTGTGATTTGCGGGCAGCGAGAGTCTGGATCTTGGATCGAGGAGGGGAGGGATGGAATGTGTAGGTGGAGGTCGGAGCGTGGGACGGTACATAGGTGGCATGGATGCTGGGGGCGGGTGCCGTGGGAGATGGCGAGAATGTCCTTCTGCTTCTGAGATGTCTGCGCAGTAGCTGGCGATGATTAGGTGACAATGGCGGAGCACGCCATTAGCCTCACGGAAGGGGAAGCCGGTGAGGCCGGAGGAGAGAAGAGGGTCGAGGAGGTTGGAGATGGCACGCTGGATGAGTTGCATTTCGGTAGAGCGGGAGATGCTGGAAGAGGTTTGGGGGATGGTATCGGGGCCTTGAGAGGGGGTGGCGAGATTGAAAGAGGTTGGAAGATATCCGAGAAGGGTGAGGTTCTCGGTGATACATTTGCTACGGAACGATTCGGAGAAGTTGAGGAGGGTGATGTGAAGGGGTTAGAAGGTGATGGAAGAGGATTTGAGGGAGGTGGAGGACTTGTCGGAGTATACTTGGACGAAGCCGATGAAGGAGTCGATACCGGTGTTCTCAGGGGTGTGCCACATGCAGGAGTTATTGGAGGACTGCATGATTGCGTGCTTGAGGGCTGGGACAGCTTCTTTTCCGAGGGAAGAAGCCATGGGGTGGGCGAAAGCGGGAGAGCCGGAGGAGGTTGCATGGGGGACGTGGTGGAAGAAGGTGTTGTCGGAGTGTGCGAGTGCGAGTTGTCGTTTAAAGACTTGGATAGCATCCTCTCGGAAGATGGTGGCTGTGAAGAGGTTCTGTGGGTCGTGGAGGGTGATGGGGGTGAAACCGATGTTGGTGACTCGGTGTTGGAAGAGGTCTGTTTGAAGTTAGAGACATTGGGAGGCGGAGGAGACGGCGTTGTGGAAGGCTGTCTTGGAGAAGGAGGGGTCGTGGAGGAGAGAGATGAGTTCGTCTGCCTTGCGGTGGCCAAGGGTGGAAGCGATGGAAGAGATGTAGAGGACCATGCGTTCGAGGTGAGGGTTGTTGAGGAGAGGGAAGGAGGGGGGCGGTGGAGGAGGTGGGGAGGGGGAGAGGGAGCAGACGGGGGTGCCTACGATATGGTAGGCGTCTTGGGTGTTGACGGAGAGGGAGAGCTGTTGCTAGTGGTAGGAGTCGTTGTCGGCGATGGGGACGTTATCGGAAGGGCCATTGGAGAGAGGAGGAGGGGGTGGTGGTGGGAGTAGGGGTGTGGACTTGTGACGCTTTGTGCGTGGGGGAAAGTGAGGAACGTTGCCGCCGGGGGAGAGGAAACGCTTGTTGGCGGTGAAACGGTTGGGGCATCTTCTTTGGTGCCTTTGAATGGAGGGGATGGTGCGAGCGAAGAAGGAGCAGCCTTCATAGCAGCAATTAGGCATGGCGGGGAGCGGTGTGGGGCTGTTGGGGGAGAGGGGGGTACGTAGTGGTGGGGAGCGTAATATGGGGCACGGAGGGTGGGACGGAGTGATGGGGAAGGTGGCACGTGATGCGAAGGCGTTTCAAAAGTGAGAGAATAAACGGCCGATATATGATATGAGAGTTGTTGAATAGATGTGCTGAATATCTATAGAGAGTTACTATTCGAAGGGTTTGTATTCTTTTAATCGTATTTCATAAGCACCTATCTATGTAAATATATCCCTATTTGGAGATATACAAATCCCTATTTGGCGCCGTAAAGTTCTAAGGATATGCCACTTACACACTTACATTGGGTTCGGAAAATAGCATGAACGGAAGTAACATGCTAGTTTGTCTTCCATCCAAACTAGCAATGATGGAAATAATTGTGAATGATTCTTTCCACACAAACTAGCACTAGTGGAAATGTGGAAATATTTTCGGAAATTAAGCGCATCCAAATTTGGATAAATTCACCAGTTTTTCGATCATTTTAATTCGGTCATTTTTGACACCAAAACTAGCATTCTGATAACACCGACATCCGTTACCGGGTATGTTAGGAACCAGTAATACTGGTTGTTTTAACTCCCTTCCTTGGAAGGTTGGACCTTGCCAAGGCGTTGCGCAAGCGCATCCCGCATCGTGGCCCTATCGCCAGTCGCCGTGTCGGCACCAAGCCACACTCCGCGGAGGAACTGCGCTACGATCTTACCCGAGTTTGCACCCGTCTGGGGAACGTTTCCGGCAGCCGCCGTGCTTCGCGAAGGTGCAGAAGCGGAACCCGCTGCCGCGGACTCAGGCTCCTAAGGGTCAGGTTCATCCACCTCCGGAAGAGTGTCAGCCGTCATCTCCTCATCGGCGTCATCATCGCCCGCATCCTCGGGATCATTGTCCACCATGTGATCATCCTCCCCGCTCGCGCGGTAATAATCGTCAGAGTCGACGAACCCGACCGGATGACCGTCTGGGATCTCTCTCGGAGCATTCCGTAGTTCTGCCGCCTAGCTGGCAGATATCTTCCGTTATCCCCACGGATCAAAATGACGACGTCTCCCGCCAGTGCAGTGTTCCGACCCAAATCCGGGGCATGCCCGCCACCTCTGGCGAGCCGGCCATTCTGCTCAAGCGGGACCGATCTCCATTCAATAATGCCGATGTAATCGATCAATGCGAGAAGATCTTTGGCATTAGCCCTGCCCCCTAAGGGGATGGGGAGGTCCAGGTGACGGATACCCGCCCACACGCGCGGAGTGATAAACCACATTCAATACTGGTCGTAAGCCTCACTGAGAATGTAAACCGCAGTGCGGAGCGCCCGCTCGGTGACGACGACCGAGCAGAGCCCGCTACGCGGATCGGTGAGAAGGTATGACCCTAGGTAGGTGAACACCGGGGGTAGCTCGACATAGCACCCCCGCCATGTCTCAAGCTGAGCCCACCATGCCGGAAGAGGGACGTACAGAACCTTGTCGCTGAGCTGGAGCAATGCGCTCCACTTCTACGTTTTGATACTGGACGAAGTACCCAAATCGGGATCTGCAGCCACGCTCGAAGCGGACAAACTCCTGGAGGAAATTTAATCCGTATCGGCGCGCCATATAGTGGAGCTCGGCCCGAATGATCGGTCTTTGCCAACACATGGCTTCTTGCCGGGTAGCCAGGAATCCCGGCCAGGCGAAGGTCTCTAACGTCGAGAGACGGTCACAGTAACTAATCTCCCCGCGAGTGCGGTACTGTTCGACGTCGAACTTCATCTCCGCAGGGATCGGGAACTCGAAAAGCGCCCGGTTTTGCCGTTGGTAACCAATACGCACGAGAGCGGCATGCGCCTGAGCACGGGACTCGCCCGCATAGCGGAGAACCTGGTAAGCAGGGACGGCGACGCGCCAGCGCAAATCTCATGAGAAGGTGACGTTAGCGGAAGGTCTCCGAAAAGCCGCTCCGTTCCGTCGGAATACTGGGCGATGAACTCCTCATCAAAGACCGCAATTGGGGGAAACCACGGCGCAAGCCGGAGGCGCATGGCATCTTGCCCTCGCGCGGGTTTCGCCCAACAAGAGAATCGTATGAGGGCCACTCACGGCCTGCCTGGGATCCAGTCAAAGCCCCTTCAAGGGAGATTAGATCCCCCACACCGGTCGGTTGCCCCTGGTTTGTACCGGCTTGTTGCCCGCTCTGCGATACCGGAACGGATCGGAATCCGGTGAAGCTCACGGAGGGTGGTTGGTTCGATGTTTGTTCGTTGCCACTCATGGTGAGGTCAAGCACGGGAGGTGCCGGAAGATGTAGGTAGGAAGCCAAGGTGTCGGAGGAGTGGTGCGGTGTGATGGGTACTGCAACTGCAGGAGGCCACGTTGGTGATGGCAAGGAGATTGCCGGCGAGCCGGGAGAGGGCGTGCTTATACGTTCCATCGTTGCCGCCGTCGTTTCCCTCTTCGAGGTGTTACTTCCGTCTAAGAAGGCGGACATGTGGTGCAACGCCCTCTGAGAGGTGGTTGACAATAGTTTGTCATATTCCGACAAGTCGGTCAACTCCCCGAGTAGAGGTATATGAATAGCAATAGCTACTATAGTGGATAGGACACGTGGATTACGGACGAGCCCGGAGGTTGGCCACGTACTCGTGGAATGGTCGCCACGACGCGTGGGTAATTGCCACTGCGCGTGGGTGAATTTAGTTTCTTTATTTAATTATTGTTGGCAGAGCTAGACTGCTTAGCGTGCCGGCGATCATCGCCGCCGCGCACAGTAAAGCTTCCCCAACCAGGGTTGGCTCTAGACTCTTTCGCCTTCGGCGGTTATCGAATCCTCCTTGAAAAGATACCCCGTAGCATACGGATAGTCTATCTTCCCGGCTTCCTCTAAAAGAACCCATCTGTGGGAGTGTTTTGCCGCTGTTTGTCGCGTTCGACCCTGTACAGGGAGAACCCTGGCGTTTACAGTACCTTGTGATCCTTTTGTCCTTTTTCTTGTCTCCATTCTCCGCTCTCGCGGATCTCCTTTTCCTTTTCCGCACTTCTGTAGACTCGTGCCTCTTGCGAAGATACCTCAACCCACTCAAATGGTGCCGATCCGATTCTCTGTTCAAATCTATACGCTCCGTCGTGACGGCTTGGTCTCGGCTTACATCCGACTTCACCGTTCCTTGCCAGAGAGGCTCTGTCTGCTGACTGCTCTGCTAGGGAGGAAGATCTCGGACGTCTTCGTGCTGTCTTTCCGCCCCTGGCGTTGTAGTAAAAGTCTACCCTCCCTGTCTACCCTCCCTTCATTCTCTAAAGGAACCCATCTGTGAAACTTTTCTCCCATTTTGTCGCAATTGAACTTATACAGGGACAGCCCCGGTGTGTATCGTTTCGTTCTACCCTTTTTCCTTATTATTTTCACAACTTCCCGTTCTCGTAGATTTCATTTTTCTCCACTACCGCGGACTCGCTACCTTACACAAGAGCGCAAATACGCACACACGTGGTACATATCTTTCTCTCCATCTACTCTCTACGCTCCGCTGTGACGGCTCAATGTCGGTCCTGCACCCGAAACGTTCTTGCCTTACATAAGAGGCTCTGTCTACGGCCCAACTTCCACAGTGGAGAATTTTGGACGTCTTGGTTGTCTTTTCTGGACTTGAGCGGTGCACTTTAAAAGGACGGGCTTCATGTCGCATACCAACCACATTTATGTCATCGCTTCTAGTATGAAATGTTAGTAAGTGTTTAGAAAGTATATTTAAATATATCGTTGAATTCAAATTGACATTCTAAGCAAAAACATGCCATTAAAATACCAGAAAAGAACCGCAAGCCATATCAAATATACTTTCTTTCTGATGTTGAAAAAGAATTTTGGGTTTGTTGTACGTTACGGCTTGTACTACGCTAGACTAACTCATCAATCTAAGTTGAACACTTTGGCCTCAGAAATGAATAATGTGTTTTACAAAACAGGGTTACCTAAAAGCATTTATATTGTTCATTGTAATGTGAGAGTTTAAGGTTTGCAAAATATATTAAGTGTATATGTCTTAGGTTTTTCTTATAAGAAAAAAACGTCTTAAAGGATTGGTTAAAAGCAAAAAAATATAGTTTGAAAATTATATGGGTTGTTCTTGAAAAGCAAAAGAGCAATGTAGTATAACATCTTTTCTTGTAGTACAATGAGACCTCAATGGGTTGGTGCCACGTGGGCCTACTGGTGCGCCTTGCTGGCTGCACTGTACCCAATTGGTATTCTGTATTTTATAATTTCTAATTCCTAATTTCTAATTTAGTTTAGCTTAACATTGCTGGCCCATGGCAGTAGGTCATGGGCACAGCCGATGACGTCATCCGCGCGTGGGAGATCGGCGTCGGTGCACCTTGTATATATTGTGGTGCACCTCGCCTTCCCCCTCGGGTATTGTAAAGTCAGGCACCATTAGGGCAGTAACTATACCATCTTGGTCACTTGCTACTCTATTACTATTCAGGGTTTACCGCGCGTCGACGTCTACTACCGTACACCTACACGGTCTAGACTAGTTGCCCCGCAGTTTGCCCCTGCGGGTTTCAGGTGCCCTACTACCATATTGGTTTTGTGTTTTTCCCCTTTAGGTTGAGCCCTCGCGCGCTCCCTCTACCAGGCGGACCCCACACCTTATCGGTATTTGTAAGACATCCCCAGAGACGACATCGGCGTATCTAATGTTCTTCTCTCCCACCAATGCTAGCGTTTTATGATCATTCATGTTGATGCAGAAATGCGTTTCATCGGCATTGAATACATCATCTTCAGGCAACTTGTTCGAACGAGAATCGCGTGCCAGTTGTCCCAAATGGTATGCAAATTCACGTTCAATGTGCTCTTGTTTGGCTGGGGAGACCATCAGCTTCCCAGATTGATATCGGCTTACAATGTGGGAACGTTGCATGAACGATTGGACACAGAAGGATGTAATGTGGGTCGAAATGAGATTTTTGGTGCGCGGGTCCACCATGGTAACGTGATAGTCTCCATTTTGCTTCTTGGAGATAAGTGACAGTGCTAATCGACGTAAGAGACGAGCTTTGAATTTTAGTCCCACCTTGCGCATTCGGTTGAAGTCATTGACAAGATCTTCTTGTAATTCTGCAACCCACGCAGTTTTTGCGGCCTTGCCCGGAGTTCGTCTTGCAGTAATATCTTTTGAATCCGGTCTTAGTGTGCTTAACAAAGGAAAAGTCATTGTTCTTCTATTGCTTATTGCTTCCTACGACCAGCAAATTCCTGTTTCTTCAAGACCTGATGAAACACTGTAAATTCTTCCGTGGATGCCTGCTCTATCATCCATTTTGCAATTTGCGCTTTGTTTGTCTTGGGCAAAACGATCTGAGGAAGACGCTTGCGGTTGGTTTGAATAGAGCTGGCCTCCGTAGCGTTTATTTGTGGTCCTGAAGTCGAGTGACTTTCATTGGGCTGTGCCCAGAATTTGAATCTGTCGTTGTCGTGCTTGCTGCGGTTGCCTGGTTTGCCGCCATACAAATAAAAGCGGTGAGGAGCGGTGAAGCGTTCATTGACATGAGTTGCTCTCGTGACCAATTGTGATCGTAAAGAATTAGATACGTTGCTCTACTGGTGAGATATCTTCAAGGCATGATGGCAAAGGATCTTTCCCGCGCAATTGGTATGTAATGACTTGGCACCCACACTATTTGTGTTCGCAATCCAGTTGACCTCTCATAAATTAGTGTGGGCCACTCTAATTCATGTGCCCACACTATTTTGGCACCCACACTAATTGCAGCAATCAACTGTAGTTTGTATATGTACATTAAAATTGAATGATGGCGCGCTTTTAATTGCAAAGATATGTCTAAATAAGGATATCTCATATAAAGTTTTATGGATTTTTGGCAGTCTCATAGGAGTGTTTTATTCTTTTACACGATTGCCTCGTCATGTGATTTAGAGCATCTCCACCGGGCATGAAGAATTGGTATCAAAAAAGCAAAACGTCTCAGACGTGGCGATCATATATTGGCTACTACTTTCTTGCTGTTTTGCTTATTTGCTCTCATTTCTGTTATCTCCACCGGCAAGCCCTACAGAAAACCACTCTCTGTCTACTGTGGAACGAACACAAAATTCGATTTTGATGCGGAGTTTACGAAAGAGCGACCGGCCGACGCAAACAGCGTCACTCAAGCTACTCAGTGCCGTACACGTGGATACTAATTTGGTTCAGGTCTTTTGAACAGGTTCAGATTTCCGAAGCAAATCGTGTCGATTTGCTTCGGAAATCTGAACCTGTTCAAAAATTTGCTCTTTTTTCCGCCCCGTTGGAGATGTAGAGTTCAGCAAAAATCTATTTTACTCGTTTGCCTCTACCGGTGGAGATGCTTTTATAAGGGTCCCGGAGAATCTACGCACTGTGAGGAATGTAGAAAAAAGGCCCCAGAACCTCCACTTTATTGTAACAAATCAGCGCAGATCCCCTTTCATCGAAGTAACGCTCCCTGAACCTCAACATCTCCTGGGCTCCTGCCAAGTGTCTAGATCTTCCGTTGCAGAGATTCTTATTGGCCCTTACAACTTTTGTAGGCGTGACAGCACGCACCCGCACTCCGGTAGAATTCAAAAAAGCGCGCGCTCTTCTGTCGCGCTCCCAAACCAGTCCGCCCACCCCCGCCGCCGTCGCCATCACCCCACCGCCGCCGTCGTCACCGCACCCCACCACCGTCGCCACCACACCCTATATCCGCACCTAAAACCCATTCCATCCCACCACCGTCGCCACCACTCCCTAAACCAGCAGAGCCGTCACCGCCACACCACCGCCGTCGCCACCAGAGCCGTCACCGCCACACCACCGCCGCCGTTGCCATGACATCCTGCCATCACCCCAGCACCTTCATCGCCACTCAACCCCACCGTCGTGGCCCCCGCCGATGTCGCAACTACACCGTCGCTACTGTCGTCACCACATCTCCCCCGCCAAATTCCCGCCGCTGTGGGCACCACACCTCTACTGCTGTGGCCACTTCATCCCGCACCGCCGCCCCCAGATCCCTGCCGCCGTCGAAACTCCATCATAACCACCACCGTCCCCGAAATATTACTGCCGTCGTCACTGCCACAACATTGAGGCGGTCACAACCACTCTAACGTGGTCCTCGTCGCCTCTCCGCCATCACCACTACATTCCCAACACCGTCGGTTCGCACCGCCACCGTCGCACCAACACCGCCGTCCCCGCCATACAACTGCTGCTTTCACCGCCCTACAATCGCCGCTGTTACTTATACTTCTTACTGCCGTGACCGCCATACCACCACCGCTTTCATCGCCATAATACCACTTCCGTGGCCACTACCTCAAACCAGTCGTCGCCGTTAAAATGTTTTCTCTGTTCTTGCCACTCCGTCATCACCGTCGCCGCCACAACCACACTTTCGTCGTTCTTGCTCCGACAACGCCATCGCCGCCTCAGCAGTACTTTTGCCAATGCACGAATCCCACCATCGACGCCGCCCAACTCTTCTGACTGTAGTCTTTATAATCGCACCGCCGTCGTTGCTTCATCACCACCGCAACTCTCGTCAGGTTCCCATATTCAGCGCCGCTACCCAGTCATCACCTTCAACGTGACAGCGACACTTCCGTCGGTGATAGTACGGCTACCGTTAGGTACTATTTATAAGCACGTCGTTGCATGAATTAAAACACGTATGAACCTTCATTCTCGTTGAACTTTTTCTTCAAGTACACTTTTAATATGGACTTGAGCGATGATCGGGCAAAGCAATAAGCAGAACCACTCTTTAATTCAGGTTGAGTAGCTCGAGTTCTAGAGGAAGTTAAAAGTATCAGTCGAAATTAAGATGCACCAAGACGTAGCAATTTATTGTGTCAGTGTTAACAAACACGATGCGGAGACAGCTGGTAGACTTAGCGAGAGAATACAAATATAATTCGAAACAGCACAAAAACGGAGGGGCGGAAGACATTGACGTCGTGTCATTATGGTTACAACGATGGAGGTATGGCAACGACGGTGATGATGGTGTGGCGGCGACGGGAATAGAGTTTTACGGGCGACGAAGATCGACGTTTCGCGGCGACGGCGGTTATGTGGCAGTGGCGACTGCAGTGAGAGTATGGCGGAGACGGCAGTAGTAGTGTGGCGGTGAGGGTGTGGCAGTGCCTGCCATAGTAAGTGGTAGCAACGGCGGTAGAGTTGGCGTTTTGACGGCATTGGGGTGTAGGGCCCACAGGCGGCGGTGGTGTGGTTGTCACGGCGTCAGTTGTGTGGCGCAGACGGCTGAGCTGGTGTAGCGGCGTTGGTGGTGAGGGTGAAGTAGCGACGGCGGTGGAGATGTTATGGTGACGTCGGTGGGGTGATGGCGACCGCTGTAGGGTGGTTGCGACGGCGGTAGTGTTGCGGCAATGACGGCGGCAGTATAATTGCGGCGATGGTGTTTGCGATGTGTTTGCGGCAGCGTCGGGAGTCTGGGTGCGACGGCGGTGGGGTGGGGTGGCAACAGCGGCATGGGTGTCGTGGCGACAGAGGCGGAGATGTGGTGGCGACGGCGGCGGAGATATGGTGGCCACAGAGGCGGGGGTGTAATTGAGACGGCGGCGGAGGTCTGGTGGCGACGGTGGAGGGGTGGGGTGGCGACAGCAGTAGGGGTGTGGTGGTGACAGAGGCGGGGACGTGGTGGGTGAGGTGTGGTGGTGACAGCAACCTGGGTGTGGTTTCGACGGAGGGGGGGGGTCTGGTGGCAACGAAAGTAGTGTGGGGTGCGGACGGTGGTGGGGTGATGACAACGGCTGTGGGATGTAATGGCGGAGGTGGTATGGCGGTGACGCCGGTGCGAATGTAGGGTGTGGTGGCGACGGCGGTGGTTTGGGATGGCGACAGCGGTCGGGGTGTGGTGGCGACGGTGGTGGGATGGAATGGGTTTTAGGTGCGGATGTAGGGTGTGGTGGCGACGGTGGTGGGGTGCGGTAACGGCGGCGGCGGTGGGGTGATGGCGACGGCGGCGGGGGTGGGCGGACTGGTTTGGGAGCGCGACAGAAGAGCGCGCGCTTTTTTGAATTCTACCGGAGTGCGGGTGCGTGCTGTCACGCCTACAAAAGTTGTAAGGGCCAATAAGAATCTCTGCAACGGAAGATCTAGACACTTGGCAGGAGCCCAAGAGATGTTGAGGTTCAGGGAGCGTTACTTCGATGAAAGAGGATCTGCGCTGATTTGTTACAATAAAGTGGAGGTTCTGGGGCCTTTTTTTTACATTCCTCACAGTCAACGGGCCGGGGATGCCAAATGTTTTAGATATTGTGAAATGCGAACGTTGAAGTTGGAGGACTAAACCGCTTGATTTCGATGATTTTGATAGAGTCAACGGCCATATTATGTGTAAAATTGTAAACTCAATTTATTTGGAGCATTGCATACCATATCTCCTACTACCTCTGTCCTAGCATACTAACATTTCTGACTCCGGAATTTTGACAAAAACTATTCTTCAAAGTCTAAAGTTCAAACCCAAATTTTGAAAAAAGATCTTTTCACCATCCTGGATGCCGAGATACCCAACTTTAAAATGTTTCCAAATCATGTGACTGTTTTACATGAATTTGAAAACTCCGACATCCACGTTTTGGAGACAGCGGACAGCATCATCAATGATCACTCATCATGACAAATCCGAACTTGAGAGTACGGCGACGACGAGGTCGCTGGAAATTCATGGCTGATTGCCGCCGTCTTTGAAAGGCTGCGCTTGCCAGCTATACCGGCGTTTTCACGCACGGACCGCACTCGAATCGTTTCAGGGTCCTGTGATGGAACGGTGCGCGTGTGGGACGCACAAAGTTGCAACGCCGTCAAACAGCCGCTCCGTGGTCACAAAGACACGGTAACGTGCGTGGCACTGAGCGAGGACGGCACTCGCATTGTCTCAGGGTCGGAAGATAAGACGGTGCGTGTATGGGACGCGCAAAGTGGGAACGCCGTCGGACAGCCGCTTCGAGGCCATAAAGATCGGTTGGAGTTCGTGGAAGTGAGCGCCGACGGCACTCGTGTTGTGTCGGAAGATGATTATAATATACGGTATTGGATATGGGACGCAGGTGGCGGAGCATGGTCGGATCCAAAGGGGGCAAGTTATCCCCGAGGGGCTGACAAAGTCGTCGGGAAATTATCGGCTCCGACTCATAAGGACAATACGCATCGTTATCGACGACGCTTCTCAGGTTGTCCTTGGCACTTGCGAACGCCCTGTCCATAATTTTGACGGCGGTGATGTTTACTTTGATCATATGTTTGCATCTTGCCGTATAGTGCGGTAATCATTACCATGGATGATAGCAGCTGGGCTGCCGGTGTTCCTTAACCTTTATAGACGACATGACGTGATTTGTCGCTTGTATTCCCAACCAAAGGCCTTGTCGCTGTGGCGAGATGGGGAAGTCGGTTCATGACAGTTCGCGAACACACAAGAGAAACTGAGTCCGTTAACGTTCAAAAGTTTGCAGGTTTGTTCGATCCGCCATAAACTAACGCGCGCTTTACACAACACACAGTGAGTGGGCGGCAATATGCGACGCACCTGGTGCCATTAGAACCAAGCAGTGGCCATGTTGAACGAGCGACCCCCAAAAGAACAACGGCACGACGACACGTCGAGAACGACTTTGGAACAAAGCAGGGATGAAGAGGCCGGCGAGATGACACTGTGCTTCACACAAGCTTCAAAGCCAAATGTGCGCATGGTCTCCAAACGTGTTTTGTGCGCAAAGGTTGGTATAGAGATGCAAGTCGATGGCGAACACAGATGAGGGTACAGCACGAAAAGTGCGGCCAAATGGCGAAGCGATTGAGTGCGTGGATCACGACAGACAAAAGTGGAATTGCGTCAATGGCGAGCGGCAGCACTACAAAGGGGAACCGGATCCAGGAATGAGCTTGCAAGTGTTAATAGCGTGGAGGAATGTACCGCTCCGTAAAGCAGTCCGCAGCTGTACGTAAAGCAACCGTTCGTGTACGTGATAAATTGCTACTGTGTAAGAGCGCCTTTTGTGGCGTCGAGGTTTGGGTCGATGGGCATTAGCGCAGACCGCGTTGGTGTGGCGAAGGAGCTGAGGACTCCATGCGAGTGTCTGCTGTACGTGGGATGGCTGTACGCGCAGCAGAAGGAAGGGGAACGAAATGAAGCGAGCAATGACGGTGGTGAAGAGCGGCGCTTCATTCACAAATGGTGGCGGTTCGCACGCGGTGAATCATCATGTTGGATTACTACTGACGATGGCTGATCGGTTGTCATCGTGTTCAAAGAACGGAGAGTATCTACTGTGCCGCATGCTGCTCACTAGACCGGGCGCTCCTCGTATAGAGTATTTATGCCAGGCGGGTGATTGTCCTCGTCAGTTTGAGTTCAATCCGCGAATCCCCGGCGAACTTGCATACGGAACAGAGCAAGGTTACCTGGTTGTGATGGATATGGAGAGTGGTGTTGTGAAAGCTTCTTGTCATTTGAGTAGAACAACCACAAAGAACATTCCAATCGGGCTACTAGAAGAAACGCAAATTGACATGTGTGTCGCTGCGAATGTTAGGAACCTCGTAGACCACGATAAACTTCATTTTACAACAACATAAACTATCCGAAAAGACGGCACTATACTCGTGGTTGGCGGGTCTTCAAGACGACCTCCCGTGCCTGACAACTGCGCTTTGTTTCATGTTCATGGAATTTCTCGTCGCTCATCGGAATCACGCGACGATGAACCCGCCCCAGCTCCCCTTTCCCTTCCACCTGACGTCGGTTCTTGAGTTGGATACTCTGTCTGAACCAAATGATGTAGGTTTGGCGCGAAACTTGATGTCATGTTTTGCAGGTGAGCTCCAAAGTGAGCAGCAAACAAAGCGGACGGATGGGATAATGCAGCAAATGCTGACTGCATTGCCTGAGATGTCATGCTCGGCATTGCACCGACGTCAGCCGCATTCCCCGGTCTTAATTCATCTGAGTTTCTTACTCTTCTACGGTGGTCTTCTTCCGAAGACAAAAGCTCATTATTTGTACGGAATGCGGTCGTTCTGTCTGCAGCAGGTGGACCTGGGCCTGCAGAGTTCTCTGGAGAGACAGAACGCAAGGTGTCTAACTGCTCTTCTTCTTCACCAATAATTGACTCTAGAAGACGATTTGTTTCAATCTCTTCTTCCAAGTTATCGCCATCAGACAAAAATATAGAGTTCCAGAACATCATGTCACTAACCCCAGACACTTTCCGAAGAAGACGAGCATTCCAATGTGCAAACACAATCATCTGAGTTCGCCGCTCGCTTAGTTTGCTTCTGAACTTATTATGGAGACGTCCTTGAGCGCTGAAGCTCCGCTCTGCCGCGCAAGATGAGGGCGAGCAAGATAGTGTCCTGCACGCGAACTCGACTAGTTCTTGATTTCGTTGATCCGCGGCTCTACGCCACCATACCAACGGAGCTCCCCTATACTGCTGTAAGTACTTCACGTTATCGACGTTCATCGAAGATTGATCATGCCAACGCATTACTTGAGCGTCATATTGACGCAAAATTGTGTGCATCAAATCCATAGACTCTTCATCACTGAATGCGCTGCAGTACTGAAGTAGATGGCTCTTGAAACGTTCCATAAACGGGGTTGTGTCTGCAGGGCATTGAACGGGATCTAAGAGGTATGCCGCAAAGTGGATGTTGTCCAATAGATGAACTTTCATTCTTCGGTTCCTTCCAGCTACTTCTCGCTTCTGTTTTCTAGATTGAAATACGTCCAACATCTCCTGCTTTCTGGATGCATTGAGGTGACTTCCCGAAGGAAGCTCAGAAAGGTTATTCTCAAGCTCTAGTGTTCGAGGGAGGACATCAGCTATAGAACAGCTATCGCTGTCCCAATGTCGCAAATATTGGCGTACGACACGCAACACTCGCCGAATTTCATTTGCTTCCTCTAGAAGTGTACCATCCCTGATTGCACGGTCAAAGAATAGAACACGGTCTTGCTCCGCCTTCCTTGACCGAGTTCGATACAGCGTAGTGCGGTAGTCCACTTCTTTAAGAACTTTCAGAAGAACGGGATGGCAGCGAATGTAGGACTCTAACATGTCCTCAACCACCGCAAATCGAGTAACACAATGTCTTCTAGGTAGTATCGCGGTAAAATTTGTGAGGTCATCGTCATTGTCCCCGTTTCCACGAGATCGCAAGATACCTCTGTTGCGTAAGCCGTCGTTATGTTCATGAATTAATTTCTTCAATCTAGAAAGCAACAGCTTATGATTCCGTGTTTCAGTTACAATGTAGGAAATGCGAGATAGCACGGTCTTGACCCACAAAAGCTTTCCAAAATCCTCCATAAGAAGATCCGAAACATGCGCTTGGTCTTGAATACCAACAAGTCCCTTGTACTTTAGAGTAAGAGCATGGCGGGCATTGACGCACGCTTGCGCATTATCGCTCACTACGCCGCAGATGCGTGTCATTCCACCCAACGGTTCCACAGCGTTCTCGACGACCTGAACGTACTTTTCTGCTCCAGTAGATGAAGATCCTGTAAACACTGATTCTACGAAAAATGTAAGCTGCTGAGATTTTTGTTGTCCTTCACTTCGAAGAAGAACATTGACAACCGTTGAAGAATTAACATCTTCCCATGCGTCAAACATGACAGTGCCGTAGCCCGATTGAAGTCTACTTTGCATACCCGAAAAGGCAATTTCTCTGATCTCTTCATAGTAGGAATCCAAAAGCTCCCCAGAAAGCTTCCGAGAAGGCGGTAGAAATTTGTCGACGTAACCAGGTCGCAGTTTTCGCAATAGTTGCACGAACAAGTTCTCTTCGCCATCCTTTTTGTCCACCAAACTAAATGGCCATCCACGCTCACATATGGCGGCTATCAGAAGCTTGTTGATTTCTTTGGCCTCTGATGCGGAACAAAAATCTATGGTTGGGTGGTCCATTTTTAACTTCTTGTACAAGGGATGCTCCTTTTCCAAACTCGATCGAGTTATTCTCCGAACACCGCCGCTGTCTCCCTCGTAATCAAGTAGTTCTTGTCTCGCCACGGTTTCATCGTCGACGCTTAATCGCGACTGGACTCTGTCTCTGGATAAAGCTTTGCAACGCATGCTAATATTCTCCTGTTCAGGAGTACTCATTGCGAAACAACGTACGTTGTGTTGTGCTTGCTTTGTCGCGTGATCAGTATCGATTACTGCTCCACAGTTTCTACATTGCCACAACTTGGACCCAAGCTCTTCAGTCTCTATCCAATGGTGCCTCCAGTAAGCCTGCTTTCTTCCGCTCTTTTTTCTAGATTGCGATCCGCTCGACGTTCTTGAAGTTGTATTTTGTGGTAATTCTGTGTTGGGGGCGGGAGCCGGTGAAGAATTAAAGGAGAAAACGGCTGAGTCTCTTTCAGAAGCTTGTGCTGTGCGGTTCACAGGAACCGAAGACGTTTGATTTGCATCGTTCCCGTCTGGTTGCATGTTGCGCACTGAAACAAGAGACGGGGCGTTTCGGGTGTGTCACGTTGAGTGGAAGGTAACGTAGCGGTGTTGACAAGAAATTTGGTGCGTGTTATGGCTCGGAGAGATTTGTGTGGCACTGGTTCGGTCATTGTTTTGTGAAGGTGAATTGAAAAGGTATCTAGGCCGTTATCGTTTTGAGAGTCTGTGCGGGCCATAAAGCTTGCTTGCCAACTTGGCAGTGGAAGAGAATTGAATTTTGACAGGTCACGAGATCATTTGTTTTGCAAAACTCTGAGTAAGTTTTAGATTCATTACTTTTGTTACACCTACAAATTGTAGGCTACAATCAATGCGTGAGCTTTAACGGTGACTCTTCTGTTGAATAAGTTGAGTACATCAGCTTAAAGAATCGTCTAGATATTTTAAAGTTGATCAAATTAAGTTTATAAAGGTTCCGACAGAAACGACGGAATGTGCTGAAATAAAACCTCAAAAGTGCCGGCAAGTTCGGCATGATCGGCGCGGAGCTCACAGTGCGTAGATTCTCCGGGACCCCTCTTATAATGCTTTTGACTCAAGAGGGCAATTTGGCGCCAAAATGCACCGAAACGAGAAGATAGAGCACAGATTATCTGTGTTTCCCTGCTGAATCGAAACTTTGCGCTGCATAAAGCTAGTAGCTTCCCACCATCTACAATCATGTGTAGCATGGAATTTTATGCAATATGCAAGACACAGACATGTGCTCAGATCTTCCCGAGACGTTTCGTATGTCCAAGTGTGGAGAAGGAATCAGTAAAGCCGGAAGGGATAGATTCTTCAGTCAAACAGAATGCAGAAGATCCAGCAGTAATAGCCTACGATTTCCACAGGCTGTACAATACATCAAAAAAAGAAAGCAGTTCATTGGAAGAGTTAGGGAGGAAGTTCCAAAACAAATGCAATCTTCAGTTTTTGGCCCCATGAGAGGGTATTGGAATACTTGCTACGACAACTCCAGTGGCAACTTACGAATCAGACCGTCTAAAACGTTAGAGGTAAGAACTGAAGATATTCATGCACACAGTAATGGGAACGTTGACTTGCGTGGCTATGACTTGGGCTCGTTGGAAATACAAAGCTACTACGAGCGTAGAAAGGAAAGACTCTTTGGAACGGTAGGGAAAGACTTGTCTGCCAGCTTTGGGGATGCTGTCATAGGTTTTGATAGAGATTCGACCAAAAACACTCTTGAATACCTCTTTCGAGTTCGACTAACCCCATCCGGCTCTATACATATGTCGAAAAAGTGTCGGACCTTCTGGGGTCGGATAGAGCGAAAATGTTATCCATACAACCAGAAAACGATCGCATGCGCTATCATGGGTCAAAACGATCGTGAAAGTGAAGGAATTGAACTTACGGTGGACAACTGTCCTGGCCTTAAAAGAGTCTATGAGTTGTATTTCAAGGCCAGAGAGGCTAACGGAGGACGTTCGAAAGAGGAATTCAGCAAATTGAAGACTGCTCTTTCTCAGTTTTTGAGATGGTCTATCGTTGTTTATCATTACAAGGCGGACGTATTGCGAGGCGAGACTCTTTTCGAGATCCTCTCGAACATGGGTATTGTGTTGACTTTCACTGATCATATTAGAAGCAATTTCTCTCGTAGCACGTTGATAACCAAGGCAGTTTCCTTAAAGAAGGTTTGCGATATTGGAATTCAGGTCGTTTCTGACGCAAACACAAAAGGCAGACTAGATCTCGTGGCCGTTTTTCTTCAGAACATATCAAGTGCTGCCAAACGACACTATCGTGCAACTTGTCAAGAGAGAAAAGCAATTGATTACCGACTAGCGTCTGGTAGAATGCTTTCAACAGATGAGATTTTAGGCGCTTCGCAAATAGCCCGGAAGCGTCTGGGCACGATCATGGAGAAGTACGACATCCACGGAAAGAACGGTGACGTTCCTGGCTTCAAACTCTACCTCGGTCTTGATGGGAGATTAGACGAGTGGTGCATGAGTTTCTTGACAATCCTTATGATTGGTGCTGGGGGTCAGCGACCCCAAGTTTTTTCGCAGTTGCAGCTACCGACGCGCCAAGAATGTGTTCGTTTTTTTGGAAGAAACTCCAGTTCATTTCTTGAGTTCCGTACATTACGCGAGAAACGAGATAGGTATCGTGAAATGCCTAAAGTGATTATTCCAACGAGCCTGAAACCGTACCTAGAATTCTATATCTATGTGATTCGACCAATTGTTCTGGAAAGGACGAAGAGGCATGGTTGTCCCAACACTCAACATTTGATATTAAATCCAAAGACTGGAAAGAATTTGACGTCTTCGGAAGTAACCAGATGGCTACGCAAGTCAATGACTCGGGTGAACCCATCTCTGGGCAGAGCAACATCAATGAGCCTGAGACGAAGCCATGCAACGATGATGGTGCATCTCTATCGTCGCGGAAAAGTATTTCGAGGATTGAATACGGAACAGTTCTTACGGAAACTCGCAATGCAGATGAACACATCTCGTGAACAACTCGTACGCACGTATATCGGATGCGACTATACTGAAGTCAACGATGACGCAAAAGAATTAATGACGTTTTGGAGCACAGTTCTAACGGGTTGAAAGCAACATTACCTTCTTTATACAAGTAGTGACGTACGTTTGGATGAACGAAAACACGCAAGCCTCCGCTTTATGGAAGGCTGACAATCACATATCTCTCCTGACTCTGTTCGATATCTTCAAGCCGTTTGACATCCATGCAACTACAGACCTTCGGGAGTTTTCGGATTTCTCATCCAACTTCCATTCTTCAACTCGGACGGAGCGGTTAACACTTAGCCGACGGCTGCAAGTGCTGATATCTTCACTTCTCTTCAAAGTAAAGATCGCCTGTTTTACAGTCACCTTTTCTTCAAACCTTGCGCTATGTGGTGGTAAGTTGAGAATGGCCTTTTGGCTCGCACATGATGTTCTTAGTTCCAGTCACACAGGGAGAGGAGTAAACATGTATGGCTCCAACGAGTTCAATCTATCAAGGTCACATGAAGAAACTCTTTCCGTTTCGGCAAGACATCTGAAAGCGTACAAGCCCACTTCAACATAAATGTTCTCCACTTTTTGCATTAATTGAGTGAGATGAATGTGAAGAAGTTCGATGTCGATATCAACTCGCGTGATGCTGCGAATCGCAATCGTCATCTTTTCAACAAAAGCATCCAACACCTCTGGCAGCGGTCGTCTCAGCATAGACAGTCTTATTCGTTGTCTTTCAAGCTGGCCTACTCTCTTTTGGCCATACTTCTTCCCTCCGATAGCTGCTCCTTCCACAACCGCACTATGTGCCACCAGCAAAGACTGAGACAGACAATCACAAGCTTCGTCTTCCGCTAGGCTGTCGAAAGGCAAAGCCGTTGAAAGCTTTAACTTCGTGTATTGGCCAGATTCATGCCTTTCTTTAATGTTCTCATCTAGAAAAGACATGAAGCAATTCGAAATATCTCCTTCTTCTGAACCTTTGGCAAGAGCGGTATACACACATCGGAACATGTACTCAGCAACACCACATAAATGTATAACTAGTTCTTGCATTCTTCCATACGAGTCAATATCAAACCATCCTTTAATGATATCACGACTCTTACTATGTCGGGAAAACAAGAATATCGCATTCTTTGATCTCGTGGGACGCCGTATTTTGTACTTTCCTACAGTCATATATCTTCCAAATACCGTTCGTAGACCAGAAAATACCAGAACAGATGAGGGATACCGCCGCATTGCTTCGAATATATTACGCCCATCTTTACTTTTCGGAAGGCTCATTGCCATACCGCACACGTTTTCCCAAAATCGTTGCTCTCCTTTCCACCATTCAGTTCCTCCTTTGAGATCAATTCGAATGCTGAACCGAGTAGAAATGTCACGTGCTAATGCTTTTCGGAGTTTTCCAGATCCATCTTCATGGCGATGCTCATCCAATAAGGCACAGGTCCATTCAAGAACGTCAGGAATTGTTCCCCGAAGAATAATGGCAGCATTTTCCCTGTTTGCATCTTCTCCTGTGGGCCTTGGAAATCCCTCTTTTCTCTTCAAGGGCGGAAGACCCTCTTCCGCGTTGGATAATGACCGCTTGCACCGAACGCATAGCATTTATTCAATCTCGAACCCGACAGCGCATGAGCGCGGTCCGACGGTGTAACGAGGCCTTCGTGCCAAACCCAATGTCAAGCAATACTTCCAATCTGGATGTTGAGGGGTACGTGTTTACTGGACTTCTCGCGTGAATACCAAAGATGAAAGGTGCGGGACAATTTGTGCCCTTTCTTGAAACCTTTAGGTGCTAGGTGTGGTGATGAAATAGCTTTATTTGAATGCAGAACGGAACCGGCCACACCAGGTCATATGTAACGCCAGCTAGGCGTCGTCTGTTTACTGCTGCTGCCATATGCTGTAAGACTGTGCGTTCCAATCGCAGCATCGCAGGGAGATCTGCCTTCCGCTCACTTCGATTCAAAATAAATCAACTTCTTCGTCCCTCGAAATACCATGTTCTATCCACCCTGAGGTACAAGGGTAACGTTAGCGTTTCCGTTGGTAGTATCTAAACTTCACCAAGGGTGAAGTTTATGTGAGACAACTGGGGTACAAACGCGTCTGGCCGGACAGCTGACGAACGTGGGCAACGATTCTTGTAGTGAGCTCCCACAGCTTACAAGGGTAGTTAGTACATAATATGTACTAATATCAGCCGGGGCGAGCCAGAGAAATGCGGACTGAGGCCATTCCATCCGGTCCAAGTGAAGCGAGGCCCGATAGAATGCCCCGAAGTGCGCGATTTCCTGGCGAGCCGCAGGTTGATAACTTGATTGTCGCTCTCAGGTCCTGGCCTATTGGGCGATCCCAAAAAAAACTTGAAGCCTCAAGTGACCATCTCAGGTCGTTCCATTTCGTTCAACCTCATCAACACTTCCGTCTCCGGAGTTTACCACAACCTTCGCACTTGGCAGCCTGCGAACTCGCATCTACCTTCTCGAGGTCTTGTCATCGCCTTCAATCTTGGATCCGCTCTTGGCCTCCGCTTTGAAACTGCTCACGACTTTTTCAGCTCCATTGCTCTCACCATCTTCCTTGCATCTGCAACCTCCAACAATTCCGTCGCCTTCCTGCCTTTGCCACCTCTCTCGACTTCGCCACATCCCTCGTCCTTCGCCATCGCTCTCGTTTCCGCCACTGCTCTTATCTTCGCCAACTTTGTCCACAGCTGTTGCCTCCGCCATCGCTCACGTTTCTGCCACTGTTTCCAGCGTCGTCGGTCTCTGCTCTTGCCATCGCATTCACCACACTCACACGGTGCTTTCAAATCTTTCAACCTCTTCATCATTTGTCAGCATGGTCCCACCTCTTCCTCCCCGTTTCTGTTCATACTGTGGGAAGTAAGTTCAACAACTTAACTGGTACCATTTCTTTAACCCATACTGACAAAGACACGTCAAACCAAAATTCTCCTTCTAAACCATTTCGCTCATCGCTACAGAAAAATAAGTCCAGGTACAACTCGTATGTATACAAATTATATGCTTAGATTGTGTTTATCATTGCTAACACGACTTTCATCAACTTCCAGCTACGCTCACCGCCCACACACGCACATGTAAGAAGGAATATGATACCAAAGCGTCACAAGGATCCTTCTTTGGTGGATCGTCAGGCAACAGCTCATCTGCGGCCGAGGGCTCTAACTCGAGCCCAAGTTCTAATAATCCTCGAAGATTGAATGCTTCTTCTAGCAGTCAGTCTTAAGATATCCCATGTGGAAACTCTTCCACTGTGAGACAGAGATCGCCAGCACGTTCAGCTCCAGGATTACTCGCTTGACCTTGAGCACTACTTTGGTATTCTGTAGCATGTTTTGTGCGTTTGGAGACACTTACCGAGTTTGCCAACGATATCAAAAGTCTTTAGATGACGTTCCATAACCTCCATGCACCTTGAAGCCCAGGTTGGAACTAACATATTTGCGTCTTGGGTCACAGAAATGAAAATGCTTTGATCGCTTTGCGTCTTCTGCCTTGTAAGCGCCTCGCACTAGCTCGTGACGAGGAAATAAAATTAGCATGAACAACAACCGAAACAGCCATGAATCCCCCCCCCCCCCCCCCCCCCCCCCCTCCACATTTCTTTTCATATCAGAAGGCGGAGAAACAATCGTTTCAGTCTTGCCCTCAACGGTGCCGCTTTGCCCCAGATACCTTGTACCAAGGAAAATCATTCGTTTACTTTCTGGCGCTTGCGGCTTTCCAACTGGTGCTTCTTTCCTTCGAGCAAACAACGAAGTCTAAGCGCTTCTCCCTGATCCCTCTCAAACTTCTGGATCTCATCGAGGTAGTAGCTCTGTGTCTTTCTCAGGATGACGCGCACTTGTGATCCACGTCCAACAACTTCCGCGGACGCACTATGTTGCTCTACTTTGTTCAACTTCCCGTAGAATCGTCCATCTATGAACGCTCGGGCTTTCTTCACCGCTGCGAAGCATTTGTATATGAACAGAGGTTCGTTTCCATGAAAGAATTCAGTCACTTGCGGATGATTAGGAACAAAAGCTTTGGGTTGTCGGTAGTTTCCTTTCGGCTTAGGATACTGCAAAATTTCGACTGCTGCTCTTATTAACTTTCTTACATTAGGTTCATCTACCGCCAAAGATAAACTCTTACATTTCACAAGCGCTCGAAGAAGGTCGGTGTGGTTAGCGGAAAGAACTTCCGTCACAAAAAATGTGAGCGTTTCTCTAGATATGTATCGCAAACGAAGAACGACACCAAATAGGTCCACCAAGAGATTCTTTGACCCTTCAGCTTCTCTGACGAACAAGTAGGGATACAGGTTTCGGTTTCCAACTGGTTCTGTTTTGTTTCCATACTCTGTGATGGCTTTTGGTAGATATTCTTTAACGAGATCTTGCAACGCCTCTTTCGCTGAATGATTCAAATTTTCCTCTAGAGCTCTGCTGACCCCTTGGACTGCTCTGGTAATCATTGTATTGGGGAGCTTCTTCATTCGTTCCAACATATGTCTCTGTTGATCACCGAAGAACGAAGAAGAGAATGCCAATCTTGCCACAGCCTCAATGCTCTTCATGGAGAACTCTCCGGAACAGAACGTGTTCAGCACAGTAGTATTAATTTCATTCACAACGTCCTGGAATTCACAGTTCTTACGAACCAGATACACCAATTCCGAGCAGTGCGAGAACTTCTCTGGATGTGTACGCCCGATTAGTTTCTTTACTTCAGGACCAATCACGTTCCATTCAAACAAAGTAGTCGCTTTTGCCACAGCACGCACCTGACGCTCTGAGGAACATCCTGAAATGCTTCTGCGCCCCAGCACACTCAAGTTGCCACCATTTTGAGTTGTTGACATTTGCTTCAATGTGGCTACAGCGCACTCTTCACTCTTTATGTCACATGCAAACTCCAACAGGTTAGTAGTGTACTTTCGCAGATTCTCCCTACTATTTGAGACATGATCAATTGCAAGTCGGAGTGTTGGGGTCGCAAAATCGCCAGGAATAAGAATAGAGGACTTGAGAAACTGCAAAGCTGAAACAAAGTTTGCTTCGCATAGGACCGAAAACGCCTTTGCCTTAGGCCACAAAACCAAAGCCGCCTTTAGATCATATTTGGGTAAGCCCTGACTAGTGCTTGAGACTGGACGCTTTCTCTTTTCGTCGGAAACCTTTTTGTCACGAGGGAGGCCTACTCGCAATAGACCAAAACCTTTCTCTCTGCCTCTGTACACGCCACTCAGATCGACAATCTCCTTCTCCTTCACTTCGATTCCTGAGGTATCATTGAAGTTGCGGTATATACGAACCGCTTTAAGCTCAGATTTACCTGGTTCAAATCTCTCTTCGAATCTATAAAGCACATGCTTCTGGTCCCGCAACGAGGTTCTATCCTTGTCGTCATTCTTAACCATCCCAGAAGTCTTATCATGGAGTGGTGGCCCCATTCCTTTCTTGGCTTCCTTTTCCAACAGCAGGAGCGAGACTGTGAATCTGTCGCATTCCAGCAAGTGGCGAGCTATCATCACATCTTCACCCTTCAGCTCAGTATACGAATCATTATTCGTCTCGTACTTGTTTGCAAGAGGTACAAAAAACTTGAATGGCCTTCTATCATAAGGCAGCCGTTCCCAAAGATCACACGCCCTCGAGAATATGTGCAAAGCTGGTTGATGATAAAGCGGTGGTTGAGATGCTGACTTTCTGGAAACTAATTCATAGAACACGCAAACACGAAATCCTTGGCTGATCGGTTTGAGTCGCAACTCATACCCAATGCGAAGTACAACCCAATGAAACTTCCTCTCACTCCATTTACAAAAGTTGAGAACATGCTCGCTATCACCTTCACGCACAATGAATGCGCCTCCTTCATGAAAAGACGGAAGTTGAACGACTACAATAGCAGACGTTTGTGAACTCAATTCCTGGAGTTCAGCGGTCGAAAAAGTAGCTCCAGGCTCAAAAAGTATAATCTTAGAGTTATTTAGCTCAAATGTATTCCACGTGAAACCAAGTTCCGCCGCCGATTGGATGGCATATTGTTCCACTGCTTGATTCCAAGATTTGCAACAGGAAAACTTCGACTTCTCAATTTCATGGTGAAAAGATGAGACATTGTCTGCAGCATGCTTTTTCTGAGGACTTCTTAAGACGAGAGTGCTCATACGAATTAGAGCAGAGCCCTGGTTGGGTTGTACAGGGAAAGAAAGAACGCCAACCTGATTAACAACAAGATGAGGGAGAACAGTACTGGCATAGTCGCTGCTAGTTGAAAATGCATGAGGAGTCAAACACGTTAAACCCTCCCGAAGCAGGCAACGAACCTCTTCCTCCATGGATATGACCAAGCTGGTTCTCTTCTTCTTTAAAGAGATAGGAGACGAAAAAGGGGTTTCAGAGTTCCCCCAGATACAGGAGTAGGAGGTTGTCGAATCTACTACAAGAGAGGCAGGTGGTCGCTTTGAGGTTCTCGAGGGTTTCGAATGTATCAAGGTCGAAGGGGGAGCGAACGAACGAACGAAAGCAATTTATTTTTTGTTGCAAAGGGCCCTACAGCTACAAAGCAGTGTGCAGAGCGTTTGACCCTAGCAGGGCCGGTGCTAATCTACCCTGGTATGTAATGTACTTGCGCGCGCGTTGGGCCGTTGTATTCATTCGAGAGAGAGCGACGCTTCGCATTTACTTACCCTTGTTAACCGGGGCGGGGCCAGGTGGGCCGGCCAGGTGAAACCGCTGCGCTGCGGGCAACAGGCGGCGTGCATTGACTGAGGCAGCTGTAAGGCGCTGTTGGGTGGCCACTATTTTTAGTGTTCATTCTGAGCGGAAGTAATTGAAGTAATTAGTTCTTTGCTACAACATTCTCGAGAATAGTATTCTTTGTCGCTCCAGGTCGCTCCAAGAGTGATGTAGAAAAGAATCTGACGGACACATACGGTTCCGTTGCTAGCACTTCATCATCATCATTCTTCATCCGCAGCGCAATCCTAGGTGTCACAACTCAAAAGTTTTGTTAGTCACATGGAAAGCCGAATATCTTCCATGCCTCCTGCCCGGAAAGCTAGGGCTACTTCTCGGTTGTTGATAAAGAAGCGCTCCCGCAATGATGCAGATCTCTTTCATATATACCGACAATATGAGAAGTTACCCGAGAGATGTCGAGGGAGAGAGGGTGCAAGATATGTAGACGCCAGATCATCTTGGTTGAATTACGTCAGGGACCTGGATCTAAGAAGACCGGACTTCTGCAAAAGCGATGACGCAATGTTGCTGCGTACATCAAATGTATGGGAGTACAGACAACACTACGAAGGACTTCCAGTTAAGATTGAGAATTGTCTCGCCGTGCGCTTAATTTACCGCGTTTACTTCAGAGCAAAAGCGATTGAGGGGATAGCAGCTGACGAGGGGTTTCAAAGAATGGTGTGCACCGTTTCACAATTTCTGCGACTCTGTGTGGCCCGATCTCAGTGTCGCATAGAAGAGATATGGAAAGAGGAAACGCTGTTTGAGCAAGTAACAAATTTTGGTATGGTACAATGGTTTCTCGAATATCATATGGAGTGCCTTCAACCTCGGTCTGTACTCAGAAAAGCGAACCACTTGCAGAAGATCTGTATCATTTCCTCTGGAGTAATGGGTATAGAGTCGCAACGTGAAAATGGCCAAGCAGTGTCAAGGTATCTGCGAGAGGTTTTAGGGGCATTGAGAAACCCACAGGCAGATCCGGTATACATCCCACAATCCCAGAGGATGTTGCCTGTTGACTTTCGAAGATGCTCCACAACTGCTCAGACAATTCTTAAACACTTGATATCGTGGTACAGGGAAACTGCGGAACACAGCATTACGCTGAACCATCGTGAAGAAAAAGAACTTGTAAGAGAATGGTCTCGTGCGTTTATTTCGTTGCTGATGCTCTGCTCCGGAGGACAACGACCGAAAGTGATATCGCAGATTCATGTACCTCGTCGTGAAGTGCTTGAAAGAGTTTTACGTGAAGGGCAAGAAAAAGGATTTCTACGTCTAAGAACGCTCTATAGGAAGAGCACTCAAAGCATCATGCTTCCATCGGTTATACTCCCTGCATTCCTCATCCCTTTTCTTACATTCCATATCCGTCACATAAACCCCATGATCAATCATTTGGACAACGCTCCCAACAATCGATATGAACAGTTGTTGCTGAAGAGTTTGAACGGTGGAGGAGTTGTGAAATCATCGACTATTGCATACATAGTCAAAGATTTCATCGTAGGTATATGCTCGCGACTGAGGAATGTTTCATCTTCGTGCATTAAGCAAAGTTCTGTCATGATACAGTTCGAGGCCTACTCTCAAGGAGAAGTCTTCTCCCGTCTGTCGGAGGTCGAGTTCCTCGAATCTCTCGCAAGAAACTATTGCACATCGACAGAACAAATACGAAAATGGATTGGAGAGTGCAGATTAGAAGAGTATCAGAAAACCGCGAGGGAGCTAGGAGATGTGTTGGAAAATCTCATTTCTTCATAGGCGAATGCTCTGTACAAATCCATTTCTTCCCTTGCAGGCTCTTCAGAGTGGATCCGAGAAGGCGAGAGGTTTTGCGACGGAGACAAAATTGTGTGGTTCCAAAGCGCCGAGACATGTGTGGATTGGAGCTGCGTGCGTCAGAATATGGCTTTGAAATATCGGAGTCTCATCTGTCTTCTTCCTCAATCTTGTGAGCCTCGGAAGATTTTTGCTGGAGAGGTTATGCACCAGCGACGCGGAAGGGTGCAAGTTTCATGCTAAGAGAGCGCTACTTTCACATAGCGTGTGATATAGGCGTTCTGAAAGTCGGCTGCGGAGGACAAGCTTCTTATGAAGAAGATAAGGCGAAGCGTTTGTGGTAGCATTATATTGGAAGTTGACCATGCTTTGCGCCAGTCCCAGTTGAAAATCAGTTTACGTAGAAACAGATTGTAGCCCGTGCCAGAAGGTAAAGACTAAGCATATCTTCAAATGACCGCCATCTTCATTCATGGAACCTGTCTTTGACATGTTTACTACGAACCACAACAAAATCTCTTCACTTTGAGGAGAAACGTTTTTCCCGATCTAGATACAAGGGACCGTCATGCACTAACAAATTCATCTTTGTGGAAAGTCTCCAAGAACTCTGGCACAGTGTTGCCCACGAAGCAAATTCCGCTTGCGTTTGCAGATGTATGCTTCCTTCACTGCATCGTATGAAAATTCATTACTCTGCACATATCGCCGATTAGCACATCGATATATTACTTCTTGGTTTACCCAGTGGAGCATAGGATTAATTTCCTTCTGAATCTCAGGGGTGCAGCTAAACGGGGGTCTTGGCAAGACGTACCACTCAATTTCAAAACGGCGAGGAGCAATCTCACGGCTCGCTCATACCGGTATAACCTTTGGGGTCTTCTTAAAACATACTCTTCTACTCATCAGGTACCTCTCTACAACCACGAAGGCGAAGTACATGTTCTTCGAATGAGTAGCACTCAAAATCTCTAAGAGTATCTTCAAGTTCTTTTCGAGAGAAACCCGTTTGCCTTGAAACCATATCTAGAAAGTGTTCTGTTGACATATCAAGAAAAGCCAGTTTGCGATTGACAATTTCAATCATTGTAACCGTGTACATCACCTGCAACTGCGATAGCTCTCTTCCATGAAAATGCAATGTTTCATATGAGAAGAACTTGATGAGCGATCCGGTTACAACAGTGCACCCAATCTCTCTTCCCGTCTTGGCGTTTATCAAGAGCGCACCAAAGCCCTCCCCTTCTTCATCCATAATGCGGCGTTTTGATTCTCGAATGATCGGATTGACTATTCTTACATGGAACGCAACGTACAAGATGAATGAGGAGTGAAATATCAAGCTGTGTGATGAATCCATAGAGACAAAACTTTCATCTTTTGATGTAGAGAGAAGTTGCAGCAGCCTCTCATTTGAGGGTTCCCTCATATTAGTGTAAACTTTCGGGCTTTGAAAACCGGAAGTAAACACAAGAAACGCAAGAAAATGGGTGGCCCAATTTTCAAGCAGCTCATGATTTCTTTGAAAACGGAGTCTAGCCTGCTCTCGTCCGCATTCAGACTTCAAGCGCCGATATGAATCCATGCATGCATCCAGGACTGAGCGACATTGCCGATGTTTCTCTATGAAGAAGTCCGCAGCTATAGCTGGCTCATTTGAAGGAAAACCCTGTCTTGCTCTTCGTCCCGAACAGGATTCGGATTCCAGTACTTGCTTCTCGAGATCTCCGACATCCTGAAGAAAATTCGACACTTCAAGTGCTCTTCTTTGACTTCTTTCGTTTCTACACATATCAACAGTCACATTGCAGACAAGCAACAAATTGGCAGCCTTTTGCTTCGCAGTACGGCGTTCACAACGAAGTTGGAAGTAATTGATGAAACGTTCTACGAGTGAGATCTTCACTATGTTGTCGAACAGAGATTCCTGCATCCATACATCAGTTTTTTTGCATGAAGAGCTCGCGACGCACCACCGTAGAAATTGTGATATAGTTGTAGTAAGAGCATTTATATCTCTTCTTGAGCATGCGCCCTTATCCGAGTGACCTTGGAAAATGGTATTCGTTACCTTCTCGAGCCCAAGACAGTTCCCCGTCGTGATCCCAATCCCCTCGTACACAGATCGACCTCTGCGTGCCTTGGAACGGAGATTAAGTTTTGCTTCAGCATTAGAGAAAATTCCAGGCTTCTTGCGTTCCAGAAACCTCAAGTGAATGTGCCATGCTTTCCTCGCTCTCTGTGATGAACCAGTACTCTTGGGCAGATTCTGTTCCGAAATTATTGGCATAGAGAGTTCAACTGAATTAGTTCGATGCTGGGACCCACGAATGAAAGAGGCGACATTGTCATCTTCTGTAAGTCGTTTGGGAGCTAGTCTCCGCCGCTGAAGTCTAGAGAGAGAACTTTCGAACACATTGTCCACCAATCGTTGATGTGGGTTTCGGAATGAACGGCCGTATGTGCCGCAAGGTCCAGGTTCAAATTCAGATTCTTCTCCCCCTGATTCAGACGCGTTCTGTTCGCCCTTCAATTTTGCTTCAGTGTAACCACGCATGCTGTTTAGCCCTTTCCTGTGAGCAAATCTCCCCCAGCTATTCCTCTTCATAAATCTCTCCTGGTTGGCAAACTCTTCATTAAGAACGGATTCTCTCGGTCTTCGTATACGAAAGGGTTCTGGGGAGGCCTGATTGGTGTTCAACTTTACCTCATCCAACTCCAAAAGATCTGTGAGTTCATCTGGTACTGTTTTCTTCATGGCTGCATCTACGGAACGCTCAGAATCTCTCTTTCTTCTTTCGTGCAATGAATCCCCGCAAGACCGTTCGCTAAGTTTTAAATCTGGGTTCTTCTTTGCTGCATCCATAGAACAGTAAGACTCCCGCTTCCTTCTCTTGACCCTAGAATTTGCATCAAACTTTCGGCCAGCTTCGAAATCATCCATTCCTAGCCTGAAATGGCTGTTCTCACTGCTGTCCAACGGAGCCTCGTGCAGCTCGAACACGTCTGCAAGAGCCTCTGGCACTGGTTTCTTCATGGCTGCGTCCAGGGATCGCTCAGAATCTCGGTTTCTTCTTTCGAACAGAGAATCCCCGTAAGACCTTTCGCCGGGTTTTACATCTGGGTTCTTCCTCGGCGCATCTATGGAACGAGAAGACTCCCGCTTCCTTCCCTTGTCCTTATAATTCGCACAAGACCTTCGGCCAGGTTCGACATCATCCATACTCAGCCTAAATTGGCGGTGCTCACTGCTTTCCAACGAAGCGTCGTTCAGCTCGAGCAGGTCCGCAACACCTTCTGGCACTCGTTTCTTCATGGCTGCATCCATGGAACGCTCAGAGTCCCTCTCCCTTCTTTTGTGCAGAGAATCGCAAGACTTTCCGCCAACTTCTACCTCATCCCCTCTTCGCCTGAATGGGCTGCGCTTATTGCTCTTCAACAAATCTACCCCGTCCAGCTCTAATAGATCTTTAAGCTCATCTGGCAGTGCTTTCTTTCTTTTCGAATCCTTAGCACTTTCTGAGTCTCGCATCCTCTCTTCATACAGAGAGTCCCCGCAAGGCCTTCCGTCTCCTTCCGCATTATACTTTCTTAACCTTAATGGATTGACTTTATCTCTTACCCGGTCGAAGATTTTCGTATCTCCCGTTGGCCTTGGGGTTCCTCCGATTTCTTTAGTCAGCCTATCTCCTCGTGTCCTCGAACCTTCTGTGGTAACGCGTTCGTATATCTCACTTTCGTCCAGATTATATAGATCTGAGCCGTCGAGGCTATCTGAGTCTTGCCATCTGCGCTTTGTACCTCTCCTTCCTCGAGCACTCATGCGATGATCACGCTCTTCAACGGAATCATTCCATTCTCTTCGTCCTCCCTCCCCGTGATCCATATCTCTCTTCCGTGCTATATTGCAGTGCGAGCCGTCAAAGAGATGGTTTCGGGCCAACGGCTTTCAGGTTTGTTTTGAGAGGTACTCGCGATAGTTGTTCTTCAAAGTTCCTAAACAACTCACTTCGAACCCGATCTCTGTCTACTCAAGACCAATTTCAAATTGTGTCTGCGGAATGTTCTAATGGCAGATCATAAAGCGTGACAAATTGCCATAGACCGCAAGTCCGCGTCCTTCCGATCTGTTCTTACAGAAGGGTGGGATCTCCTCGTTACCATCACTGTAACTGCCGAATCACACTTCCACATTCCAGCTACTACTCATCATGATCATCATGACAACTCGATGGAAATGTACCTTATCTCTGTATTCTGGGAAGCCGCGACAATCAACCACAGCCGGGAACGTGGATGATCAGTGAGCTTGTATGTACCAAGGGTATGAGGGTTCGCGACGTGCAGGATTGGAAGGCTCGGCTCGAAGGTTTTCATGTACACGCCGTACTGTAGAACGTGTTTTGCAACAAAACACGGATTTGAATCAACCGTTCAAATTTGTTCTCCCGAATTCAGCATTAAAAGAGTTTCCATCACGTTCGGTTACGGAACGGATGTCTGAAAGGAAACTCAACCATAATCAACGAACGCAAAGATAGTACCGTATGATACTGCCTTTTTATTCCCGAAGCCTTCTAGTTCTGAAATCTTTGTTGCATTCCAAGTTTAGTAAGATGAACTCCATCACGTGACGTGTTCGAACTTCCAACACGTAACGTGATGGAGTTAATCTTACTGCCTCGGCCCACAGAGTTACGAAGGTACATGCTCTTCGATGTTCAGATCAGCAGAACCTTTATACATGATCCAACCGAATAAGTTTCAAATTGGTGCTCGTATATGAGGCTTTTGATTACTATCATGCGCAAGACCGTGCTCCGCGGAAATCTCGCACGCTTTTGCTTCGCTGGTGTGTGTCAAGTTGACACTGTCAACACTAATCGAGAGGGGCAGCCGCATCCTGGATCCCAGAGATGAGCATAGCGAAGTCCCTGCCCACCCATCGTCGATCAACTAACGCCAGGCCACTCCGATCAGCATCTGTCATTACTTGCAAGCGCAAGCAACAATGAACACCACCCATGAGGCCACAGCCATTTACCAAAACATCTCTACAGACCACCAAAGTGGAATCGACGAAGACTTTCTTTTCGCTCACCTTTTGCAGATAGCATCCGCCATTTTGTGCGGTTGCGTGCGTGCAGTTACGGCGGACGGTCACAGAGATCATCTTGAATCAGAAAGATTTGGTTTCCAAGGCACCGGGCGTTTCAGAGAACGTTCCATTTCCCTTTACTTATAATTGACCTCTGATCCATGACAAATACCAATTTCCCTGTAGTTCGACTTTGCCCGCGGAATGTGGGCAGTCTTTTACACAGGGCGACAGGACGTGATGTAGAGATGATAGTGGACTATGCTGGTTTGAAAGATGTGGCGTTTAAAGGAAGGCTGACAGCTAACCCCTTGGTTTTCAAAAAGGACCGAGAGCAAAACCATCGCATAACCCTGTTTGGGCTCAACGTAGAGCTTGGAAGACTGAAGTAGAACTAGCCCGGTTTTCTCCATGGCACCTATTCTAATTCCATCCAGCATCTCCCTAGGTTAATGAAGAGTTCAAATTCATGCGTTGCATCGAGTTCTTCGTGCTTCTTGCGCCCAGAAGTCTAGTGGCCAATCAAGGTGGCTCTTTATTTTGTTCTCTGTTTTATAAGGTTCCATCCGGATAATGCCTTACGCTTCATGACAATACCAGCTTGCCAAAACATTGGCGTCAAGTACACGCTGTACATAAGATATGTGTTAGCTACGCACTTGTAAGTTGTCCGTGACGAACATGTGTATTCCTGCTCGGTGTATAATAATGTTTGTCTACTCCCCGCCGACCTTTCTGGTTGCGTCGCACTCCTGAAGTATCCCAGTATAAAACGAGGCTTGGGGGTTCTGGAACGCTAAGCTTGGAACTCTATCCTCGAAGTTCTCACTCGCTCTTTATCGCATCTGGACACTTTGAACTCAGCATGGAACACCGTACTGAATTTTGTAAAACGCAGGGAGCATCCCGATGTGGCGTCAAGGAGGCAATTGACGTTGTCCGTGGTACTGAAGCGACGGACTTCACACGGGATGTACAAGTTAATGAGGCGAAGGACACTTCTAATGATAAGGTTGTGCACATCCCAATCACTGAGGCCGAATCGGGTGCCGCGCTAAAGGAAGAAGATCCTGCCCCGTTAGTTGTTGAGAATGAACTGGATATGGGACCTGAGAATAATGTGTCGGTAAGGAAGAGGAAAAGGTGTGAAGCAAAAGATACCTCGATCTTTTCAGAGCAAGATCGTGAGGGAAGGAATAGGAAGATACTCAAACGCATTGCGTGAGAAAGAGCCGGCTCTGCTTACGGCGCGAGATTGGAGTAGGTATGGATGATATTGGGTTCCAGAGCATGGAATGGCTACCGGTTTTCTATTCGAGACCTTTTGTTCGCTGCCAACCTCGTTTGGTATCTATACCATTGAGGTTGTACACAACACGTTAACAAAATTCTAAGACTTTGAACGAGAACAATTTTGACGCGTGACAGTGGAAGCTTCTCAACAAGTTTTTTGTGTAGTTGACGGGGTCTCATCTTCCATACTTTAGGGTTCACACTTCTATTTGTCTTGCAATAAATTCCCTCTTGTGCTCAAGCATACTTCCCGAATGTATTGCAAACTCCAAAACTGAGCTCTTCACGAGTAGCATCTCTCAAAAACTCCTCAGACGTCAGATAACCCTGATACAATATCAAACGGCTGAGGACTCCATCGAGATCGTCTACGATGTCAAGGAGCTTCCAAAGCCTGTCCATGCTTTCGAACTCAGTCCACTGCTCGAGATAAAATTCAAGATCTTCCTTTCTACCCTCGCATAAATTAACAAATCGAATCGCGTCTATGAAAGGCGCCGAAATACAGGTCAGTGAAAAGTCGAAGAATATGCAAGTTTGGTTATCCCGCATGACAACATTCACAGGGTTCAGGTCTCCGTGTACGAGCGATAACGGCACATCAAAGTCTTTCAATCTCCCAAAAAGACGCTTTATGTATGCTATGTAGTTTTTCTTGTACTCCAATTCATCCCCATACCTCAAACGTTCTTCTTCATTCATTCTCGTCTTCTGCATGTTGTACCAAACAGGATCGTCCATCATTTTTTGTACTTCTTGCAGTACAAATGACTCTCCCCACACGGGAACGCCGAGATGTGTAAGGACATCTTTCTTTTCAATGGCTCTCTTTTGTACAACACTCCACTCTTGCAGAATGTTGCGCATACGTTCCGAGCCCGTGTCGGAGCTCATGAAACATTCTCCATGTCCCAAAGGAGTACCGTAGTCACTCATAAGAATCCATCTTTTCCCGTTGTGAACAGCAATAGGTTTCCGAAATACGTCCGGGAACACATTTGCTAACGCGCACGAGACCACCACTTCTTCGTTCATTCCATTGGGTGGAACAGCCTTCAAGAAGTACTTACGATTGGATCGGGTCGTTGCACGTAGAACACTGCCCTGAGAATTCAGAGTAACTTGATTCACTGCCATCACTTTCTCTTGTTCATACCTTTCCAAATTCGAAGACATCCACTCCTTCGCCCGTCTAAACCACCCAGCTCGTGAGTATGGATATAAAACTTGCTCCTTAGAGTCCAAGCCACTCTTTGAGTACTCAAGGAGAAATTTTGAAACCATGGACGATGTTGGTAACCCCAAGACGCTTCTAGTCTCATGTTTTGGTGTCCATATCAGACCAAACGGTAGCGTTAAATCGGTAGATTCCGGGTGCACTTCGAAAAGGACAAGATCTTTGACCTGACCAAAACTAGTTTGGAATTGAAAAACCTTTCTCAAGTACACGATCTTAAATCCCAAATGCATTTGACAGCTAATTATCTCACATAATGCATGTACCGGTGCGGAAACTGGGTCATAGTACTCCAGCTCCAAAAGCTTTCGCTCTTCGGTAGTCACAACCTCATGGGTTATGGGATGAACAATGAAGGGCAACAAGTGGTCGTGAACCATTTTCTTCGATCGGCAATCCAAATGAAACCCAGATATTACTTCAACCCTGATGTCGCTATTTTGGCGCTATTAAGAGGATGGATGACTAATGAGTAATGAAAAGGCAAAGGCGATAAGCGTTAGTACGAAAACTTCCTCTGGTTGGAAACTCAAGACTTTCTCCTTGTAGGAGTGTAGTGCTGTTACGGGCTAGTGGTGCCAAAGGTATGGGCTGCGATATAGAAGAACTATATGTTGTTGGGAACCTTCAGCAAGCACATGTGTGAGAAGACTTGGGAGCGTTTGCGTTTCCACAAACAGAGGGACAAGGTGACCTCGGAATTAGGTGATCTCGGCTTCACCGCACTTCTATTCCGAAGAATTACTTCAGTAAAACAAAATTAATTATCGATGGGCTCAGCACATTGATAATGACATGTCATCGTTGATGACTCAGCAACTGTGCTGCGGCACAGCCCAATGGGCTGTGCCACAGCCCATTGATAAACTGTTGTGTTGGTAACACGTTGCGCGCAGAAGTGGCCGGCAGCTACAGCCGTCATGGCTGCCGGCCGCTTCTGGTGCGGGCAACTTCATAACCATCGTTCAATTGTCGCTCGACGCGGTCTAGAGCGGGATGCTCATTCGCCATGAACGAAAGAATGGCTGCAGAATATTTCGATTCTACCGGGGGAGAGCACATTCTGTCGTTTTCAAAATCTCGCACGAACTCCTGCGTGCTATTAGACTTTCACAAAAGTCCCAGCTAACTATATCAGAGCCTGATAAGAGCTGAATTTGCGCAGAGGATGTCGGCAAACTCCTCTTCTCGATTAAGAATTTTATCTTCGCCAAGAAAGTGAAATATAAACGTGAATCATACCACCTAAACTAAAGAAACATTCTTCTGTAAACGCTAGTTGTACATTGGAACGCAATAAAAGAGACTAAGGGGTGTAGTTAAATGTCTAGCTCTGTTTGGGATCTTTGACAAGATGCTGGTGCGAAAAGTAGACCGAAAAGTTATGGCGGAGAAGGTTCTACCTTCGCCTCCGAAGGTACACTGGCGTAGTTCCGCGTTTATGACAGCAAGTCGGCCAGTAGCTACCGTGTGCAATATATGCCACAAGCTGTGATACACGCCAAGGTATTTGACATTAAAGAAGCTCTGTTTTCAAGTTGAGAAATGAGCATTAGTGCATGATCTCTAACGCATCTTCCGTTCACAGGCCATACCAGCGCGCTCAGAAGCGGCGCGTGCGGCATCGGATAGACGCCTGACCAACTTGGTGCACATAGTTTCTGCGTCTTTCGTAGTATCTCTTTCGACTTCACCCCTGACCCTTCGTTTTGCACCCTCAACAAATTACAGACACTCAATACAAATTCAACCGGTCTTCTCTAACGCAATGCTCTTCCGACCGATCATCAGCGGGGGCTCGGTGTTCGTGTGGGTGCTTTTCATTAAGTCGTAACGGTGGTAGCGCAGCCGGTGAGGACATCCCATCAAAATCAGTGAGCGGAATGCGGTCTGCTTGAACGGCTTGTTACTTGTGCTTCCAGTACACAACAAAGTGAAGAAACGCCTAATATTCACGCCAGCGCAGTTGAAAGCAAAGATATAACAGATCTGTAGTAAACCCGGTTAAATCCTATTGCCTGTAATTGTCATAAAATCGAAACAAAACAAAGAATGTTCACATGTTAGTTATGAAAATGTATTAACGACGCCAAACAAGAAAACGGACAAAATGACGGCCGTGGTCTTTTTCACCCACTCTGTGAGATGATTCTCAAGCCGACTTTGGGGGGGATTGAAAAGAAAACAAACCAGAGAGCCATCCCCATGGGGTTACAAATCCAGTGTGGGCTGTTCTAACGAGCAGGCAGGTAGAAAAACAACACGCGCAGGCCGGAACCTTGTTCGCCAATTTTGCTCCTGGAGCACATGGGAAGCGTAGAGCCATTTACACGACCGGTCGCGTTTCTGGACGAACACAAACTGCGACCAGCACCTCACCAAATATGTGAACCCCAACCCTCTGGGGCAGCCGAGCTCCCACCTCTACGCATGTCATTCGCACTATGTTCCATGTCTGCACCACTGAACGTACGCGCAACGTCCACTTCTTTGTTGGGCGGGTGAAAGTGGGTTCGAAAACACCAAATGAAAGGGAATGGATGGAAATAGGGGATGATTAGGGGAAAGGAAAACGCCGACGAGCGCGACGACAACGGAAATCCCGCGTCAAGAAGCCACCGCGACGGCACTCCCCGTGTGGGGCGCGCGTATTCGGTGGAAGGACAGATACGGGCGAGACTTAAATTGCGAGAGATGAAGACGACTGCGATCGGAGAAATATCCTGATCACTACAGAGAAGTCGGCAGGACGTTTTAAGTCGAATAGAATCCGGTGTTGGTGCAAGAGATTCAGTGCGCCGACGTGTAAGATCTAAGATGTTTTACTAAATTTTTAAAAAGTTTTGGATGGCGTTAACCACTTTAGCACACTACGCGTACTGTACGTGTAGCGTGTAAGACGTGCCGACGGGCCTCCTGACATCCACACGTGTTACACGTTCGCTGCCTGAGGCAGGCACACAAGCACAAGTGCTTGAATGTGTTTGTGCAACACGATATCCCTAATGCCGCTAATGTAGGATTATTTGCCAAAAAGAACAGTGCTTACGGGTTTTCAAGAGTGTAGGCGTTACGAAAGCAGACACAATATATCTATATGTCACGTTGTCTCGTTAACGGGCTACCCTTCGTAGTAACGAGAGGTATCTTCTGCCCTTTCACACCATGCATCATTGTTTTGCTTCAAAAATAAAGCATTTAAATTCACAATTTCACACTTTGGATAAAACAAATGTAAAGCAAACATTACAATATTATGTAACCAAACAGAAAAAATAACACAGTAAATTTTGTTGCATTTACCTAACGGAAGATATCTAGATCCTTCCCCTCAAAATAAAAACTCTATACAAAGACCCACAAAAATAAATAATGGGCTTCTCCAAACCCAAAATAAGGTAGTTTACTTCACTCAAATAATATTTGTAACCCCCTTTCCAAGTTCCGGTGGTCGTTAAACACAATTTTTCTATACATACCAGAGCTAGCCATACCCACTTTACAAAAATCTTTCCTTGCTAATGCATTGTAGAAAACCTTTTCATTTCCTTCAACACACGTTTCTGCGGACGATGTGAAAATTTCCACCATCAGTGCAAAACGTGATTATATGTAGCAGGAAAGTACGTGAGCTGGCTTTTCCAAGCCTTGTTCCTCTCTCCCACAGTATCCCCACCATAAGAGCTGGCCCTCCCAGCTCCTGCTCCGGATACTTCTTATCATGATCACACAGCCTGGCCTTCCGGCGTTGTGGTTTTGGGGTAAGATCGTGGCAGAGATCTAGAAAAGCTGGTTTGTCCAATGCCTCTGTGTCCCTGCCACAGTATCCAGGGCATAAAATCTGGCTGGCGTAACTTCTGATCTAGATAATTACTGTCATTCTAATGTTACTTGGCTCGTCCGGCGGTGAAGTCCAACGCTCTCTTGGGGGATGTTCTAGTACTTGGTTCTTTCTCCGATTTGTCGGCAGGAACAGTATATGACTACATACTTTGACCACTACTGTGGACTAGACACGTTGGGCAAGGTGCGTCTGCGAGGTTGGCACAGCATTACTGGTACCTTTTACTATACTTTATGCATTTTAGATACTTATGATATTTTAGCCCTCGATCCTTGCATTGAGAGATACCCGACAGCGCTTTGGAGAGTTCGAAACCGATTACTCGGTGCGCCTTAACAAAGCTTGTTGAAGCGCTACGCCCTCCTGGAGGGAATCCTGTGACTTAGTTATTTTCCGACATGTCGGTTGGGCGGAGTATATGACTACATATTTTGACCACTACTGTAGACTGGTGTAGTACAATGAGACCTCAATGGGTTGGTGGTTCGTGGGCCTACTTGTGCGCCTTGCTGGCTGCACAGCACCCAATTGGTATTCTGTATTTTATAATTTCTAATTCCTAATTTCTAATGTAGTTTAGCTTAACATTGCTGGCCCATGACAGTAGCTCATGGGCACAGCCGATGACGTCATGCCCGCATGGGAGATCGGCGCCGGTGCACCTTGTATATATTGTGGTGCACCTCGCCTTCCCCGTCGGGTATTGTAAAGTCAGGCACCACTAGGGCAGTAACTATACCATCTTGGTCACTTGCTACTCTATTACTATTCAGGTTTTACCGCGCGTCGGCGTCTACTACCGTACACCTACACGGTATAAACTAGTTGCCCCGCCTTTTGCCCCTGCGGGTTTCAGGTGCCCTACTACCATATTGGTTTTGTGTTTTTCCCCTTTAGGTTGAGCCCTCGCGCGCTCCCTCTACCAGGCGGACCCCACACCTTATCGGTATTTGTACGACATTTTGGTCTCCCGACTTAGAAGTTTTTTGGTTTTTGTCGTACCTTTACTGGTGAAGAGAAGACATTCGAAAGGATTCTGGAAGTTCACACACCTATTTGGTTTCGTAGGAATACTCGCGAAGCAATTGGATACCACTATTGGTCACTATGGAAAGACCTACAAGGATTACTCGTGGCTCTAGCGCGCCACCTAGCCACAAGGGTTCTGCTGCGGCTTCGGCCGCCAAACCCATTCTGGATAATCCCGAGGAGCTGCTTCGGCAACCTCGGGTCGGAACCTCAAAGGAAACGGGCTCTCAGCCTCCGTCGGCTCCTGAACCTAATAAGGATTTGCCGACAACGGTTGAGGACCTTTGGGCCCAGATGGAAAATCGAGCGAAAGCTCTTTTTACCGCTACGGTTAATGAAGCTATGACCTCTATGGACATGGACGCCGTTACCCGCTTGGTGGTTGATCGAGCCGTGCACGAGCTCTCTCAGCGCATACCTAAATTGGTTGAAACATACCTCTTAACGGGTGCCCGGGAGCATATCTACCGAGTGGTTCAAGACCTTTGGGTTTCTGAAGGAATGGCGGAAGCAAAAACCCCTGGGGTGAATATGGTTACACGCATACCACAAGGAATCCCTGCAGGTTCTTCCACACCAATCAAGCCAATTCCGGCCGATAGTGCGTACCTACAAGGTTTAAGGCAAGGTCAAGAGGGCCATATAGAGATGGGCCCTCGAGACGTGTACTTGCCACCCATTGGAAGTAACGTTCAAAAGGACACCATGACTGGTGGACCTGAGGACGATTCGTCTGACCCAGAAGAGGGGCGACGAAGAAGAAACCGCAAGGGTAAAGAAAAGAGAAGGAAAAAGGGAAAGAGTCGCGGCTACGACTCTGATCCCGATTCCTCGAGCTCCGATACCGATTCTGGTTCATCGTCGGATGATGACCGTAAATGTAGACGCAAGAAGAAACCGAACCGGATTGACGAAGAAGTCGTCAAAGAGAAACCATAAAGGTAAGAAGAAACGGTACGAGCCGTCCGACTCGGATTCGGACACCGATACAACCCTAGAGGTGCGTCAGCCGCTGAACGACATGTTCACCAAAGCGGTTGATTATAGGTCATATCGGTTGAGAAATCGATCCTCTGCTTACACCCAAGAGGTTGCGCAGAAGATCACCAAGCACCACAAGAAGCTCAGCTTCCAGATCGGTGATACTACCTTCACAGGTGATGATCCCATTGCGGTAATTGAGTTTCTACAGAAGTTCAAGATTGCATGTGACCAAAATGGGTTTTCCGAAGGTGCTGCCATGTGGTTATTCCAGTTTTACCTTAAAGGTCAAGCATACCACTTGCTGCAAGGCAGGCTCCGTGGAAATACCCTGGCGGTTGATGAAGAGGGAACAGAGATGTTAGAGACGTACCCAGAAGTGGTTAATTTCATGTTGGAAACTTACGCTACCGATGAGGTTATCCAAGAAGGTTACGCTGAGGTGCAGGCATATTGCCAACGCTCCAGCCAAACCGAAATGGAATTCTCGTTGGGCCTTTGGAATCTGGCCACCCGATGCGGTAATGTCTTTACCACTAGTCGGTTGAAGTCGCTCTTTGCCGACAATGTCGACAAGGCGATCCGTTCGCAGATGCGCAATTACCTGGCGAACAACCGTAAGGTGGACTATAATGGGCTAGCCCGTTATGCCCAGGGGCTCGGCGACACTCTCCGTCATGGAAAGAAGCCGGTGGCGCCCCATACCTCAAAGGCTAAACCGAAACGGTCAGTATTGGAGCTAGAAGAAAGCACTACCTCAGAGGGTGATTTGCTCATCCGCGTACCAACAGGGATGGCGGTTCATCTCGTGACTGCGCCGCAGGCTCAGTCACGAGCCACCTCTATTGGTAATTGGTCGTCGACAGTACCACCAGCTTCGGTAAGGTCGCCACCAAGTGCGGCGAGCACTCAACAAACCTCAACGGGTGGTTCGCAAGCGTCCTCATATGCTACAGCACCGACCAATCCGGTTACCAGACCTACCTCGATGGCAATGCGTGATCGCCAGACAGGTGGGTTGGTTTGCTGGCTCTGCTTATCGCCAGACCATCTGGCGAACCGATGTGACAAAATACCCCCAGGGGTGCGAGAACATCTAATCAGTGCCAGGCAGCAGAACCACCGTAACCTATATGGATCTGGGAAGAGAGCACAAGCTCAACCACTACCATCTCAGGTTCATCTCGTCGAAGACACACCAATCTTGGAGAAGGACAGTCCCGCTCAGGAGGAGCAGGAAAACACCGAACGGTTAGCGTAGGGGCCACCCCTAACTGTGAATTGGAAGGCCCGTCGATACCGGAACGGGAAACCTTAATGGTGGAAGAAGAAGAATCAGATGTACCCAATGTGGTGTGTCTGATGAAGTACAATAACTATAAAGTTAATGCTTCAGTACGCTTTCTCAATTACCTACAGGTTTTCGTTGCGTGTGTACTCGATACCGGCGCCGGTCCGAATGTGCTAAACGCTCGCGTCATATCCGATGCGGGCTTGCGGAACATTCGGCCTGCCCCGACTATCAACCCATTGGTGGACGCTAACGAGCGCCCACTGCACCTTAGAGGAATGTTGACCACTGTGGTACAACTTGGAACCTTGAAGGTGAAGCTCAATTTCTTTGTGGTGGATCGTGTGGCGACAGACTGTATCCTCGGGACCAACTTTATTGACAGACTGTCAAGGCAATTTTGCCAGGGTCCCGAACGGTCGCTCTCGGTCAAGGTGGGCGTATTGCCATACTAGGTAATACGCAGACCAAAAATGGTTGGCGTCAGAAGCCGAGGTCCAATATACCCAACCGAAACGGTCTCAAACAAGATATGGCTCACCAAATTGGTTTCAATTCCGGCCATGACCCAGATGGTAGTGAATGTCTCATGCGCAATACCAGGATTGGTAATGCTACCGAAGCATCCTAGGTTGGCAGAAAGACATCTCGCCTTGATGGCAAACGGGATCATTGATAATATCCCTAATCAAACCTTCAAGGAGTACTTGAGTAACTTCAGCAATCATACTGTTAAGATACCCAAGAATACCAATATCGGGATTGCATTAGCAGCAACACAAAGGGTTTTCACGGTCTCACCTACTAAGATGGGCGAGGTCGCCACCTCTAAGGATGGGGGAGGAGTAGATGCGCCATATCCCGCATATGCGCCCCCGTTATCGACAAATACCAAAATGGAACTGGACCCAGTGAGGGATTGGAGAGAGGAAGTCCAGATCGGTGCGGAGAATCAGGCTCTCCGAAACCGGATCCTCAGTCTCTTAGAAGAATTTCAATCCATGTGGTCGCGCCGGTTAGGCCAAATAGAGGCTACAGAGCAGCGCATTGATATGGTGCCAGGCTGGAAACCTAATTACCAGCAGCCTTACCGAGCAGGTCCGAAAGCCCGTGAGGTTGAACTCAATGAGGTCGAGCGAATGCTCCGTGAAGGTGTCATGGAACCAGCAAATGCGAACTGGGCCATCCCTGTGGTTCTGGTCACAAAGAAGAATGATACCCGTATGCGGTTCTGTGTGGACTACAGAAAACTGAATAGTATGGCCATCAGGGATTCGTACCCAATACCTAAAATGGACGAGTGTATAGATTCGTTGGGCAACGCCAAGATCTTTACTACGCTCGATGCAAATTGTGGTTATTGGCAGGTACCTATCAGGGAAGAAGACAAGGACAAAACTACGTTTACTTGCCACGCTGGATTATTCCGGTTTACGCGTATGCCCTTTGGGTTGCGGAATGCCCCAGCTACCTTTCAAAGGGCGTTAGATATAATCCTTTCGAAGGTGAAGTGGAGAACCGCCCTGGTGTACATCGATGATGTACTCATCTATTCCAGAACGGTACAGGAACACTTTCACCATGTTAGGGAAGTTCTAAACCTTTTGAGGGAATCTGGAGTAACGTTGAAGCTCCGCAAGTGCGAATTCTTCACCAAAGAGGTAGAATACCTTGGTCATATCATCAGCCCTGGAAGGTTAGAAGTGACGCCGTGGAATATCCGGGCCGTGCAGGAGGCGAAGCCACCCACGTCCCAAACGGAAATCCGATCCTTTATAGGTTTGTGCAATGTGTACCGCCGGTTTATCAAGGGATTTGCCAAGATAGCGGCTCCCCTAAACCGAAAGCTGCTGAAAGGCCAACCTACAAGGTTTGAATGTCTTACCAATGAGGAGATGGATGCGTTCGAGGCGCTCAAACATGCGCTCTTGACACCTCCCATCTTGGCACTACCCAAAGCTGGTTTACGATACACATTGGACACTGACGCTTCAGATGCCCAAATTGGTTGTTGTCTTATGCAGGAGCAAGAAAACGGCGACAAACTACCTATAGGGTACTGGAGCCGCGCTCTGCACGCTGCGGAAAAGAATTACACAACAACCGAAAAGGAGTGTCTAGCTGTGGTCTGGAGCATGCTGATGCTCCGTCCCTACCTATATGGTGAAAGATTTACGATTCGAACTGATCATGAAGCCCTACCGTGGATACTGGGTCTTGCCGACGCATCAGGCAGACTTGCCCGATGGCGGTTACGACTTTCAGAGTTCGAGTACGAAGTACAGTACCGTCCAGGTATAAAGCACAACGTTGCTGACGCGATGTCTCGTATTACCACAGATGGTCTGGATACCGAACCGGTAGAAGATGATATCCCATGTTTTATCATCTCTACAGACCCTAGTGGTGATGCTGATACCTTAGAAGGTCACTGGACTCTACCCGAAGAGGATACATGGTTCAATGAAGCCACCGCTCGGGCGATACTCGCCCTTGAGGAAACCGACGTCATGCCTATTACCCGCGAGGAATTTCTGAGAGAACAGGCAAACGATGTTTACTGTCGCTCTCTCATGGACCAAGTTGGTATGAAGGACTCAAACTTCGATGTCGACCGAAATGGTTTCCTTGTAAGGCGAGCCCCAATAGATGGATCCCTTCAAACGGTAGTGCCCAAGGTGCTGCGCCCCAGGGTGCTGTACCTTTCGCACTACCCGAGGCTATCCGGAAACCCTGGAGGTACGAGAATGTACTATACCTTGAGGCAAGGGTATTATTGGCCCCACATGGCTCATGATATCTATACCTTTGTGGGTCAGTGCGAATCATGCGTACGAACCCGTGGAGGTCTCCGCAAGCAGAGGAAATACTTGAAACTATTCCCACCTGCGGGTCCTCTCGAATTCGTAGCAATAGACCTTCTAGGGCCATTGCCGAAAACCACAAGGGGATATCAGTACATCATCGTAATCACCGACAGGTTTTTGGAGCTCACCAGAACCATATCTTTGAAGGACACGAAGTCTACGACCCTCGCGGTGGCGTTCTTGAATAAATGGATCTACCCGTATGGTGCACCGCTTTATCTACTTACCGACAATGGTTCGAACTTAGCTTCGAAGTTCTTTGAAGCGGTTTGTAACCTCTTGGGTATTAAGCACTACTTCACTACTGCCTATCATCCGCAAACGAATGGGCAAGTGAAGCGCTTTAACCGAACACTGGTATCTAGGCTGCGACATTATACGGAAGAACACCAAACTGGATGGGACGAGCTCGTGCAGCCTCTGACGTACGCATATAACCTTCAGGTTCATCGAGCGACGCAAACTACGCCGTTCGATCTGGTATTGTCAAGACACCCTCCAGGTATTGTTGTTGAAGAGGACCCATTTGGACAAGAAGCCGTCGGAGCGCTCAACCCGTCACAGGTCAAACTGAATACCCTTTTGAGGTTGAGACGTGCTCTCAAGTATGCTGAGAGCAAGTTCACAGCATCCCAGCGGCGGTACAAGGAGGACTACGACCGAAAGGTAACCCAAGTGGTAACGGCTACGCCGGGTCAATATGTCTTTATTGACCACCCTCCAAAGGGAGCTAAACCACGACCGGGTGATGAAGCCGATGATGAAGCTATTGATAGAGATATCAATTCTAAACTTCTTCCGAAATCATCGGGACCTTTCAATGTAGTTCGGTCGACCGACCACACGGTAACGGTGAACCAAGATGGTGTAGAGAATACGATCTCTATTGACCGAATCACGGTTGCACCTCGGACGGTTCAGACCAGGAAGGAACGCGGAGAATCCGCGCGTGACCCACAAGCGGTTGCCTGAGGACTCAGCCCCGGGAAGACGGGACACCCATCGAGGTTAATGATGACGCACAGGGTGACGACCCAGACTACGTACCACCTGCGGGGATTACGGTTGCTACCTCAGAGGAAACACCTACCCCTAGTGGTACCAATGCTCATCTAAACCCAAATGGTGAAAGGATACCATCTCATGTCTCTAATGAGTTCCCAGTGCAACGCCTTGTAGGTCACCGCCGTACCCAAGAAGGTCTAAAGTACACAGTACGCTGGTATGACTGGGGCGCTGACGGTGATACCGCCGAGCCGCCCTCAGCCATACCACACCACTTCAGGGTAAGCTACTGGAACCGCAAGAGAGAGGACATGCCGAATGATGGGTAAACCTTAGAGGTGATGCAGTCACCTAAGGAAAGGGGAAAAGCATTGTAATTACGAGTACCAAACACGGTCCAAATACTTACCAGGAAGGCACAACCAGAAGAAGCATTCCGCGAGGGTACGTCCAAGGAGCGGTAGCGCTAAAGACCGGCGCACCGTTGTACGCGCGCCGTTGCACACGCGCCATGCACGTGCGCGGCACGCGCGCGAACCCGAACAGTGGAAACATTCAAAAAATTGTATCTTTTTATTTGACGAGGTATACGCGCGCTGCTCGTGGCGCGCCGTGCGGAGTAACCGATTCGGTTTACACTATTGTGTGTAGGGAGCGAGCAACGGCATCGTCAAAAAATCTAAGTATTTTGACCGTGCCGCGCTCCCGAATCGGCCATTCCCAGCCTCTGAAACCGCTTGGTTCTCGAGATACAGACCAAAAGGGTTTTCTGCGGTTTCACTACCATATGGAGGGGTAATTTCCGGGTCAAAAATTTTGATTTGCCTTGCAAGTAACCTCCAGGGTGAAACACCGCACGTGCGCCCATACATGGTGAGAGGCCATACAGAACGATCTCGGTACATTGCTGGCCACTGCGCGCAAGCGCTTGGCACAACATCTGACCTCATGGGAAGGCGAAACCGCTCGCTGAGCCGCAAGAAGGCGCATCGGAGTACCAACGTGGTGAACCATACTACGAGCATCAAAATGGCTCAGGATGGAGCTAACTTACCTCCTGGAACTTACCTACAAGGAATTAACCTTCACCCATCGTGGTACGCTGGTCTAAGGAGGGGGGAGGAGAGTTTCAAAACCTAATTGGAGATGCGCAGAGCTAAGGAAGGGGGGGGAGCTGTTTTCGAGCTTCCTCCCTCGCTACGCATCGCACCTCAATGGCAATTGGAACCTAACATGGAAACGCATAACTTTTTACTTTACTTGAAGAGTAACACCAATAGGGATGCAGAAGCAACGTGGCTCAGACCCAAGGGGAGACGCCAATCAACCTGGTGGGTGAGTGGCCAAATGAGGCCCCAAGGACCCTCCAGCTGAGGATCCCCGACCCGGAGTGGTGTTCTGATGGGCTCCCGGCCAAGGCTGGAAGAGATGAGCCTGGCCTGGAGCCTGGCTAGGCGCGCTACCATGACCCACGGGGGTACTAGTAGGCACGCTGACGCCTGGCATTACGTCGGGACCCATCGGAGGTGGCGCGCTCGCCTGCGCAACCGACGGAGGTACTGACGACCCGATGTGGAGAGGAGCCTGCGGAGCGGCTAGAAGGCCGGGGTTCAGGCTAGCACCAAATAGGGGATCCTCCAAAGGGTTTGTAGGCGTCGTGCTTATGGCCGTCGCTAGGCCTGCCACCTGGTTGGGAGCCATCTGGTAGAGCTCGACCTGGAACCGGTTCCGGAACTCACCAATTTGGGAAAAAGATCGCATGTACTGTGCATGACGAGGCAGGATACTTTCCAGAAGGGTACGAACTTCGACCACAGAGGTAGGACCCGCCCGCTGGAAGTTCAGCACGCAGGCTTGCCCAGTGAGACAAAATGATGTTCCTTGGATGTCCATTGGATGTTCCATATTGGACATCTAAAGTGCACCTTATGCATATCCGACGGACATCCTGGATGTCCTTCAGATATCCACAAGATGTCTATAAGATGTCCTAGAGATGAGCGTAAAAGATATGCATTGGATTTCCTATTTATGTCCACCAGATGTACGTCGGATGTGCAATAATATGTCCGTTGGATGTTCTGATTTTCTGGTAGATCCAACGGGTATCTTTTAGATATTCGATGAGCATCTCATGTACATCTTATTGCACATCTGTGGGACATCCAAGTGCATCTTTTACGGACATCCGTACAACATCTTTGGTGTGTCTGACGTACATCCATAAAATCCAGTGCGCATCCAAGGTACATCACCGTGGTTCACTGGGTTGGCGGACCCGAGCCATTAAACCTAAAATGGCCTGGGAGTCCACCTGAGAGGGGACAGGCGCCGCAGCCGCAGCCATGGCACCCCCGAGGATAGCCCGCGGAGGCCCATCAACCCTTGTGGTACTGGGAAGAAGAGGAGTTACACCAGTATGGGCAGGCGTGTTGCGTCCCTCCGGAGCGGGAGTAGGTGCTGAAGTGACCACAGGGGTAGCCGCTGGCGATTCCACCACGGTTGGGAAGGGTTCAGGACTCCCTGGAGGTCCCTGATCGGTAGGCGCCCCGGGGTCGCGTTGCTCTGCGCGGGACACGACCGTCCAGGACACGGGATCGAAAACTTCTCACCCCTGCTTGGGTCCCCACGGGAAACTCTCCACTTGGGTAAGCAATAACTTTAATTGCTCAATGGAGTAATCCGTACCCGCCGCAATGGTTCCGAGTCCGAACTGTCGGGTGTCGCGAATAACCCTCGGGGGAATGAAGAACATACGGCCAGGAGGCTGAACACCGTCACGGTAAATCTCGGCTTCGCGAGAACGGCAGTCCCAGTCGATACCATCACGGGCAGCCTGCAGAGCCAGGACGGCCACCAGTACGGCCCACTCCGAGAGGGCAATCGACCAAATGAGATAATACCGATCGTGGTTGCGGGTGATGTACCTCCCGACATAGGCCAATATCGGTGGGGTTGGGACGCTAAGCGACATCGGAACCTCATAGACATTCCACCAATCTGGTCGAGCCACATACCAAGAGGTTCTTCCCTTATTAGGTTGTGAGAAGAACTCCACATTATGGAACCCATGCATGACGCGGTTGAAGCTGGACCGGGTGCGAATGCGAGCCTCGGTGGCCGCATCCACCCCCCACCTACGACTGTTAGCCCAATGGATGGTATTGTTAGGCCTGTCGAGGCAAACCAAATGTGGAGAAGCCGGAAGGTACTGCTGCGGAAGGGAGTCGTACTGACAGATCTTCACAACCAGACGTCGGTAATAATGGAGCTCCGGTTCAATACGAACGTACGGCAGATCGCTGGGATAAAGTGGGGGAATGAAATACCTCATTGGTGTGTGTCGCTGGCGACTCTCATAGCACTCCGTCCGACCCTGACGAGGTTGAGATTCTTTACACCGACGGTGGAGCGTCTGCGGGACGGAGCGGAGACGCTCGCAATCGCAACGAAACAAACCCAAGTAGGTATCCAGAGTCGGACGTCGCAAGACGCCGGGAAGCGAGGTGTTCCCCGGCGCCACCTGCCAGTACCAGCGTTACAGCGTCGCTTGCGAAACCATTTTTGGATCGATCCCGAAGGTACCATGTTGGGAAACATTCCAATCGGCCGTGGTTAACGCTTCCAAACCATAATAGAAAATCCCACGAGGAATCTCGGGCTCCGGACCATACGGGTCCTGGATCCCCTCGTGAATCCGTTGAGGTTGATGCGAGGAAGATTGAACCGGCTGGCTCCGGAAACCTGTTTGGATGCGCGTATGGTACAACGCAGTACCGCGCGAACCAGACTTGGTAATGGCGCTTCCGCGACCGCGCGAAGGACCGGCACCCGACATGGTGTGATGAGAACCGCGAGGGAGTGGTTGAGACGGCGAGCATTCGACCGCAGGGGTGAACCGAATTGGCTTTTTATCCACAATGGGTGAATCACTGGAGCTGATGCTCAGAACCTCCACCCGTTCAGGGCTGCATGCTGGTTCAACCATTGAGGTATCGGCATTGGTCGCCGATGGCGGGCCGTCCCTTGGGGTTACCTCGTCCGGCTGACCAACATGGGGAACCGACAGGCGCCGTGTAACGCTACGGGTGCGAGCCCGCACGCTGGTACCAGGGCTACCCATGAGGTTCAGGTAAAGATCGGGGGTCACCATAAACGGATTCAACCTTGTCGGTCGGACGAGAAGCTACAGCGGCGCGAGCTAGCATAGACAAACCGCAAGGGGTACGAAGGTAACCAGAAGGAAGAACGGTGGAACAACCTCGAAGGAGTCAGCGGCAGCGCCTCGAAGGGACAGTGACGGAACCTGAAGGGTACAGCTCGACAAGCCACAACCAAGGGGGCGCCAAAATCCTGCACGGTACAGCCCGCACAGGAGCGCAAGCTGCCGCGTGTACCTCAATGGGTGTGACGGCACGGAATGTGCGATCGAAGCCTTGAATCCGTTAAGGTGGATGCGAACGCGGGCTGGCAGTCGAACCTCGAAGGCACACAACGGGGGCGCGTCGCGCTCGAAACCACGAATGGGGAAGGAAAAGCCGCTGTCGGTAGTGACCCAAATGGTGAGCAGGCCCGCTCCGTATCGCAGAGCGAGCGCGACGCACGGCGCGAAACGGCACGAGGACTGCGCCGTTGACCAAAGGGGTACGACGATGCAACCGACTTGGTAAGAGGCCCTAGGAGCCATGAGGGCGTGGCTCAGGGTAGGAAGGGGGTCTGTAGTACATTGAGACCTCAATGGGTTGGTGTTACGTGGGCCTACATGTGCGCCTTGCTGGCTGCACAGCACCCAGTTGGTATTCTGTATTTTATAATTTCTAATTCCTAATTTCTAATGTAGTTTAGCTTAAAATTGCTGGCCCATGACAGTATGTCATGGGCACAGCCGATGACGTCATGCCCGCATGGGAGATCGGCGTCGGTGCACCTTGTATATATTGCGGTGCACCTCGCCTTCCCCGTCGGGTATTGTAAAGTCAGGCACCACTAGGGCAGTAACTACACCATCCTGGTCACTTGCTACTCTATTACTATTCAGGTTTTACCGCGCGTCGACGTCTACTACCGTACACCTACACGGTCTAGACTAGTTGCCCCGCTGTTTGCCCCTGCTGGTTTCAGGTGCCCTACTACCATATTGGTTGTGTGTTTTTCCCCTTTTGGTTGAGCCCTCGCGCGCTCCCTCTACCAGGCGGACCCCACACCTTATCGGTATTTGTACGACCACTGGACACGTGGGACACGGTGAGTCAGGGAGGTTGGCACAGCATTGCTGGTATTTTAGATATTTATTAGATAGTATTTGCGTAATTTAGGGAGGTTTCTACACACTATATAGTGGCAGGGCACCATGGCCCTGCGACTCGGTAACTCAACCCAACGAGTGTTGGCTCTAGACTTCTCCGCCTTCTTCCGTACTCTACTTCTCCTTGGAGGGATACGCCGTTGCTAACGGGCTGTCTATCCCCCTGCGTCAACCAAAGGAACCCATTGCTGGGAGTATTTACCAACTATTGTTGTGTTCGCCCTTTTGTAAGGTGTCCTCCGGCTTTGCCTTTTTCTCTTGGTCACTCTCATGACTCCCCCGTCTTTTCCTCCTTTCTTTTGGGTTGTTTTCTGCGACCCGCGGCCTGTGCTGACACCGCGTGCACTCGCCACACTGTGGACATTTCGCCCCCTTGGAGGACAGCACACACACGCCGCTCACGCGGAGTACCTTCTTGTCTTACCTTCCTACGCTGGTCGTGAAGGGTTGACCTCGGTCTTACACCCGACATAGTCGTGTCATCCCTGGAAGGGCTCTACTGCTGGGTTTGCCTCGTGAGAGGAAGATCCGGACGTCTTCTGGTGTTTTCCCGCTTGCGAGCATTGCACTACAAAGTGGTCTCCCGACCTAGAAGATTACACTTGTGTTTGTGTGCTTTTCCCCTCTTGAGGTGATTTCTACATTTGTTCCGGAAGATTCCGTGTTCTCCCGTTGAACAGTTTTATCGATGTCCCTGAAGCCATCTGGGGCGGAGCTGGCGGTTACCCGAAGCCGCTCCCGTGATGATGGGGATGTTCCCGATGCTCGGGTGGTTTCAAAAATCCCGATTCGGGCTAGTTCTACCATCGCCGCGAAGGTTTCCTCACGGACTTCGAGCCAACACCGGGAACTCCAGGACCTTCCATTGCCCTCGTTGGCGAGCTCTCGGCACGTTGCCGGGCCTGCTCCAGTCGCTACTGGTCCACCTCTGGCGTCCCAACCAGCCGCCGCTGTTGCGGGATCCCTACCCGGCCGTGAGGCTGCCAACACCCCCCAGGGGAATCCCCTGGAGGACCAGGTTCGCACTCTGCGTTCCGCTCATAATACCCTAGTAGGGGATTTTCACGCCCTCCGCGAGGTGGTCGAGGAAGCCCCTGCTAAGGACTTTGCTGAGGACCTCCGTATTTTACGGTCTGATGTCAACACATTGTTGGAGTGTTTGGGTTCCCCCACCGCCTTCGTAGAAGGGATTGAGGAGCGTTTCAATCGCGTCCGTGCCCGTCTGGAGACGTTGGAGCAGACCATCATAATTGATGGTCACTCTCCGGATGATCCGGTTGCTGCTGTGTCACAACGCGAACAGCAACCTGGACAGGGCAAGGACTGCCGCAGGCGGAAACCCAAACGCCAAAACTACGATTCGGATTCATCGACTTCGTCGGAATCTCACCCGAGTAACTCGGACAGGTCTTTCTCGACCGACTCCGAGTCGGATGATGGTCGCCGTGGGCGCTCTTCGCGCTCTAAGCGGTCGTCTGCTACCGACGGGATGATCCGCTCCCGTACTAAGGGCAGGAGGCACTCCGGACTCCGGGAACTGAAACCTACGAATAGGATGTATCGAAAGTTACATTCGTACCGATACTATCGGCTGGAGGATTCATCACTGGATCGCACCACCCGTGGGACGGGCAAGGTGAAAGATTGCATCAAGCGCATGCAACTTTCACTGAGGAACCAGAACTGTTCTGGAGAGGATCCAATCATGGTGTCGGATTTCCTGGCCCGCTTTGTCGCGGAAGCCGATATACTCGGAATGAACGAAGGATAAGCCTACGTGGCGCTGCCGTACTTTTTACGGGGAGTGGCCGAAGACCAATTTCACTCTGTAAGAGGTTCATCTAGGGCCTCCGAAGGAGGGGTGACGTGCTGGCCGGAAGCCTTCCAGTACCTCCTGAGGTCATACGCGACGAATGCTGCCATTCAGTCCGCAATCTTCGCTCTGCGAGATACCCGCCAGCGTGCTGGAGAAGTTGAAACCGATTTCTCGGTACGTCTCAACAAAGCTTTCCACCGCTGTGGTAATTTATAACCCGCCGGGGAACATTGTACGATGTTTATTGGTGGAATCGACCGGCCATCAAGACACTTGTCGCCCGTCGTCGGGAGGATAAGCCCAAGATAACTTATCTTGAGCTTGTCCAAGCCGCACGTGCGGAAGACGATGCACTGCGTGCACGTGTCCCTCATCAGAGGTCTAAGTCCGCTAAAGCGTTGGTGATGGAGGTCTTTTCTCGATCTTTGTCGCTTTTCGCGAATAAACGCCCTCAACAGGGATACGACACGGTGCACTTGGCTCACGACCAGGTCGGCTCAGTTGCTACATCGGAACTACCGTCCACGACGGATACTTCTTTCGCGACCGCACAAGAAGGGCCACTCTTCTATTCGGACGGTACTCGAGTCCCAGCGGCGCAGAATCCGTATTTGAACGGAGTTTCCCGTTATCAACGACCTGGATGGAAGGATACCCGCCCTGCGGTTCGATTCGCCGAAGTTCGGAATGGTAACCCGCAATCGGGAGCAACGAGGCTAAATTGCCACTTGTGCTATACACATGGGCACACTTCGCCTCAGTGTCTTCTCTCGATGAGGAAATTGCCAAATGTAGTGGTCAATTACGAGGCACTCACTCTTGAGGAGAAGCGAGCCGTCCCGGTCGCATCGTATATACACGCCGAGACGGACTTTTCCCACGTCATTCCGCAATTGCGGCCTTACCCGGCAACACCGGTTGTCCCTGCTCCGCAGGTTGTTGGTCCAAACGCCACTCGCGTGGTGAACCCTCATCAAGGAGCCCAAGCCCTCGTTGTCGAGGAGCCTGAGATATCGCCGCAGGCGGAAGATCAGGGAAACTGATGAAGGAAGTCTCCATTCAGGAAGAGGCGTCCTCAGAGTCGAGGCTATTGACGCCCGAGGTATCGTTGCCTCGCTCCCCGGTGAATATCCTGTCCAGGAGTGACACCACAGACGCGGATTCAGAACACTTGGATATTCTGCGTCGACCGTGGATACAGGTAAAGAATAACCGGATGTCTGATGGAATCATGGTGATGGCCAAGCGTAACTATAAGGTATACGCTGATCTTGGCCTCAACCCCCAGTTTCTGATCAGATTTCTTACTATCCTGGATACAGGTGCTGGCCCGAACCTTATCGTGGAATCTCTATTGCCCCCGCAATTGCGGTCTCGTATCGGTCTTGACACGGTCCGGGAAGTCGCTGACGCGAACAACAACCCGTTGAAAACGGTGGGAGTCGTAGACTTGGTCGTACGAGTGGGCACCTCTGTAGTGAAGCTCGACTTTACTGTTTGTCGGTCGTTGGCTGCACCAGTTATACTGGGATGTGATTACTGCGACAGGTTTGTCGATGCAATCCGGCCCCGTCTCAGGCGCGTGGAATTGGACAACGGATCACCTATCCCGATTGTCCGCCGCCCTCTAAGATTCGCTTCGAAGAAGCAGGTCCCACCGTCTGCTGCGCAGGAACCACCACCCCGCATTGCGGGAATCCACGAAGCTTCGCGTTGCGAAGTCGGTTTCTATACCACCAGAATCTAAGGTCATGGTACAAGTCAGTTCCCGTCAACACGGTCTTCGGGTTATTCAACCCTTATCCTCGTTGTACGAGCGCTGCCAATTTGCCGTTGCGTATGGCGTTATGCAGATTTTACCGGATGGTCCTTTCCGTGTATTGGTTTCCAACCTTGGCACCAAACCCCAGTATCTGTTAAAGAACCATATAGTTGGGTCTGTCACTCCGCATCCGCTGGCAATGCTTCCAACGAAGATGACGGCCGCCGATGTTCTCGGTTTCGTTCCCTCTAAAGAGGACACTAACCCCGAGGGGGTCGCCGCTCCGTCTAAGGAGGGGGAGGAGACTACCGTTGAAACAGAATTGAAACCGATGGAATCGGATACGAAACCTGTTCCTGATTCAGGAGAGCACGGACCGACGAGCTACGACCGGCTTGACCCGGTGAAGGCTCTTGAAGAGCTGGAACTCGGTCACGTACAGGTATTGCACCGCAAACATCTCTGTAACATGCTACGGGAATTTACCACGATGTGGGATGGCTCTCTTGGAGAGATCAACTTATCGCCTTATCGCCAAACGCGAGTCCGGTTGCGCAGCCCCCATACACGGCAGGAGCGAAATCTCGGGAAGAAGAGCAGTTCCAAGTGGACAAGATGCTCCGCGCCGGGGTGATTGAGCCAGCTCAGTCACCCTGGGCTTCTTCAGTTGTACTGGCAATAAAGGCCGACGGCACGTAGCGATTCTGTATCGACTACCGCCGGCTGAACGCCGTAACTGTACGGGATAGCTATCCCATACCACGTACGGACTAATGTATCGACTCGCTTGGCGATGCTACCGTTTTCACGGCGTTGGATGCCAACTGGGGATATTGGCAGGTCCCTGTATGGGAAGAGGACCGCGACAAGACAGCCTTTGTCTGTCACTCCGGGTCCTACCGCTTCAAGCGGATGCCGTTTGGTTTAACCAACGCCCCCGCTACGTTCCAACGAGCGGTCGATATCCTGCTCAACAGGTTGAAGTGGCGGTCGTGCTTGGTATATCTGGATGACATTATTGTCTTCTCAGATAGACTTGAAGACCACCTCACTCATGTCACGGAAGTTCTTACCGTTTTACGGGATGCTGGGATAACCCTCAAGCTGAGGAAGTGTGAGTTCTTCACAGATACTATCAAGTATCTGGGTCACATTATCCGTCCTGGACGGCTGTCGATCGAGGAAGCTCGCGTCAAATCCCTAATGAGGGCAAAGGAACCCCGTACTCAGACGCAACTCCGGTCCTTCTGGGGTTAGTCAAAGTCTCTCGACGGTTAATATCGAACTTTCCGAACATCACGGCGCCGCTTAACGCGCTACTGCGCAAGAGACAACCACCGAAACTCGAACCCTTAACGCCCGCGCAAGCGGAAGAGTTTAACTTTTTAAAGGAGACTGTCACGTCAGCACCGATCCTATCGCTACCCAAATTGGGATTTCCGTACTCCGTGGACATGGATTCGAGAGACTACCAAGTCGGTTGCGCTCTTTTCCAGACCACCTCGGAAGGGGAACGAAAGCCCATTGGTTATTGGTCACGTTCGCTGAACGTTCACGAACGGAACTACTCCTTTTCGGAGAAAGAGTGCCTCGCAGTCATCTGGGCACTCTCGACCCTCCGCCCGTATCTCATGGGTGTTAACTTTACCGTTTACACGGATCATTCTTCATTGAGGTGGTTGATGAATATCTCTGATCCATCTGGCCGCCTGATGCGGTGGAGACTCCGTTTAGCGGAATATGACTTTACAGTCATATATAAAAAGGGAGCGCTGAGCACTCAGGCCGATGCGCTTTCGCGTCTACCAACGAGTGGAGAAGCCCTCGCAACCGAGGATGATGACATCCCGTGCTTCGTCGTGGACGGACAGGAACCGAAAGATCCGGAATGGCCAGAAGATCTGGATATGGAAACTGACTACGACGAACTTCTCGCCTCTGGCGAGGTCGCTACTGAGACACCCCTACCGGGGACATTTGTACCAATTGCTCCAGAGGAACTGATCCGAAAACAGTTCGAGGAGCCCTTTTGCGTAAGGATACGTGCCCGTATTAACGGTGGTGAAACCTTCCCCTTCGAGGTGAACGACAAAGGCTACCTTGTAAGGTTGGTCGAAGCTACCCCACAAGTCGTTGTACCGCACTCCCTGCAAACGCGGGTCCTTCAAATCTCGCATTTCGCCAAACTTGGTGGCCACTCAGGTGCACGGAAGCTCTATCTTACCCTGGGAAGGGACTTTTACTGGCCCGCCATGGCGGTGGATTGCTACGCTACTGTAAGTTTCTGTACACAGTGTGCAAGGAACCGAGTTTAACTTCGAAGAACAGCAAGCAGCTGAAGTTATTACCTGCTGGGGCACCGCTCGAGTTTTTCGCGATCGACATCCTCGGACCACTCCTCACTACTAAGAGGGGAAACAAGTTTATACTTGTGATCACCGATCGCTTTTCAAAGCTTATTTGGACTGCCTCTTAAAAGAATAACCGCTTTCACGGTGGCGAATGCGTTCGTGACGCATTGGACTTTGGTCTATGGACCTTCAGTAGAGTTTTTATCCGATAACGGTAAACAGTACGCGTCACGTTTCTTCCAGGAAGTTTGCCTCATCTTGGACGTGAAGAACTTGTTCACGACTACCTATCATTCCCAATGTAATGGGCAGGTCGAACTGTTCCACCGGACTATGCTAGCTGCGCTACGCTTCTACGTGGCTGATCACCCAAAAACTTGGGACTTGTACACTGATGCGCTCACGTTTGCATACAATACACAAGTTCACCGGACTACCGGAGTATCACCATTCGAATTGGTACTGTCGCGAACGCCCCCGCCAGTGGCGTTGGATCCCAAGCCACGGTGGACAACTTCCCATCCTTGGATAACTACCGTTAGAACTGGGAACAGTGCCTCTCAAAGCTGGTACCTGCTGTGCGGAAGTCGATGGAACGTGCACCAGCCACGTACAAACGAGATTTCGACGACCGACTACGTCGGGCAAAGCCTCCGCTAATCGTGGCCGGTAACAACGTGTTGGTACGCAAATAGTACTACAACCCCGATCGGGAAAAACGCCACAAGCTCTCGCCAGTGGCAGACGGACCCTTGAAGGTGATTTCTTTTAAGACCGACACTGTCGTGGTGGAAATGGGCGACAGGCACGAACGCCTTTCGCGCGATCGCGTTGTCCTGGCCCCACCGCCCTCATCAGAGGTAGTCTTGCAGAATGCAAATTCCCCGACAACGGGTTCAGCAGTTACAGATGCTTCGGTGGCACAACGTCCTGTGGTAGTGCCACACCCCACCAGCGGCCTCTCAGATATACCGAGCTTCTCGGAACCCCCGGCTCTGCCGGATACTCAAGGTCTTCGTCACCTTACCTCTACTTCTTCCCCGATGGTACGGGTAATCACCTGCCACGCGGGAATTCCACTGCACTTCCCCGTTGCTCCGTCTAAGGAGGGGGAAAAGAACGATCGCTCCGATGGAGATCTTTTGCCATCGCAACTGAATACACGCCGTGACACACGGGAAGGTGTTGCAAGATCGCTGCCACTCTCGCGGAACAACAGGCGAATTGTAGTGCCGAGCCCCTCTCAGGGTGTGCCTCCCCCGAACGTCGACGAAACCTCCGTGGAGGCAGTTGAGCCTTCATCGCGGTTTTCGCAGCACGCGGAGAACACAACCCCTTCGGGGAACGTTCGTAAGCAGCTGTCAGTAGCGCCCTCCACCCGGGAGGACGCTGTGACAATGGAACCCAGCAGTGGGAATGGAACACCTCGTGACGAGGGAACTACCCCCGTCAAGGGCAATGGGAGTACGCACATCACGCGGACTTCGCACCGCGGTACATAGGGCCCGACTACACAGTCGGCACCGCAAGCGCGGAAGGACAACCACCCCGTAGTATCAAGCCCCATACAGGGTGTGCCCATACCGCCTGCTGCCGGGAGATCCTCCGCCGAAGCGGTTACTCGCGTGCCACCATTGCCGCAGAATGCGAAGCGCTGCACCAGGGATGAGCCAGCGACGCTGGGCGCGGAAATCAACACCTCTCTGGGGAACGTTCATACGAAGACGTTAGTGGTGCCCTCCACCCGGGAGGACGCCGCGGCGAGAAGCCCAGCCGTTGTTAACAAAATACCTCATCATGAGGGAAGTCCACCCATGCAGGGCAAGGCGCGCTTGCGCAGTCGCACTCCGAGCGTCTCGGTTGACCCTGAGGTCGCCGCCACTGGCGGTGATAAACCGGTCGCCATCGAGCAAGGAACCCGTCAAGAGCGGCACTCGAACCTCGGAAGATTCGAAATTTCCCCAAGTAATGGGCACAGCACCAGCTGTACACGCCCCACACGGGGATAAGCTCACCAACGCCGGTTCACGGGAAATAGCCGTTGGGCACGGGGTGCCGCACCAGCAAAGCACGGTGCCGCCGTTGGTACGTACCCTCGCAAGGGAGGCGGATCGTACTAGGTCAACTCATGTCCAACCATTGTTGGAGTCACGTGCCCGTTCCTGGGAGGACGCGCCACATGCGCCCCTTCCCGCTAACCGTGGAGCTCCTCCATCAGGAGATACGACGATGTCGTCACCGCTAAGGCGGCCCGCCCCACGCAGACTTGCGATAAGGGCCGACTACCACGCAAGTGGGAGCTCGGACCACCCCGTGGTCAGCTCCGACACCCCGGCGGTACACCCCGAAACCCTCCTGAGGGACATTTTCGCCCATGATAGGAATGTTACACCAGAGGTGACTTCAACAAGGCACGGCCGGGACGTCTACGTACAAGAGTACGTAGTCGACCGAATAGTCGCCCACTCATATGATGAGAACGTTATCTTACAATATCGCGTCCGTTGGTACGGTTATGGCCCCGAAGGGGATACAGATGAACCAATTGAACATCTTTCCCGTCCCCGGGTAGTACAGTATCATCGCCGCACTCGCACGGGACTGCCAGGAACCCTGGATAGCGACCAGGAGGGATAGTTTGAACCGTGATAACGGGAATAAGAAGGAAGAGGACCTGTTAGAAGTAGATTGGAATACCGTCTAGGAAGAGAAGTTTACGCTGTGTGTCATCATGAAGTCATGGAATACTACCGCCGGTACTACCGGAAAAGAACTAAGTAGAGCGTTACTGGTTCGCACCATCACCCCCTTCGGGAGGATCGCCACCGCCGAGGCGGTTGGTAAGCGCGTCAGCCAATGCGGTGACACCTCCCGAAGCTTCGGTGGCGCTGAGGCCAGCCCCACGAAGGAAGCGGGCAATGATCTCACTTTCGTTAACCGCCCCCGAACTGGGGTTAGCTGAACCAGCGCTCGCCGTTGGTGGAGTCGGACCATTGTCTGGCTCACTTGTCGCCGCTGGTGCGGGCTGAATACCCTCGGGACCCGACGGAGCCATAGCGATTGGTTCCGTCGGAGCGCCTATGTCAGGGGAAACGTTCCCGACCGCGTCGGCTGCTTCGTCTACGAGCACACCCGCTTCATCGGGATCGTTATCCACCATTGGATCTCCACCGCTGTAAGCGTGATAGTAATCGTCCGAGTCGACATACCCTCGCGGGTGGTCGCTGGGGATTACACGCGGGGCATTCCGGAATTCCTCCGCTTCCTCGCGGTTAATCTCCCAGAAGTCCCACGGGTCCAAGTATATGAAGTCGTCGGCAAGCGGGGTATTTCTCCCCAAAACAGGGCCGGATCCACCACTACTCTCGTCCCGACGACCGCTTTGTTCGATGGAAACATCGTCCCACCGAACGTCCTCGAGGTACTCGAGTAACCCCAACATTTCTTCTTCGTTGGCTCTGCCCCCGAGGCGGATCTCTATGTTCAGGCTACGGATGGCTTCCCGCACTCGGGGTTGGGTGTACCACAGTTTATACTGGTCGTACGCCTCCGTGAGGATATACGCCGCCGTGCGGACTGCCGACTCGGTCACCACGTCCGACCACAACCACGAGCGGCGATTTGTCATGAGGAACCATCCCATGTACGTGAACACCGGTGGAAGCTCGATGTAGCATCCCCGCCCTGCCTCCAAAAAGGACCATTACGATGGAATCGGTACATACCGACGTTTTCGGTGGGTGGGAGCAATCCTCTCTACCTCAACTTTCTGATACGGAACGAAATACCCGAGTCGGGAGCGCCAACGCCGTTCATAACGGATAAAGTGCTGACGGAAGTTTGACCGGGAAGCCAGGGGAAGATAACAGAACTCGGTCCAAACAATCGGTCTCTCCCAGCAAAGGGCTGCTTGCCGCGCTGCGGGAAAATTCCTTCACGCGAAGGTCTCCAACGCCGAAAGGCGGTTACAGTACGACATCTCCCGGCGAGTGCGGTATATGCATAGGTTAAATTTGTAGCCCGGAGGGATGGGAAACTCAAATGGAGCCCGGCGTTGCCGTTGATAGCCAATCATGACCAGCGCCGCATGGACGTTGGCCACGGTTTCTCTCCCGTTACGACGGACATGGTGCCCGAGAATCGCAATGCAGTTCCGCCAGTCCCATGAAGCTGTAACGTAGGCGGGGATATCCCCCGGAAGGGTGTTCGAACTGTCTGCATAAGACAGAATTAACGCCTCATTGAGGACAGCCAGCGGATCAAACCAAGGCGCATTCCTCAGTCTGAGGGCTTGCAATCGATTGTTCGGATTCAACCCAACTAGGGTGTCGTACGGAGACCACACGCGCACCGGATATCCGGGTACCATGATCCCCGACATCGGGTAAGGGGCGGGCGTACCGGTACCCGCAGAAACTTGAGGTTTGCTTCTCGTACAGTGGTGGCAAGTGCCGCCACTTACATACGGCTAACAAATATCAAATAAAATATCTAAGTAACCGGCACGCCGGCCAACATTACCCACGTGTACCTCCGTGGCACTCTTGCAACAGCGCATCCGGTAATCGGGCGCGAGCACACACGTGTCCTGCTAATCATACTAATCATACCCTTCGTAGGCGGATCCCTAATCCGGGCTAAATAGCCAAATAGACTTCATAATAATAGGATGTTCAGCCGAAAACAACAATTGATATATGAGTAGCATCCCCCTCAGTGCCTGCCAACGGCAATTGGTCTACAATTCCCCATCTCAGGCTAAAACGTCCGACTCTTTCGGCTCTTCACTTCCCCTCATGGGCTTATATAATCCGGAGTCCGGCGATCAGCCTGCCGACAACTCGGACTCCAACAACTTGGCACTCGTACCATACGTGGCACCTTTGACTTTCATCGACACAACTTTGCCTACCAACAACAAAAACAACTCCGGTAGCTCCGGTGCTCCCTCGGGAGGGATTGCACGAATTACAGCTGCCGAACCCCGGTTCCGGTCGGTGGCCTTGCCCCAATCTTCGGGTGCTTCCGCTTCTGGTGCGGCATCCGTCGCGACGGCAGCAACTCCTGATCCAGCTCCCGTGCGGAATTGGTTCAACGCCAGCGTGCCGACAAATACGGGTGGATGGCCCAGCCTTGAAAGCTTTCGCGTGCACGATCCTCACCGCCACAGCGCCCTGTTTTCACAAGCCCCGTGGTCCAATGCCGAAGCCGTCGGGGATGAAGCTTTGACCAACTTTTACGCCGTTGACTGTTATCTCCCAGGGGGGCTTCCCGTTAGCGTCGTCTGCTCATGGGACTGGCTCGCCCGTATCACGGTCCATCTAGATTGCCTCAGGTGTACAAGAAGCGAGAGCCAGGCATTCGCTCGCCTGGAGATTGCCCGCATTGGGTATGCGCGACACTTCCGGGCTCCGAAGAAGCATCCGGTTCCATCCCAGTACGGGTTCGGCGTGGCCTACTACCGTACGTACGGCGAATTTGAGTATGGAGATCGCCTGGCTGTTGCCTTCGACGAGATTTACGGCTATGTGGATGTCGTCTAGCCCCACCAGGATCTCATCCTGTGGGCTTGTGTGATTCTTCGTGCCCAGTTCCGGTACCTCCGCAAGTCGTCGCAGCGCGAGTTCTTCGAAGGCCCCCGTCACGAAAGGAAGTGGCAATCCCGCTTTGGGATCTTGGTGCCATACCAATGCTCAGATGTTGAGCGAATCGCCGGGCGTTCCCGACAAGGGCAATAAGTTCCGCTCCCATAGTTCTGGCATGCGGTCGAGGTCCCCCGAGGCTGCCATGGAGAACTCCCACCGTGCCTGGCATAAGTCGGGTTGTACTACATGAAGAATCCGCCGCGCGACCTGTGGAGCATCCTTGCTCCCGAATGGACTGTCCGTGTCGCGGCGTTCCTCCTTTGGGAGGCGTATGATCACTACAGGCTTTGGTTGTGCCGGAGATGATTCGCAGTTCCATTTGGAATTTGGACCTCACCGATGTTATCGGATCCATCCGCAACGCGTGGGAAGTGGTGCCCTTGGTGGAGGTCAACGACGGTGTCGAGTGGGACTCCGTGCCTCCCAGTCAGGTCTATGAGGGTATCCGTCGGGTTACAAACCGGTCTCCTGGACGTGACGTTAGCGCCAGCGATTTGTATGCTTTGACCCATGAGAATGGGAGATAGCCACAGCCACCGCGGCGCGAAAGAGCCGTCAGATCGATCGGAATATCCCAGAGGGCCATCCTCGCGGGTTTTTCTTCGTCGATGACGAGTAGGACGAGAACCCTGATGCGGCAGGAAGCCGTATGGACCAGGGAGAGGACAAGCAAATCGACGTGGTCGACGTAACCGGAGTTGATGGCGGATCCGCCGATGCGGCAGTGGAGGGTACGTCCAACGCAGTTGGTGCGTGGCAGACCTCCGCTTCTGCGGGCGGGGTGGTTTCGAGTACCGTTCCGCAGGCGCTCGTGATGCGCAATTTCCTTCGCGGCATGGGCGTGTCCGTGTCTGACTTGGCGCAGCTCCAGAGCCTGGCAGCTCATTGGTTCGCCCAAGATCGTTGGTCCGGTTCCGGACCGTCCGGCATCTGGTCTACCTCCTTGGTGGAGGCTCCTGTTAGCCTTCATTGGTACCAATATGTAGCTTGGCCCAACCATTAAATTTTTCTGGTTGCTACCGGCTTTAGCAAATTCTTTTCACCACTCTCCCTCCTCAGGGGGCAGCACTCTGCGAGGGGCTGCTGCACCTTCTTTAGGGGAGGTACCCCGCTTGAAGCGACAAATTCCAATTCTTCAACTTCCTCTCCTTGGGCGTATTCTTCGTCTCCTTCTTCTATTCCACTGTATAATGGCTTGTCCGCCGCAGCCGCAAATTGTCCGCGTGAGCGGCATAGTTGGTGTGGGCGTTAACCCACTTGGGCTTCATCGAGCGTGTTCGGTGTCGGCGTGCCTGTCCTCCGGTGGTACTGTAATACCTTCGAGCGAGGCAGGTGCTCGATTGGGTGGTGTGTGTCCTCCGAAGGAGGGTAGCGGTACCAACGGACTAGGTATAACAGCTCTCCAGTAGAGTCTTGTCCGTGCTTCACTATACGGTCCACTACAAACTCGCGTTCGTAGACACTCCGCTCTGGCGGCTACATCAACAAGTCCTCGCCCGAGGCGGTTGAGAGGTTCATATCAGAGTGGCAGTTTGTTCTTCCACTGTCGTGGCTGTTGCGGGTGATGGCCTCCGACTTCCGTTTCGGCGGCAACTCATCCTGTACACCAGGCCTCGGTCGTGTTTCCCAGGGAGCTCCTCGGAGTGTTATGCGCTCCGTTAAGAGGCCTAGAGCCCCTTGCTTGTGGAGTTGTTGCGGGATCCCGTCCCGACGTACTGAGAGCTTCCGGTGTTTCGGCGAGATCTTCCCGATCGACGGGGAACGAACCTCCGTGCGGGGGGCTAGCGAGCGGTGTTCCTTCACGTTCGTTTGACGACGGCAAGCTGTGTGGTTCCAACCGTCGTGGTGCCGTGGTGAGCCGTTTCAATTACGGAACTACCGTTTCTTGACAGCTCGTCACGCTCCGTGGCACTCCCCGTGGCACGCGTGTGCTCACGGCATGCACTGTCATGTGCATCGTCATCCTTCAAAAGAGGCGGTTCACACACGGTGCGTGGCTCGTGCCGCGCCGTGCGCGCGTCCAACATACTTGGCTTTTGTCCACCTAGAGTGGTGTCCATCTGTAACGATGTGGCCATGTGCTCTGCTGTTCCGGTTATGTCATCGGCTAAGTAGATTGCATCTCCCAAACTTAGGTTTGCCGTCACCGCATGGTCCCTAACAACCAATTTCGCTTCCGAGTGATCGGTTTCTTCCGCTGACGGGGCCACATCCGTCTTGTCTCCATTCAGCAGTAACGGTGCGTCACTGTGTTTGTTCCCGGACTTCGAGCTTTGAACGGCGCCGCTGCTGCTGCAGGTCTGCGCGTCCTCCGTCGGCGACGGCAATGCACTAGCGATATCTTTCGCGTCGTGGCCCGCTGTCTCCGGATGCACAAGCCAAATAAGCGTAGAGCCTCTGCGTGCCGAGTCCGTTTGTAGCGACGACGACTAAGTCGATGATTCTATATACCCAGGCGTTGGCGTTTCGGCCGGGCGCCCACTGAGACAAGTCCGTGCGTTTCCCGTTCGCGATGGCAAAGCGACAACCACTCCGTTCTCAGCGGTGTCCCGCAAGGGTGCAGTATCCGTTTGCAATGGCATACACTGCGAAGAAGCAGCGTGATGAGAATGAGCGTCCCCCTCCCCCTCCTCAGCTGGAGCGACGGGGCCTGGAGCGATACTCCCAGTAGTGAGCACGATGCGTGTGTGCACATACGTATATAGCCCAATCTTTGGGGTACATTCCGACTCTGTAGGGAGGTCAGCCAAACCACGCGCGGCGTGCGGTAGAATTGACAAGCAGAGCGGTGCCTTGCTATTACGCGCCGGAGGCGCTTCCAGGGTAGTATTCGACGTGGTCGGTTCAGGACGAACTTCGCCCACGGTAGGATCCAGCGGTGGTGCCGGCGTAACGCGATCACGCGAGAATCGTTCGCGCTCACCCTTGACGTCAAGAACAACTGTAGTATCGGTAGCAGAAATGGCCCTGTAGAGACCGACCGCGATCAGAGAAAGCTTGTAGCGTTTCTCTTCTTCCGGATTGTAGTATTCTTTACGGAGAAAGACATAGCCACCCTCCCTGATGTGTGGGGCATTCTTTCGCACTCGTGCGAAGGCAAGTTTGCTCGTGGACGGCTTTCGACTTCTTGATTTGCTGCCCAACTACGGGAATCATTTGCTCCAGCCATTGCTTCCACGCGTCCCTGTGTAGACGGAGTGAAGGGAACTTATCCAGCGTAGGTTGGGGCTCGACAGCCACCGATTGTGGAACACGCAATGATACCAGTATGAATGGAGAGATCTGGGTAGTGCGATGTACCTGGGTATTTTAGGCATATGTCAACGCACCGGTGTAAAGATTTCATTCTGGAGCGTGGTCGGCGACGAAAATTCGCAGCGCATTAAGCATATTGTGATTGAAGCACTCCACTTGGCCGTTACTTTGCGGATGGTAGGTCGTATTAAACCAGTTCTTGCTGTCCCGTATACGGCACATGTCCTGGAAGAACTTCGCAGCGAATTGCGACCCATTATCCAATAGTGAATCAAGCGGCGGTCTGTATACAAAGACCCAGTGGGTTACCAATGCTTGCGCGACCGCACTGGCTGTGAAATTCGTCAAAGAACCGGTCCGCACGAACTTCTAAAAGCAGTCGGTTATGACAAGTAGAAACCGATTACCTCGGCGGTCCTGATAAACTTGCCGAGTATGTCAATCGCCAAAAACTCGAGTGGGGCGCTTGCGGGGAAGCGTACCAACTGTTTGGAGTATTTCGGCAGTTTGACGCGGTTTTTTGCACAATCAGAACAATCACGAGAAGTGGCATACGCATCAAATGCCGTAGCTGGCCAATAGAAGTCCTTTTTGAGGGGGTTGTACACTTTTCTTCCACCGAGGTGGGTCGAAAACTTTGCGTAATGCGACAGGTGCAAGACTCGAGATCGAAGCGAGTGAGGTACCACAATCTGTGGTCGGTCAGTAACCGTTCGAACCAAGAATCCTTGGTCGTTCATGACAAAAAACAGTTGAGCTCCACGGTTCAGACGGGCTCGAACCTTACTGCAAAACTGGTCCGTATGCTGTTCCTGAATCAATTCTTCGGGTGTTACCGGCACGAATGATCCTGGGACATGCTCCGTATCTGAAACGGCTAAGACAGCGTCATAGACCTGCCAACCTTCCGAATTTTCGTCCTCGGCGTCCTCCATGACAAAACATGGTATCTCCAGATTATCGACTGGCTCAGCTTCAGCCGTGGTCGCCAAGCGGGAAAGATCATCAGCCTGAGTGTTCAGGGTTCTTTTCTTGTACTGCACGTGGAAGTTGAATTCCGATAACCGGAGTCTCCACCGCATCAAGTGGTCAGAAGGCTCCGCAATGGAGAGAAGCAATCGCAGGGCCGAATGGTCGGTATGGAGGGTAAAGTGAACTCCCATGAGGTACGGTCGCAAGGTCTAAAAAGCCCAGACGACTGCCAAGCACTCTTTCTCGGGTACCGAGTAATTTCTTTCATGCACGTTAGGGCTTCGAGACCAAAAACCAATTGGAAGTCGTTTGCCACTCTCCGTGGTCTGAAACAGGGCACAGCCGATCTGGAAATTGCTGCCATCCGTATCGATGGCGTACGGCAATCCGAGTTTCGGAAAGGAAAGAATTGGCGGCGACCTTACTGCCTCAATGAGCGATGAGGATGCCGTTGCCTCGCGTTCACCTAATGGTTCCAGTTTGACTGGCTGTCTCTTTCCCAAGAGTTCATTCAAAGCAGCTGCTATATCCGCGAAGTGCGGGATAAAACGACGGTAGACATTGCAAAGGCCGAGGAAGGATCGGAGTTCCGTTTCAGTCCGTGGGTGTTTAGCCTCCTTGAGGGACCGCACACGTACAGCGTCTATCGATAGCCGTCCCGGACGGATTATGTGGCCGAAATATTTCACGGTATCGGTAAAGAACTCGCACTTATTCAACTTCAGTGTAATGCCTGCATTTCGTAGGACTCGCATCACTTCTATAACATGGGTCAAGTGCATCACTTCTCTAACATGGGTCAAGTGCTCGTCTAGGTTACTGGAGAACACAAAGATTTCATCCAGGTATACCAGGCACGTCTTTCACTTAAAGGGGGCAAGAAAAATATCCACTGCTCTCTGGAAAGTGGCTGGGGCGTTCGTGAGCCCAAAGGACATCCGGTTGAACCGTTATAGTCCTTGATTGTCATACAAATACCGATAAGGTGTGGGTTCCGCATGTTAGAGGGAGCGCGCGAGGGCTCAACCTAAAAGGAAAAAACAAACAAACAATATGGTAGTAGGGCACCTGAAACCCGCAGAAGCAAACTGCGGGGCCACTAGTGTAGACCTTGTAGGTGTACGGTAGTAGACATCGACGCGCGGTAAAACCTGAATAGTAATAGATTAGCAAGTGACCAAGGTGGTATAGTTACTGCCCTAATGGTGCCTGACTTTACAATACCTGAGGGGGAAGGCGAGGTGCAACAAAGTATATACAAGGTGCACCGACGTTGATCTCCCACGCGCGGATGAGGTCATCGGCTGCGCCCATGACCTACTGTCATGGGCCAGCAATGTTAAGCTAAACTAAATTAGAAATTAGAAAATAGGAAAAATAAAATACCAATTGGATGCAGTGCAGCTAACAAGGCGCACAATTAGACCCACATGGCCCCAACCCACTGAGGTCTCATTGTACTACAGACCCCCTTCCTACCTAGAGCCTCGCCTTCGTGGCTCCTAGATCATCTTACCAAGTTGGTTGCATTGTCGTACCAATTTGGTCAACGGCGAAGCCATCGTGCCATTTCGCACGGTGCGTCGCACCTGCTTGGCGATACGCAGCGTACCAGTCCACCCTCCTGCTCATCACAACCAGCGGCCTCCTCATTCCCATCTGTGGCTTGGGGGCGACGCGCGCCCATTGTATACCTCCAGCGTTCGACCATTAGTATGCGTCTGCGTACAACTTTACGGTTCCACGGTTTTGATTGCCTTTCCCGCGCCGGCCTACCCATTGGGGTTCGTGGTCGACCTTTGTGCTCCTGTGCGCACTGTACCGTGAAGGATTGTGACGCCCACTTGGTTGCGGCGTGTCTCGCTGTCTCTTTTGAGGTTCCGTCTTCGTCTCTTCGAGGTACTGCTGCCGCCCCCTTGTGGTTGTTTTACCGTCACCATTATCGGTTGCGTTCTTTTGTTCTACCCCTTTGAGGCTTGTATGTACTGGCTCGGGCCTTTATAACCTCTCGCCCACTCGACACGGCTAAAACCATCCATGGTGACCCCCGATCCCTACCAAAACCACGTGGGTAGCCCTGGTACTGGCGTACGAGCTCGCACCTGTAGTGGTAAACGTCGCTTGTCGGTTCTCCATGTTGGTCAGTCGGAAGAGGTATCCCCAAGGCACGACACGCTGGCGGCGGCCAATGCCGATACCTTGATGGTCGAAGATGCGTGGAGCCCCAAACGGGTGGAGGTTTTGAGCATCAGTTCTGGCGATTCACCAATTGGGGATAAAGAGCCAATTCGGTTCACCCCTGCGGTTGAGTGCCCGTCATCTCAACCAATCCCTCGCGGTCATCATGGCAATATGTCAGAGCCCAGTCCTTCGCGCGGTCGTGGAAGCGGCATTACGAAGTCTGGCTCAAGCGTTGCTTCGTTGTACTATACTCGCATCCCAACAGGTTTTCGGAACCAGCCAGTTCAGTTTTCTTCCCACCAACCTCAAGGGATTTATGAATGGATCCAATATCCGTATGGTCTGGAGCCCGAGAGTCCTCGCCGGATTTCTTATTATGGTTTGGAACAGTTCACCATGGCCAATTGGAACGTTTCCCAACATGCTACCTTCGGGATCGATCCAAAGATGGTTTCGCAAGCGACGTTGTACCGCCGAGATTTGCCAGTGGCGCCGGGGAACACTTCGCTTCCCGGCGTCTTGCGACGTCCAAATCTGAATACCTACTTGGGTTTGTTTGGTTGGGATTGTGAGCGTCTCCGCTCAGTCCCCCAGACGCTCCACCGTCGGGATAAGGAGTCTCAACCTCTTCAGGGTCTGTTGGAGTGCTACGGAAGTCGCCAACGGCACAAACCAATGAGGTATTTCATTCCCCCGCTATATCTTAGCGACTTGCGGTACGTCCGTATTGAACCGCGGCTCTACTATTACCGACGACTGGTTGTGAAGATTTGTCAATGTGACTCCCTCTCGCAGCAGTACCTTGCGGCTTCTACACATTTGGTGTGCTTCGACAGGCCCTACAATACCATAAATTGAGCCAACCGTCGTAGTTGGGGTGTGGATGCCTCCACGCAGGCTCGCATCCGCACCCGGTCCAGCTTCAACCGCGTCATGCACGGGTTCCACAACGTAGATTTCTTCTCTCAACCCAGTAAGGGACGGAACTTTTGGCATGTGGCCCGACCCGAGTGGTGAAATGCCTATGAGGTGCCGATGTCGCTTAGCGTCCAAACTCCACCAGTAGTGGCCTACTTTGGGAACTATATCACCCGTAACCACGTTCGGTATTACCTCATTTGGTCGATTGCCCTCGCGGAGTGGGCCGTATTGGTGGCCGTCCTGGCTCTGCAGGCTGGCCGTGCGTCGGTGTTCTCGGAATGCTAGTTTACTATGCTAGATCGCTAGTTGTGAAAATAAAAGTCCAAAAAAACTAGCATTTTTGCCGTTTGCGCTAGTTGGCAAGGCAAAAAAATTTTATTTTGGAAACTACGTTTCCCTTCAGTGCAGTTCAAACTTCACTTCCTGGATTTGAAGGCTAGTTTGCAGTTCTTCTGCCACCGCTCGTAACTTTACATTCCCCACATTCGTCAAAAACACTCTAAAAAATTACGAACCCACCACCAGCGCTCCCTTATTCTAACCCTGCATTCGGATCCTGAGTCTCAGTTTCCCTAAACGTCAAGTTGAAGAACTGCAACTGAACACTCTCTCCATTCTCGTACACCCTGCTAGCCCCAAACCAGCTTCCAACCCCTCCCAGCCTCTTCTCCTCCTGCTCCTCCAGGATGCGCTCCGCCGTTCGAACAGCCGCCGCCGCACTACCAAACCCAACTAGTGGCGCTCCACCCGGCAGCTGCCGCGGCACACAAACACCATCATCGTCGTCCACCATGACTCCACCCTTTCGCCTCTTCCTCAGCCGACTTCCCCCAACCTCCCGTCCATTTCCTTCTCCGCTCCTCCCCCTCACACACCCACGTCCACCACGAGAGCCAGGCATCACCGGTGACCATTTCTCTCTTCCCGCCTGCCTCCCAACGCCTCCTTTCCTCACCAGCTCCTTCACCTCCAACAACAATTGGCACGCCTTATCCACCTGTCCCACTTGCGCCTCCAACACCTCCACACGTTCCCTCAGCCCCATATTCTCCCTTCTCAGCGTCACCAGCTCCCTCCCAACGCACTCTACCATCCCACTCACATGCCTTCCAGTCCCTTTTCCAGCCAACTTCATCCTTTTCCGAATCTTCGAAATCAAATCCATTGGCACCCCAATCTCCGACACACTCAGTACCACCCCTCCCATCTCACCAACCATTTCAGAAAGCCAGTCCTCCAAATGCTCCTTCAGATCCCCTCCAAGCCTCCTCAACCGCTTCTCCATCTCCGCCGTAAACCTCCTCTCCGGTCTCCCATCCCCTCCACCCCCATCACCGCCACCTCCCTCTCTATCCCCACTTCCCTCCTTCTCCCCCACGCAAACCTTGTCCCCACCCTCCTCCTTTTTTCCCGGTGGCGCCTCTGGTACTTCCGTCCGGTGAAGCAGAGCCACTAGCTCCTCGTCCTCGACGTACCCATTCGGTATCGCAGAAATAAACGGCAGTTCACGATAATGAAGATAGATAAGAACAAGCGAGATCAACCCAACCGTTGCAGCACTCCCCCCCCACTCCGCACAAACCTGGCTCTGTCGGCCCCACACCCACTTGCGCTGCACAACCCTTTGTACTCCATTCATATCCAATACTATTTGCCGCCATTCCGCACAATTTCCATTTTTGTCCTTGAAATCTGCACATTTTCCCAACCTCGGTCCATACCATATCCCAATGAAACCCCTGATGCACCACCTCTCAAGTACTAACGGCACCATAAACTCTTACTTTCTATGCTTTATTTCACTGCATACCTTCTCATAAAAACACTCTTTGACCATACCTCCTCTACAGCCCTGCTGCCCATTTCTTGCCATAACGGAATCATACAAATCCCCTTATCCCCTGGAAAACTTTTTTCCATGACCAAAACAACAGCCCAGTCGTGTACTTAAAGCTTTCCCCACTCCTCAGAATGTAGACCACTTTCCTTTCAGAGCTACCAGCACCAGACAGCTTCCAACAGCCCATGCCTTCAATCAAACAAACTCATCGAAATGAGCTCCCATTCATCTTCCCACCGTTCTACAATCATCCCAGCTGTTGTCATAGGTAGAGGCCATATTTGCATCATGCTTTACAACAATGGTTCCCCTCGAGAAACCTCTCTCTCCATCGAGGGCTTCATTTCCGCAGATTGCCTTCCCCTAGGTCCAATCTTCTTCTGTGGCATGAACGACCTTCTCGAAAAAGTAATTCTATCGTGTTCAGCATCACGAGCAGAAAACTTGGTTTTCATCCAGAATGGCCACATTCTTCCCATCCGTTCCCAACACGGAATTGAGCACCGCACACGAGCCGCTCTTTACATCGCCGTTCCAACTGTCGGCGCCTCCCCACAAGATGGTGTCACGCCTCTCTCTCCCAATGATCTAACCACAGCCACCGGAAATTGAGCTCTGGCAATAGCTGAACGCCTCTGAACCGCAGGTCTCACTTGCAGTATCGTCGACGAAAACGCCTTTTCCAAGTCTTACTACCAAAACCTCGTTTGGATCTCTTCCTTCAATCTCGTCGGTTCTTCATTTGGATTCGTTACCATGCATGAAGGGGCTACCAAGTACGAAACTATTGTCTCAACTATAATGAAGGAGCTTCTAGGGATAGTCACCTTCAACACAGGTCTCTCCTTCAATATCCCTTCTACAGTGGAATCCCTTCTGAACTATGGCACCACCCTTACTTTCTTACCAGCCTCTTTCTCGGAGTATGAATCCAGAAATGCTTACTTCTATCTCCCCTCCGCAGATGAAAAACTAGCCGGAGGGCAGGACCCTGCCCCTTTCCACACCAACTATGTCAATGTTCTTAGACATCACATTCTCTAGTAATTAGAACAAATTGTAAACCTCGTACTCGTTGCAACTACACACACAACCCGTTTTTGTTCTTCAATTCTTTTTAAGTTGCGGCTTAACCAAATCACCTGTTCACTTTTTATGTCAAGTCTCTATCACAAACAAACACAACAGTATAAGTGCTACCACATGATACCTACTCATCGTCGTCATCCATTATCATCTGTCCTTCCTCGTAATCCCCATCTGTATTCTCAGCAAAGCCACCTGACATCTCTTCATCTTTCTCTTCGTATTCGTCCTCTCCATCTTCTATATCTTCCATTTCACTCTCTTCCTCCAAACCTTCATCATCGCCCAGCTGGTCGTTTGGGTCTTCTCCTAGCCCAAAGTCCTCATCTACGAACTTTGGCCGAAACGCTGGCTCCCTGTGCACCGCGTCAAAGAACTTGTATCCGTCAGGTACAAAGTACATGTGATAACTCAGGCAATTCTCTTTCAGTAACGCATCCATGTACCCAGCTCCCGCATGAAACAGATCTCCTCTCCCAATAAACACAGAGTAAGGCGGAACCCTGAACTTCTGCACAACCATTGTACGTGACAACCTCCTCAAACTCTTGTCATCCGTTTCATATATATTGTGAGATCTCTCACAAACCCATATCATAAATGAACTCCCCCCAGAGGCCATCACGAAGAACGCTGCAATATCTCCCCTATCCTTCTCCACATTCGTCAACCTTCGAAAATCAGTGTGCAACACCTGCCTTGGGCATCTCTCCCCCGTACACAACACACGCCCTCCGGTCTGCGGCGCATACATCCTTTTCTTAGCCTTGCTGTTGTTACAAAGGCGGAGAGCCAATGCAATTTGCCCAAACCTCGCATTCAACAACGCCCGCTTTCTTACCATCATCATATTCTTCTCATCAGATTCCATGGAATCAACAATCCCCTTCTTGGTCGTAATATATCGTCCAATTCTTTGCATCCTGTCCCCAGCATCCTTTCCTTCCCCCGCGTTGATGATGGGATTCCATTTCGTTCGGTTCTCTTCAAACCTCAAGTCGGGCTGCTCCTTGAAGACCTCCTCAAAAACCTCCAGCAACCTTTCTGTCACATCTTCATCCACCACCACGCCCCTCTTCTCCGCCTCCTCTGACATACCTTCATCAGGTCCGAAGTGTTCCAAAACACAGAAACCCCTTTCCATCAATTCCATTCTCTTCGTCGCAAAGTACTCTCGAGCGAGGTCATCCCTCTCCATCGCCGCCATCTAAAGAGCTTCTTCCTCCCCTCTCGGCTTTCCCTTCAACGGAAGCTTCACCTCAAGAACTGGTTCTTTCGTGCTACCCAGCTCCTTGTGCACATTCCGGGCGGCATGCCAGTACACCGCGTGATGGACCGCTCTCAAATCCGCCACTCCCAAACACCCCGCCCTGTGCCCCTTTTGCAAATGAATCATCTCCATCCACGGGTGCTGATGTTTCACTGTATTCTTCCCTCCCGGCCACTCACTTGGTAGCGCATTCACCAGACTCGTCCATGACATATCCGATCCACCAGCCCACTCACCTGCCTTATTCATCCCTTTCGGTGGTTTTTCCGGATTCTTATCTTCAAATCCAGGCATCTTCCCTTCCTCCACCGCTTCGTCCTCGTCCTGAACGAACCTACTATCGTTCTCACTGCCACCACTTTCATCTTCGCTCGATGACACCAAATTTATTTTCTGTTCTTTGAAGAACTTTTTCAATGCCGGCTCCGTCTTATTCCTGAATAAAGTAACAACCTCCATTGGTATATCTCCGGAAAAGGTCTTTACGGTGCCCTTCTTCATCCTCTTGGGATCAGGTTGGATTTCTACCTCATCCTCATCGTCAGTAAGATCAATTAATCTCTTCGTCTTCTTCTTCTTCTTGCTCCCAGCCTTGCTACCGCAATCCTCTTTCAGTCGGCCCGCAGCAATCTTTTTCCGTGTGCTCCGCCTCAACCCTGATGGCTCTGCTTCAGGGTCTTCCCCCTGCATGGAAGTTGCCAACAACATGGGAGCTTCTTCTGTCTCATTAAGTGCTGCGGTTGACGTACCATCACCTCACCCACGACTTCAACCACCTCCTTCCCCACCTCCTTCACCTCCTTTGAAGTTTGAAGCGATACTTCGAAAACTTCTTGAAGCTTGTTACCCGCGGTTTTCACCCTTCTAGACACCATCCAGTCCCATAAACGCCTCGAACCGCCAAGTTCCATTTTTGCTGTCCGCATACCCAGATATTCCATCACAGACACATTTTTTCCTCCTAAGTTGAATACTGTCTGCAGTACTTCTTCAACACTAATCTTCTTCTTCTTCCCAGTGAGATTACATAGGTTTGCCGCCTAACGAGTCAAGTGAGGCACGCTGTAGTCCCCGATAGCCTCACTTCTCTTCAAAGCAGCAGCTAACTGCTTCGAAGTAATGCTCTTCACATCCACATGTGACTCGTCCACGACGTTCTGCACAAAAGATACCGTGCTATGAATTTCGTCTGCAAACGACATCTTGAGCACATTCGAACTCATTTCGTTCAGAAGATTGCCGAGTCCTAGTACATCTTTCATTGCCATGGCCTTCCCATCCTTTCTTCCCCACAGCACAACATCCAAAGAACGGACTATATCCACCCACTTCCCGCCCTCCCCATGCAAGTCTCGTAGCACAAGAATTCGGTGATATCTATCTATGAGGGTTACGGGCACAACAGTTCTCCCATCAACAACTATTTCATTTACATCATACTCCCCTAGACATGCCACAGCAATCGAACCTGCAGACGGAAGCCACCCAAAGTTGCGACATTTCATCATCGTCGCTTCCTTGTGTCACAGATTCACACTTCGTACTGTCTTCTTCGGGATTTCAATCATCTCGATATCCATCTTCAACCTGCGCTGAACATAGTCGGCGACGAAAATATTCTTGAGAGACAGGATGTTGTCAACCTCCTCCGACGGAACACTGTCTCCTTCATCGAAAAAGTCCTCCTCCGGGTCAGTAAGCGGAGCCTTACTCGTCTGAAAGACCTCCACAATATCGTCGTCGGAGTCCTCTTTGATGCTGACGCTCGCTCCCACGGGCTTCTTCATTCCTTTAGAAGACTTTCCTGGAGTTTTGGAAGCTTCCACAGCAGGTTCCTCGACCTCCAGAGCAACCAATTTCTCAGGCTGAGATGTAGAATACTTGCCAGCCTCGCACCCTGGAGTAGAACTTTGCGGAATCCCGATTGAGTTCATCATCGACGTATCCCACGCATACAACCCAGCTGAGAACAATTCGCTCAGCGTACTTGGTGGGTCTTCAGAACCTTGAAAATGGTAAGGGTACTTCGCACTTCAATGACCTATAATAATATTCGTCCTGCAGATCACAACCAAGTCTTCACTTTCTAGGAAAGTCGCGCTTAGAAGATGCCCATGGAGCGAACGGCAAAGAGCCTTCCCGGCACCACCGGCGGACCCCACAACTCTCACCTCCTCGTTTCCCACTTTCACCCTGCTCTATTCTTTCCCAACCATCAAAAACAAATGCACCGCATTGCCGCCTTTCACTACCGGCGTAGCAGCGGGCGAAGGTTTCTTCGTCATTGCTCGGGCTGGTGGCATACGCGGCTTGTGCCTTTTGCCCTTCTTCTCCCTCGCGTTAGGGGCGGCATTCGTGACACCCCTGTACTTGGGTTCGGTCGTCTTGAATCCCGCCCCCTTTCATGCTTGCGAGGCGGAATCGCGGTTAAACGCGGCTGATAGAATGGGAAAGGTTGTTTACAACCGTCGAGAACGCTCGCGAGATCGGTTAGCTAGTTGTAACTTTCACTCCGGTTCCTTTCAGTCTACTTCATCACGGATGCGCGTCTGCTCAATATTAGTCTAAACTATACACTGTGCCTATTTAAAAATTTTATAGCGTACTCGCGGGACGTTTACAAATCCACATCAAGCTACTAACATCTATAGTACACTTGTACAGCAATGTTTCAGCAATAAAGAAATAAATAAAATTTGTGGCGGACTAATTTTACTCTGAGACAGCGGACCGGGGTGTCGTGGCGCTTCATCGGTGCACCAATGAAGCGCCACGACACCCCGGTCCACTGTCCTACCACCCGTTCCCTATAACATCGCGTATATGTTTCCCATCACCAAGTTCCGTATCCCTCGAGTGTCCCTGCTTTCCCTGACACCTCTTTACGGCTTCACGTGCATCTCAGGAATCTTGCACATCTCCCTGTCGTGTTGAAAGGCGGAGGAGACGGCGTCGTGGAATGCTGACTTGAAGAAGGAGGGGTCTTGGAGGTGAGAGATGAGTTCGTCTGCCTTGCGGTGGCCGAGGGTGAAAGCGATGGAAGAGATGTAGAGGACCATTCGTTCGAGGTGGGGGTTGTTGAGGAGAGGGAAGGAGGGGGGCGGTGGAGGAGGTGGGGAGGGGGAGAGGAAGCAGATGGGGGTGACTACGATGTGGTAGGCGTCTTGGGTGTGAACGGAGAGGGAGAGCTGTTGCTGGTGGTAGGAGTCGTCGTCGGCGATGCGGACGTTATCGGAAGTGCGATTGGAGAGAGGAGGTGGGCGTGGTGGTGGGAGTAGGGGGGTGGACTTGTGACGCTTTGTGCGTGGGGGAAAGTGAGGGACGTTGCCGCCGGGGGAGAGGAAACGCTTGTTGGCGGTTGGACGGTTGGGGCATCTTTTTTGGTGCCTTTGAATGGAGAGGATGGTGCGAGCGAAGAAGGAGCAGCCTTCAAAGCAGCAATTAGGCATGGCGGGGAGCGGTGTGGGGGTGTTGGTGGAGAGGGGGTACGTAGTGGTTGGGAGCGTAATATGGTGCACGGAGGGTGGGACGGAGTGATGGGGGAGGTGGCACGTGATGCGAAAGCGTTTCAAAAGTGAGATAAAAAACGGCCGATATCTGATATGAGAGTTGTTGAATAGATATGCTGTATCCCTATAGAGAGTTCCTATTCGAAGGGTTTGTATTCTTCTAATCGTATTTCATAAGCAGCTATCTATGTAAATATATCCCTATTTGGAGATATACAAATCCCTATTTGGCGCCGTAAAATTCTAGACATATGCCACTTACACATTTACATTGGGTTCGGAAACTAGCATGAACGGAAATAACATGCTAGTTTGTCTTCCATCCAAACTAGCAATGATGGAAATAATCGTGAATGATTCTTTCCACACAAACTAGCACAAGTGGAAATGTGGAAATATTTTCGGAAATTAAGCACATCCAAATTTGGATAAATTCACCGGTTTTTCAATCATTTTAATTCGGTCATTTTTGACACCAAAACTAGCATTCCGGTAACACCGACGTGACAGTAGTGACTGGGATTGACGCTCTCGCAAAGCCGAGATTTTCCGTGATGGTGTGCAACTTCCTGGTCGCATGTTCTTTATTCCCCCGAGTGTCATTCGCGACATCTTGCAGTTCGGACTCTGAACCATTGTGGCAGGTACGGACTACTCAGTTGAACAACTGGAGTCGTTGCTTACGCAAGTGGAGAGTTTTTCGTGGGGCGCCAAGCAAGGGTGGGAAGTTTTCGATCCGGTGTCCTGGAAGGTTGTGTCCCGCGCGGAGAAACACTATCCCGGGGTACCGACCGACCAGGGACCTCGAGGGAGTCCCAAACCATTTCCAACGGTGGTGGAATCGCCAAGGGCTACCCCTGTGGTCTCTTCAGCGCCTACTCCCGCTCCGGAAGGACGCAACACGCCTGCCCATACTGGTGTAACTCCTCTTTTCCCCAGTACCACAAGAGTTGATGGGCCACCGCGGGCTATACTCGGGGGTGTTATGGCTGCGGCTGCGGCGCCTGTTCCCTCTCAGGTGGAATCTCAGGCCGTTTCAGGTTTAATGGCTCAGGTCCGGCAAGCCTGTGGGGCTAACTTCCAGTGGGCCGGTCCTACCTCTGTGGTCGAAGCGCTTACCCTCCTGGAAAGCATCTTGCCCCGTCACGCACAGTACATGCGATCATTCTCCCAAATTGGTGAGTTCCGGAACCTGTTCAAGGTTGAGCTCTATCAGATGGCTACCAACCAGGTGGCGGGCCTAGCAACGGCTATGGACCCGACGCCTACAAACCCTTTGGAGGATCCCCTCTTTGGTGCAAGCCTGAACCCCGTCTTTCTAGCCGTTCCGCAGGCTCCTCTCCACACCGGGTTGCCGGTACCTCCGTTGGTTGCGCAGGCGACCACGGCACCTGCGATGGGTCCTGGCGTAATGCCAGGCGTCAGCGTGCCTACTAGTACCCCCGTGGGTAATGGTAGCGCACCTAGCCAGGCTCCAGGCCGGGCTCCAAGCCAGGCTTCTCTCTTCCAGCCTTGGCCGGGAGCCCATCAAGACACCATTCCGGGTCGGGGATTCTCAGCTGGAGGCCCCTCGGGGTCTCACTTTGCTACTCACCCATCAGGTTGATTCTTGTCTCCACTTTGGTCTGTGCTTGATCCACGTTGCTCCTGCATCCCTGTTAGTGTTACTTTTCAAGTAAAGTTAAAAGCTATGCGTTTCCATGTTAGGTTCCAGTTACCATAAAGGTGCATCGCGCAGCGAGAGAGGAAGCGCGAAAACAGCTCCCCTCTTCCTTGGGGTTGCGCATCTCCTTTACGGTTTTCAAACTCTCCTCCCCTCTCCTTAGACCAGCGTACCACGATGAATGAAGATTAATCCTTTGTAGGTAAGTTAATTCCATCCTGAGCCACCTTGGTGCTCGTAGTGTAATTCACCATGTTGTTACGTCTCTGCGCCTCCGTGCGGCGCAGCGAGGGGTTTCGCCTTCCGATGAGGTCAGATGTTGTGCCACGCGCTTGTGCGCAGTGGCCAGCAATGTCCCGAGATGTTTCTGCATGGCCTCTCACCATGCATGGGCGCACGTGCGGTGCCTCACCCTGGAGGTTACTTGCATAGCAAATAAAAACATTCGACGAAGAAATTACCCCTCCATATGGTATTGAAAACGCGGAGACCCCCTTTGGTCTGTATCTCGAAAACCAAGCGGTTTCAGAGGCTGAGAATGGCCGATTCGGGGGCGCGGTACGGTCAAAATACTTAGATTTTTTGACGGTGCCGTTGCGCGCTCCCTGCACACAATAGTGTGAACCGAATCGGTTGCTCCCCACGGCGCGCCACGGGCCTCGCTCGTAAACCTCCAAAATGAAAAGGTACAATTTTTTGAATTTTTCCACCCTTCGGGTTTGCCTGTGTGGCGCGAGCGTTCACGCGCGTGCCACGCACATGCATGGAGCATGCGTAACGGCGCGTGTACAACTTTAGCGCCATCGGTTCCGTGTACGTACCCCTCGTGAATTGCCTCTCTTTTGTAATACCTTCCTGGTGAGCGTCCACTAACCTCTTCGGTCTTCTTGATTAGGATGATTTTCTCCCTTCCTTAGGGGATTGCCCCACCTATAAGGTTTACCCATCATTCGGCATGTACTCCCCCTTTCGGTTCCAGTAGCTTACCCTGAAGTGGTGTGGTATGGCTGAAGGCGGCTCGGCGGTATCACCGTCGGCGCCCCAACCATACCAGCGTACTGTGTACTTGAGACCTTCTTGGGTACGGCGGTGACCTACAAGGCGTTCCACTGGGAACTCATTAGAGACCTGAGACGGTATCCCGTCACCACTTTGGATTAGATGAGCATTGGTACCACTAGAGGCTGGTGTTTTCTCTGAAGGAGCAATGGTAATCCCCGGGGGTGGTACGTAGTCTGGGTCGTCACCCTGTGCGCCATCATTAACCTTAATGGGTATCTCGCTTTCTCTGAGCTGAGTTCTCAGGGCAACGGCTTGTGGGTCACGCGCGGATTTTCCGCGCTCCTTCCTTGTTTGAACCATTCGAGGTGCAACCGTGATTCGTTCAATAGAGATAGTATACTCCACACCATCTTGGTTTACCGTTACTCTGTGGTCGGTCGATCGAACTACCCTGAAAGGTCCCGATGATTTCGGAAGAAGCTTCGAGTTGATATCTCTATCAATAGCTTCATCATCGGCTTCATCACGCTGTCGTGGTCTAGCTCCTTTCGGGGGGTGGTCAATGAGGACATACGGACCCAGCGTAGCCGTTACCTCTTGGGTTACCTTCCGGTCGTAGTCCTCCTTGTATCGCTTTTGGGAGGCTGTGAGCTTGCTCTCAGCTATTTGAGAGCACCACGCCTCAACCTCAAAAGGGCATTTCCTTTGATTTTTGACGGTATACGCGAACCGGCGGCTTCTTGTGCTAATGGGTCTCGTTCAACAACAATACCTGGTGGGTGTCTTGACAGTATCAGGTCGAACGGCATAGTTTGCGTCGCTCGACAAACCTGAAGGTTATATGCATACGTCAAGGGCTGCCCGAGCTCGTCCCAACCAGTTTGGTGTTCTTCTGTATAGTGGCGTAACCTAGATACCAGTGTCCGATTAAAGCGCTCCATTTGCTCATCCGTTTGCGGATGATAGGCAGTGGTGAAGTAGTGCTTAATACCCAAGAGGTTACGACCACCTTTAAAGAACTTCAAAGCTAAGTTCGCACCATTGTCGGTAAGTAGATAAAGCGGTGCACCATATGGGTAGATCGAATTGTTCGAGGACGCTACCAGGAGGGTCGTAGGTTTCGTCTCCTTCAAGGGTATCGCTCGCATGAACTTCGAGAACCTGTCGGTAATTACGATGATGTACTGATATCCCCTTGTGGTTTTCGGCAATGGACCTAGAAGGGCTATTACGACAGTGCGTCCGCTTGTTTGTTCAGCGTCCCGTTTTTGTACACGACTTGAAAGTCTAATTCCGTCAAGCGGAGCCTTCATCGCGTGAGGCGTCCGGACGGACCAGAGATGTTCATTAACGACCTCAGAGAGAAATGATCTGTGTACACGGTAAGGGGCACACCCATAAGATAGGGGTAAAGAGTTGCCAGAGCCCACACAACGCAAGGCGCTCTTTCTCCGAAATGGAGTAATTCCGTTCATGAACGTTGAGCGAGCGCGAACAGTAACGAATGGGCTGTCGTTCCCCTTCGGGGGTGGTTTAGCAGAGAGCGCAACTGACTTGGTAGTCGCTTGAATTCGTGTCCACGTAGAACGGTAGTCGGGGTTTGGGCAGCGATAGAACCGGAGCAGTCCTGACAATCTTCTTCAAGGAGTTAAAGGTCTCTGTCTCAACAGGCGTGAAGGGGTCCAGTTTCGGTGGCTGGCCTTTCGGCGGTAGTGCGTTAAGAGGCGCCGCCATATCCGAAAAGTTCGGGACAAACCGTTGGTAGACGTTGATCAATCCCAAGAAAGAGCGCCACTCCGTGTGGGTTCGCGGTTCCTTCGCCTTGGAAAGAGACTTCACTCGAGCTTCCCAGATCGACAACCGTCCTGGACGGATAATGTGGCCCAGATACTTCACGGTATCCGTGGAGACCTCGCTGTTCCTCAACTTGAGGGAAATTACTGCGTCACGCAGTGTGGTCATCAGCTCTCTGACATGGGTCAAATGATCGTCCAGATTACTGAAGAACACAATAATGTCATCCAGGTAAACGAGGCACGTCCGTCACTTGAAGCGGTTCAACAGAATGTCGATAGCATGCTGAAATGTAGCGGAAGCATTGGTGAGACCAAACGGCATACTTTCGAAGCGGAAAGGGCCAGAGTGGCATACAAACGCGGTCTTGTCGCGGTCTTCTTCCCTTACGGGGACTTGCAAATATCCCCAATTGGAGTCTAATGCCGTGAAAATGGTTGCGTTTCCGAGCGAATCGATGCACTCGTCCATACGAGGGATGGGATACGTGTCCCTGATGTCAAGGCATTGAGCCCACGGTAGTCGACACAGAACCTCCAGGTTCCGTTGGCCTTGATTGCCAGTACCACTGGGGGTGCTCAGGGTGACTGAGCGGGCTCACTCACGCCTGCGCGGAGCATCTAGTCTACTTGGAACTGTTCCTCTTCCCGAGCTTCGGTTTCGCCCTATAAGGGGGTTGCGAAACGGGTCGCTTGTCCAGTAACAAATCAATCCGGTGTTGCGCTGTATTTATCTAACCAAGAGATCCATCCCCCATTGGCGTAAACTCCCGTAACATGTCTCTTAGATTTTCAAGGTGTGATTCCGGCACACGGCCGAGACCGAGCTCCTCAAGAGCCTTTGCGGGGTTAGTTCGGTCAAAGCTCGTAAGGCCATGTTTCTCCGTATCGGATGTAGGTGCGGTTTCCGAGTCACTTGGCAATTTCTCCGTTGAAACGGCAGTATCCTTCCCCTTCTTAGATGGAACTTCGGTTTATCCCGGATTGTCACCCTCTTTTGAGGAAACCAAACTGAGAACATCGGCAGCCGTTATTCGGATCGGGCTCATCGCGAATGGATGCGGTGTGACAGATCCAATGACTAGGTTCTTTACCAGGTACTGGGGGCTGTTGCCAAGGTTGGAAACAAGTATCCGAAACGGAGCACCCGGTATAAGCTGTGGCACGCCGTTCGCGACAGCGAGATGATACTTCTCGTACAACGAGGGAATGGGTTGAATAACCCGAGGACCTTGTTGACGGGAATTCACCTGCACCATTACTTGGTATTCTGGTGGAATGCATAACGACGCTGCAACGCGGAGATTTATAGACTCGCGAGTCGCGGGTGGTGGTTTCTGCGCAGCAGGTAGTGGAACTTACTTCTTCGCTGCATGCTTAAGCAAACGACGGACTATCGGAACGGCTGAGGCGTCTTCCAATTCCACACGCTTGAGGCAGGGCCTGATTGCGTCGACGAATCTGTCGCAGTAATCAAATTCCAAAATAGCTGGGGAAGCCAATGAGCGACATGCCATAAAGCCGAGCTTGACCACGGAGGTATCCAAACGTACGATTAAGTCGATTGTTCCCACCGTTGTTAACGGGTTGTTATTCGCGTCAGCGACCTTGGATATCGCTTCACGGCAAGTATGCGCCCGCACAAGCGATTGCAGGAGGGACTCCATGATGAAGTTCGGACCTGCACCGGTATCTAATACCGTGAGAATGCGCACCATAAACTGGGTATTGAGACCAAGATCGGCGGAAACTTTATAGCTACGCTTGGCCATCACAAGGACTCTATCCGGGAACCTGTTTTTCTCTACCCGTACGTCGGTGTTCCCGGAATGCTAGTTTAGTATGCTAGATCGCTAGTTGTGAAAATAAAAGTCCCAAGAAGCTATGATTTTTCCAGTTTGCGCTAGTTGGCAAGGCAAATTTTTTTTTGGAAATCACGTTTCCGTTAAGTGTAGTTTAAACTTTACCTATTGCAGTTGAAGGCTATTTTGCAGTTCTTCTACCGTCTCTCGTAACTTTACATTTGCCACACTGGTCAAAAACACTCTAAGAGATTGCGAACCCACCACTAGCGTTCCCTCATACCAACCCTGCATTCGGATCCTGAGTCTCAGTTTCCCTAAATATCAAGTTGAAGAACTCCAACGGAACGCCCTCTCCATTCTCGTACACCCTCCTAGCCTGAAACCGGCTCCAAACCCCTCCCAGCGTCTTCTTATCTTGCTCCTCCAGTATGCGCTACGCCGTTCTCACAGCTGACGCCGCACTATCAAACCCAAGTACTGGACTTCCCCCTGGAAGCTGCCACCCCAAAAAGACCTCCCCATTCTTGTTCACCAGCAGCCCCCCCCTCCCTCCCTTCCGCCTCTTCCTCAGCCGATGCTCTCCAACCTCCCCTTCTTTACATTCCCTTCTCCTCCCCCTCATAGAGCCACGTCCACCCCAAGAAGATGATGACACCGGTGACGTTTTCCATCTCCCCTTTTCTCTCCGGACTCCTCCTTCCCTCAACAGCTCCTTCCACTCCAACAACAACTCGCACGCATTTTCCACCTGCGCCACTTGCTTCTGCAACACCCCCACCCGGCCCCTTAGGCCCATATTCCCCGTCTTTAGCTTTATCATCTCCCTCGCAACGCATACCACCATCCCACTCACATACGTACCAGTTCCCACTCAAACTAACTTCATCCTTTTCCGAATCCTCGAAATCAAATTCATTTGCACTCAAACCCCCAACACACTCTGCACAACTCCTCCCATCTCATTCACTGTCTCAGAAACCCTGTCGTGCCAAATTTTGTCCAAATTCCCTCTAAAGCTCCTCATCTGCTCCTGCATCTCCTCCTCTCCGGTCCTCCATTTTCTCCGCCCACATCCCCATCACCCCCTTCTCCTTCCCAATGTTCTTCCTTCTCTCCGAAAAATACTTGTATTCACCCTCTTCCTTCCACGGCGGTGTCATATCTGGTACCTCCTTCCTGTGAAGCAGAGCCACTAGCTTCTCGTCCTACTGGTACCAATTCGACATCGCAGAGACTGACGGGGTTCAGCAATAAGCGAGATGACAGCAAACGAGATGTACGCAACACCCCCCACCCTTCTGACCACTATGCAAAGCCGTGGAACTGTCGGTCGCACACCAGCTTGCGGCGCACGACCATTTGCATCCAACTCTTCTCCAAGCCAATTTCCAGTCAACTAATTGTTTTCCGAGAAATTTAAAAACTCTTCCTCTTTCGTTCAGTACCAGTGCCAAGTAGAGCCCACGTGGCCCCAAAAATACTACAAATTCCCACTGTCCATGCCTTGTCTAACCCCATCTCTCTCCCAAACACAATCTTCATCCTTATCTCCTGTGATGCCTTTATGCCATTTTCTTCAATTATTCATTCATAAAACTCTTCTTCTCCCTTAGAGGTTGAACACAAATGGTCTACTGTAAAGGGGTCCATTCTCTTTCAGATATTCGTAGGGATGCTTTTTGTCTGTTACAGTGAAGTACTTCCTATATCCTTGAGAATAGTATAGTAGTCAATACAATCGTATCGATTAAGGAAACCCGAATTGCATTGATTAGAGTCGTATTTATAAGTAGCCGGTTCTACTTACTACCTATGGAGATCTACTACTGGTAATGCTTAAGTGATATTACGCAGGTGAGTAATACCACTTAAGCATTCCCAGCAGTAGATGATCAGTATTCTTGTCAATCTCAGCACCCTGGTAATACCTACGATTTCCCTCATCTTTGTATGAACTATATACAATTAGATGAAGGGCACACTGAAGATCATCATCGCGCGGGAGACCTGATAGTCATTGAGTTCAAGGCATCACTGGTGCTTGGTTCACCGCTTTTATTGATACAACTGACAATGCAGCACGTCATGAGAAGCAATACTACTTTTGATGAGCTCGCGATTTCTGTGGCGCGATCTAACACACCAAATCTGGTGATTCAACATTTAGCGCATTTTGCTCCCTGAAACTCTGGTGGTGCATAAAGACACCAGACGTGCGTAAGCTACTGAAGCACATAGTACAAGGGGCTGTAAAACAGACCCGAACGGGAGTTAGTTGTACATGGCCGCGATGTTGCTGCCAACGCGATACCCAGTAGTAGTAGCGCGTGTGCCCCAGATGCCGCGATTGGGGTCTGACCGGGGCGGCAGGGCCAAAAACATTGTTTAATTTGTTGGAGAGCGGACTGATATGCAGTGGCGCTTCATCGGTGCATGGATGAAGCGACGCAACACCCGGGTCCGTTTTCCAGCGGGTGGTCTAGACCGCCGGTCCTGGATGCATTTGGAGGGATTCAAAACCACCCTAACACACTAATTTAGGGTATCTCGAGAGCATCTGCAGCAATGCTCACTATACCAACGTGTCTAACATATGCAGCACCATAAGTGTGTTAATATGCTCAAAGACCCCACGAAGAAGGATTTAACTTCATGTGAATCTATTCTGTAAAAAAATGACTTATATGTTGTTTTCGCACGAGCATTTGTGCGTGAAAGTAGTCTGTGGAGACGCGCGTGTTTCGCCTACGGCTTTGCAGCGATATGTATCGACCGGACGGTATTTGCGCCAGACAGTCGCCCCTTAGACGTTAGTGCAGAATTTACGCAACTCTATTGCTATTTATATTTATATTATTACTTGAATTTTGGAAAGACCAATAGCTTGGTGGAAGATTAAAAGTGTCATTCTCTTAGGGAGAGGTTTTTTTTACATTCTTCGGAAAACACAAGGACTCGGCAATGACCAGGATTGCAATGGCGCTTCATCGTTGCATCTATGAACCACACTTCACCTCGGTCTACTGTCCACCGCCTTAATGCGCAGTAGCGGGTCGCACGACGGGTTCTGTGGTCGACAAGCGGAGAGAGCGGTCCTACAAGAACCCCAGTTTCATCTTTAATGGCGCGCGGACGGACAGTGGATGAACGTGAAGTGGCACTTCATCGGTTGCACCTGATGCATCAAAGAGGTGTTAGGGAAAGCGTGAATACGCGAGAGTTACGGAACTAAATTAATGTGCAGATATACGAGGAGTTATTAGTAAGAACAAGTAGGACAGTATACTGGGATGTCATGGCGCTTCCTCCATGTACCGATGAAGCGCCTCGCCGCTCTGGTCCGCTGTCCCAAAAAGATTATGTATTTTCAATTAATTAAAACGACAGCCTGGGACAGTGGACGGAGGTGTCGTGGCGCTTCATCGGTACACCGATGAAGTGCCACGGCACCCCGGTCTGCTGTCAACGGCGCGTTTGATGTGCTACGTATGCCAGAACTCTAGCTTCATCACTCACGATGCGTGGACAGTGGGCCGGGGAGCACTCCAGCCTCATCGCTCATGGCCGGTTGGCGTTGCCATGTATGCCAGCCCCCCCGCTTCATCACTCACAGCGCATTGAGACATTGGACCGAGGTGTCATGGCGCTTCATCGGTGCAACGAGGAAGCGCCACGACACCTCCAGCCGCTGTCCCAAAAAATATTTTTACAATTTTTGTTAACAATCGGCTTCAAAGAGATCACATTTCATATTTCAACATTTCGCATGCCAGCCACAAGTGCAATGATCTAGAAAACCGTCCCAATTCCCCTGCAACTTCCCCTGAACACCCCTTCTCAACAACTTCCACGCTCTACCCTCTTCCTCATCGCATCTTCTACGGGGATATATTCAGCTTCTCCCAAAACCGAATGTTTGTCTCAAGGTAAACATATCACCTTAGAAGGTGTCACACCCTCCGAAGCTCAGAATATAAAATCCATTATATCCAATAAGAATAGTACAACTTCTATTTTTATCGCATGTTATGGATGCCCTATTTCTTTGCTGTCTTCAGTATAAACATTATGAATAGTAAGTAGTATTGCATACAGTATAGTGAAGGAATGAAACAGTTCGAGTTGCGCTCTATGTTCTTTTCAGCATGGCACAGCGTACCGGCACTCACGCCGGTCTGGGACAGCGGACCGGGGTGGAGTGGAGCTTCATCGGTGCACTGATGAAGCACCACGACACCCCGGTTCGCTGACAAACCACTCGTTAAAATAATATGAAAAGTTATTTTTGGGACAGTGGACCGGGGTGGCGTGGCCCTTCCTCGGTGTACCGATGAAGCGCCTCGCCACCCTGGTCCGCTGTCCCAAAAAGATTAGGTATTTTCAATTAATTAAAACGACAGCCTGGGACAGTGGACGGAGGTGTCGTGGCGCTTTATCGGTACACCGATGAAGCGCCACGCCACACCGGTCCGCTGTGCAGCCATTCCCTAAAAGGAACTCTTTTTTTCTGGGACCGCGGTCCGCGGTGTCGTGGCGTTTCAATGGTGCACTGATGAAGCGCCACGACAGCCCGATCCGCTTTCCAGTCCCTCTCTAAAATAAGTGTGAAATAACTTATTTCCGCATGGACAGTGGATGAAGTAGGCCCGAAGCACCTTGCTCTTCGCCTCCGCCATTCCGTCGCCCCCCGCCGCCGCGCCGCCGTGTTCCCTACTCGTCGTGCACTAGCCACCGTCTTCGTCTTCACAGCGCTCGCCACCATGCTCGCTGGAGTCGTTCGCCGCCGTGCTCCGCACGCCCGGTGAGTCCAAGCATTATGCCGTCTCTTCGGCAGCGCCACTGTACGCGCAGCAAAGTGTCTATGTCCCGTCGCTGCTCCATTCGATGGCCTTATCGCCGACGCCGGGCTGCGTCTGGTGTTGTAGCGGTCGTCCAGATCGTCCACTGATATTACCGATGTTCTAGCACGTGCCATCGCGCCACCCACCGCCGGCATCAGAGCGCATGGCCACCGACCCTGCTGCATGGTACCAGCACCCGCTCCGCGGGCCCATCTCACACCTCCTGGCAGACGGCGGGCGCCATCGCCGCCGCGCTCCGTGCATGATGCAGCCCCATATACATGCCATACGCGCTCAATGTTACAGGACGCGCGTTCGCGACCGCCACCACATGTTTATGTAAATCATTTTCCGAAGCACGCAGCCACATGTCATGCCGCAGCAGAAGTATAGGGGGACTCCTCATATTCTAGTTGGGGAGTACATTTTTATCACGGGAAGGATGGTGCTCGTGTGTCTGAAGATAGAGGAGCGGACGGCGTTGAAGAAAAAATGACACTTGGGGAAAGAAATTGTGGTGGAAAGGGCCTCTGACCTGAGTTTTTGATGGCTGCATGGTTTATGAGCGTGGAAATGCCGAAGTGGAAGTTTTGGAGTAGTTCGAAGGCGAATATGTTGTAATGGAATAGGGAGGAGTGATTTTGAGGAGAGGGTAGCACTCAAAGATGGAGGATTGTTTTGCAAGAGAAAGGGATTCGAGAGCTTCAAGGGCCTGTTTCTTAGTGTTGCGGACGATTTTGAGCTTCCTTGCAAGCTGCAAGGAGACCTTTCTCGGAATATTTGAGGAGGGCTGAGCGTGGTTTACGCGCGGCGAGGGTCCGGGTTTGGAATCGAAGGGCAGGGGTTGCGATTTGTAGATAGAGGTTGGAACGGAGGCGGTACATCTGTGGCATGGATGCTTGGAGCGGGTGCCGTGGGAGATGCCAAGAATGTTCTTTGCTTCGAGGATGTCGGCGCAGTAGTCGGAGATAATTTGGTGACATTGTCGGAGAAAGCCATGAGCGTCACGAAGGGGGAACCCGCGAAGGCTGTAGTTGAGAAAAGGGTCCAGGAGGTTAGAGATGGTATGCTGGATGAGTTTCATTTTGTTAGAGCGGGAGATGTCGGACGAGGTTTGGTGGATGCTATCGGGGTGTTTAGAAGGGGAGGTCGGATTGAAAAAGGTTGGCAAGTAGCCGAGCAGATTCCGGTAGTCGGTGATGTATTTGCGGCGGGAGGAATCGGAGAAGTTGCGGAGGGCGAAGTGAAGGGGGTAGTAGGTGATGGAAGAAGATTTTAGGGGAGTGGAAAGCTTGTCAGAATACACTTGGACGAAGCGGATGAAAAAATCGATACCGGTGGTGTTGGGGGAATGCTAGATGCAGTAGTCATCGAAGGACTGCATAATTTCGTGCTTGAGGGCTGGGACTGCTTTTTTTTCGATGGAGGGAGCCATGGGGTGAGCGAAGTGGGAGATCAGGAGGAGATTGCGTGCACGATGGAAGAAGAAGGTATTTTGGAGGTGGGTGAGTTTGAATTGTTGCTTAAGGACTTGGGTTGCACCCTTTCTGAAGATTATGGGAGTGAAGAGGTGCTGGGGGTCGCAGAGTGTGGTGGGAGTAAAACCAATGATGCTGGTTTGGTGGTGGAAGAGGCCTATTTGAAATTGGAGGAACTGCGTAGCCGAAAAAATGGCGTTGTGAGAGGCAGATTTTGAGAAGGTGGGGTCGTAGAGGGCAGAGATGAGTTTGTCTGCCTTGTGGTGGCCACGGTTGGAGGCGATGGAAGAGATGCGGAGAACCATGCGTTCAAGGTGGTGGTTGTTAAGCAGAGGGAAAGAGGGGGATGGGGGGAGAGGTGGGTAGGGGGAGAGAGCAGACGGGGATGCTGGAGATGTAGTAAGCCTTCTGCGTCGGTGTTATCGGAATGCTAATTTTGGTGTCAAAAACGACCGAATTAAAATGATCGAAAAACCGGTGAATTTATCCAAATTTGGATGTGCTTAATTTCCGAAAATATTTCCACATTTCCACTTGTGCTGGTTGGTGTGGAAAGAATCATTCATGAATATTTCCATCATTGCCAGTTTGGATGGAAGACAAACTAGCATGTCACTTCCGTTCATGCTAGTTTCCGAACCCAATGTAAATGTGTAAGTGGCACATATTTAGAACTATACAGCGGCGAATAGAGATATATATACATAGGTAGCTACTTATGGAATACGATTAGAAGAATACAAACCCTTCGAATAGAAACTCTCTATAGAGATACCGCACATCTATTCAACAACTCTCATATCAGATATCGGCCGTTTATTCTCTCACTTTTGAAACGCTTTCGCATCACGTGCCACCTCCCCCATCACTCCGTCCCACCCTCCGTGCGCCATATTACGCTCCCCACCACTACGTACCCCCCTCTCCCCCGACACCCCCACACCGCTCCTCGCCATGCCTAATTGCTGCTTTGAAGGCTGCTACTTCTTCGCTCGCACCATCTTCTCCATTCAAAGGCACCAAAGAAGATGCGACAGCCGTCTCACCGCCAACCAGCGTTTCCTCTCCCCCGGCGGCAACGTCCCTTACTTCTCCCCACGCACAAAGCGTTACAAGTCCACCCCCTACTCCCACCACCACCCCCACCTTCTCTCTCCAATGGCCCTTTCGATAACGCCCCCATTCCCGACGACGACTCCTACCACCAGCAACAGCTCTCCCTCTCCGTCCACACCCAAGACGCCTACCATATCGTAGGCACCCCCGTCTTCTCCCTCTCCCATTCCCCACCTCCTCCACCGCCCCGCTCCTTCCCTCTCCTCAACAACCCCCACCTCGAACGAATGGTCCTCTACATCTCTTCCATCGCTTCCACCCTCGGCCCCCGCAAGGCAGACGAACTCATCTCTCTCCTCTACGACCTCTCCTTCTCCAAGTCAGCGTTCCACAACGCCGTCTCCTCCGCATCCCAGTGTCTCAAACTTCAAACAGACCTCTTCCAACACCGAGTCAGCAACATCGGTTTCAGCCCCACCACCCTCCACGACCCACAGCACCACTTCACAGCCACTATCTTCCGAAAGGGTGCTATCCAAGTCCTTAAAGGACAACTCGCACTCGCACACTACGACAACACCTTCTTCCACCCTATCCCCCATACAACCTCCTCCGGTTCTCCCGTTTTCGCCCACCCCATGGCTTCTTACCTCGGAAAAGAAGCTGTCCCAGCCCTCAAGAACGCAATCATGCAGTCCTCCAATAATTCCTGCATCTGGTACACCCCTGATAACACCGATATCGACTCCTTCATTGGCTTCGTCAAAGTATACTCTGACAAGTACTCCACCTCTTTTCAATCCTCTTCCAGCACCTCCCACCCCGTTCACATCACCCTCCTCAACTTCTCCGATTCGTTCCGTCCCAAATGTATCACTGGCAACCTCACACTTCTTGGATACCTGCCAATCTCTTTCAATTAGGCCACCAGTTCTCAAGACCCCGATTGCATCCCCCAAACCTTTTCCAGCATCTTCCGCTCTACCAAAATGCAACCCATCCAGCTTACCATCTCCAACCTCCTCGACCCTCTCCTCTCCTCCAGCCTCACTGGCTTCCCCTTTCGTGACGCTAATGAAGTGCTCTGCCATTGTCCCCCAGTCATCGCCAGCTATTGCCCAGGCTTCCCAGAAGCAAAGGAGATTCTCGGCTTCTCCCACGGCACCCGCTCCCAGCATCCATGCCTCTGATGTACCGTCCCCCGCTCCGAGCTCAATCTACGAATTCCATCCCCCCCTCTTCGATCCCAGACCCAGACTCTCACCGCCCGCAAATCACACTCTGCCTTCTTCCAAGATGCTGAGAAGGCTCACCTCGCCAGAAAGCCTAGAATCGCCCGAAACACCATGAAAAAGGCCGTTGAAGCATTTCACTCCCTTTCCCTTACAAGAGAGTCCTCCCTCTTCGAGTCTCACCCTCTCCTCAACATCACCCCTCTCCCCTGCTCAACATCACCCCTCTCCTCTCCCCGTCCCCGTACAACATCTTTCCCTCCATAAATTCCACCTCGGTATCTCCAAGCTCATCAAACTCGCAGCCATCGGGAGAATCAAGTCAGAGTCACTCCCGACTACTCCCCGTTCCTACAAGTCCCGGCGTTCCTTCAACTCCCTCCGCTCCTTCAACCTAAAACCACTCTTCCCACTCTTATTCATTCTAACCTCTCCCCTCTCCTCTTTCTGTCCCATCCGTGCCGTCTCCCCGGTTCCAAAACCAAACGACTAAAACTGGGCCTCTCCGGTCGGCACACTGCTGTGTAGCAATCAAGAACGGCTTCAAGTCTCCGCGTCAAACTCTCCATAAAGTATTCCTCTCTCATCGCTACTAGCCTCTCCAAGAATCTCGCCACACCAAGCGACAAACCATTTAAACCTCGCGATTACAAAATACTCTCCCCTGTCGGATTCCAACTTCCCTCTAAACCTTGTCTAACGATTTTTTCCTACAGTACCTTCCGCTTCGACCCATTCAGTGAATTGCAACTCAGCGTTTTCAAGCTCATCACGCTGGTCTCTATCTAGTAAATCAGAACCGAAGCATTTCCCATAGTATTTCGTTCACCTACAGCTCGACAATCCTTCCATTCCGTCCGTTACTTCATCCTCAAACAATCGACCACCATCCCCGCAACTCCAAAACGCCCGATTGGTAGGTTAGCAAGCTTGCCGGTAGTCGCATGGTACGGTGGGAATAGGAATGAAGCTTGTAAGTGGGCGTACGTACCAGCGGTCGTTACAAAATTAGGAGGTACGGAACGTCAGGGGCGATGGAGGTATGTGAAAAGAGTCCGAACACCGTAGGCACATAGTAGAGATATACTCAACGACCGGTTCAATCTAGATCTGGATGAGGAATACTAATTGTCGTGGATCGGATCCTTACCCGCGGCTCTTAGTGATTGCGGAAAAGAAGAGTTGTATAAGTAGGTGCCTCTCTACCTCGTAGGGACGCATTACAGTGTGCAACGGCCACTGCACCACGTGGCAAAAATGCCTCCTGTTACGGTCTGTAAATTATATAAAACTCTCACAACGTGTACTATCTTTCATACAGCTCCTCATACAATTATTTTTCCACATCTGCCAGCAGACACAATTTTCCTATTGTCGACAGATCCTCCTATATCTGAGATATTCGTGGGCTCTGGTGCATTATCACTGTGAGGGGTACAATATGTTGTAATGTAGCCAGAAAAAGTTTCTTTTATCACCAAATCAACACTTTCAGTCATGCTAGGTAGCGAATAACCGAATCAACCTAATTACTGTTTGAGTATATAACTATTTTATGTGTACAAAATCCGACATTCAAAGCGAATGTCACCGCACTTTCATGGTGCCACTCTTTCATTCACAGGCTTCAATTCGTTTGGCAAAAGAGTTAGCATGAACCTAGTAGACAATCAAATAATACCAACTTTGTTAGGTCAATTGAACAACGGAACGAGTTATTATGGATTCTAATCCGTAAAATTGATAAAGACCCACTCTGGGCCACCCCACGGCCTATATTCAGAAGGGGACACCCGCAAAGTCTCAAAGTTGACCGGAGCGAGAGAGAACTCCATTGATACATCGATGTAGTCCCAGTATTGCTTCAGACCGCTATCCATGCCGAAAAAGAATTACTTCATTTCTTGTTGGCCGGGTCCCCTGAACAGCGAACCGAAGTAGCGTGGCGTTTCATCGGTGCATCGATGAAGCGCCGCTCCCGCTCAGTCCGCTGTCCCAAAAAAGAATTATTTTCAGTTTATTTAAATGGCAGCCTGAGACAGCAGACGGATGTGTCGTGGCCCTTCATCGGAGCGCCGATGAAGCGCCACAACACACCAGCCCTCTTTCCCAACTCATTGTGAGTGATGAAGCTTGGGTGCTTGTGTACGTGGCACAGTCAACCGGCCAGAAGCGATGAAGCTGGTGTGCCCACCGGCCCGCTGTCCATGCGTCGTGAATGATATAGGTAGATTGCTGGCATACGTAACACCTCCAACGCACCGGTGACAGTGGACGAAGGTGTCATGGCACTTCATCCGTGCACCGATGAAGGGCCATGACACCTCCGTCGGCTGTCCCAGGCTCTCGTTTTAATGAGTTGAAAATAAATAAATTCTTTTGAGACAGCGGACCAGGGTGCCGTGGCACTTCATCGGTGCACCGATGAAGCCTCACGACACCCGGGCCCGCTGTCAACGGCGCATTGGTGGTGCCACGTATGCCACCACCACAGGTTTGCGACACACGGCGCATTGGGACAGCGGACCAGGATGGCGTGGCGCTTCATCGGTGCACCGATGAAGCGTCACGACACCCAGGTCTGCTGTCAACGGCTGAAATTAGTCTCGCCAGAAACTTTATATATTTATCTATTGCTTAAAAATTGTTGTGCAAGTGTGGTATAGATGATATGAGCTTAATTTGTCTTTGTAAATGGTGCGCGAGTATGCTCTGAAATACGATATACGCACGCTGTACACTTTAAACTAAAATTGAGTGGACATGATGAAGTAGGAGATACTGAACGAGAGAGAGGGGTACAACGAAGGAAGAGAGTCGAATGGAAGTTATATAGAATGGAGAGGACGAGCACGAAAATAGAAATGAAGAGATGTTAGGTCGCCATGATAAAAATGCAGATAGGGGTTACAAAGAAGGACAGACGCTAATAGATGACGAAGATGAGTCGTTTTAGTATAAGGCCTGTATTGTTGTGTGTATTCTTGATAGAGGCCTGACATGAAATGTGAACACATGATTTGTTTGAACGGTAACGTAAAGAGAATTGAAGAAAAAATGGATTAATCTGTATGGGCTGAGGAGAATTTGTGTGTATGCACGGAATATAAGGTTTTTTAATTTGTTCTAATTACTAAAGAATGTCATTTCCAACAACACTGTCAGAGTTGGTGTGGAAAGGGGCAGGATCCTGACTTTTGGCTACTTGTTCATCTGCGGAGGTGAGATAAAAGTAGGCATTTCTGGATTCATAGTCCGAGAAAGAGGCTGGGAAGGTAATAAGGGTGTTGCCGTATTCCAGAATGGATTTCACTGTAGCGTGGATATTGTAGGAGAGTCTTGTGTTAAAAATGAGCATTCCTAGAAGCTCCTTAACAATAGTTGAAACAATGCTTCTGTACCCGGTAGCCGCTTCATTCATGGTAACGGATCTAAATGAAGAACCGACGAGATTGAAGGAAGAGATCCAAACTCGGTTTTGGTAGTAAAACCTGGGAAAGCCGTTTTAGTCAACGATGCTGCAAGTAAGACCTGCGGTCCGGAAGCTTTCAGCTATTGCCAGAGCCTCCTTTCCAGGGGCTGCGGTTAGACTATTCGGAGAGGGAGGCGCGATACCAACCTGTGGGGAAGCGTCGACAGTAGGAACGGCGATGTAAAGAGCGGCTCGTTTGCAGTGCTCAATTCCGTGTTGGGAAAAGATGGGAATAATGCGACCATTCTGGATGAGGACCAAAGTCTTCTATTCGTGATTCCAAGCAGAATAGAATTACTTTTTTGAGAAGGTCGTTCGTGCCACAGAAGAAGATTGGACCTTGGAGAAGGCAATCTGGAGAAATGAATTTTTGGGATGGAGAGAAAGTTATCTTCAGGGGAACCATTGTTGTAAACCATGGTGATAATACGCCCTTTACCTATGAAAAAAGCTGCGATGATTGTAGAAGGGAGGGAAATGAATGGGAGGACATTGCGGCAAGTTTATTTGAAGGTATGGGCTGTTCGAAGCTGCCCGGTCTGGGTAGCTTTGAAAATAAAGTTGTCTACATGTAAGGAAGTCAAAAGAGGTTTAAGTAGAGGTAACGACTGTTATTGTGGTCATGGGAAAAAGTGTTCCAGGGGACAAGGGGATTTGTATGATTAGTTATGGTGTAGGATAGTGGGCAAAGGGGGCTCACTCCTAAGGCCTCGATGGAAGCTTGGAAGAGCGGTCCACGTGGGAAGAGGATGACGGCGACACCTCTGGTATGGAGGTACAATGGGCGGACACTGACTATGTACTCCTACAGGACGGAAGGTGCAGTAGTAGCGGCTTGAAGACCTAAAGGCAAGGAAACAGCAAGCTTAGAGGCTAGTCGTTACCAAGAGGGTGTCTGATTTACAATCTGAGGGGAGGCGCTGCTCGAGGTGCTTAAGTATCTGCACCAAGGTGCCTCGACCCTGTGGCACTGTAATGTGTCCTATCTTATATCTACCGTCGGTTCTAATGGCTAATCTAATGAGATAAAAGAAGAAATAGGCCCCTGGACAAACGCGCACACGTGGGGGCACCTATGCAGGCCCGTACACGTGTTGCACTTCCATGCGAGTCCTCCGACTGGTTAGTCTTCAGGAATCGCTCTCCCACATTGCCCCCTCCTAGGCTTGAACGACTCGGTCAAGCCTGCATCAGTCGCAGTATTACTGTCCTTCTGGGTCGACCACGGCGGCTTTCTCTCCGATACGGCCATAGACGCGCCTTCCGGAAGCTTTCCGTTGGCCAAATGGCGAATTCTTCTGCTGGTGGAGCAGCTTCCCGATGGACGCCCGGCACACGCTTCGACCACACCGCCGGGCGGCCGCGCAACAACCGTGATTTCACCGTGCCCTGGTCCGTCGAGGAGTATGTGAACTCGATGGGGAGTCGTTACTTCGATGCTCGCCGCTTCGAGGCCGTGCCGGACTTTCCGCGTCAGAGCAAGAACGCCCGTCCGGTTTTTTGGAGAAACCGTTGGTTGCATCAGCCGATGGACGTCCGTAATGGAGCGCGCACTCGTGAGATTGTCCCTGTGGATATTCCATTCGTTCGTTGTCCGGAGGAGGTTGATTACCAATGGCGACTGAACTTCCTTGTGGACGAGCTGGAGCGCAAGTTCCCGGATAGTGTAAACGTTCTGTTCCCGCCAGCAGGTCACAATCCTTTGGGTCTCATGTGCTTTCTACCTCCGTACAACCAGATATACTGCGTTGCCAATCGGGACTTCTGGGGCGACCTGGTGGAGCGTGACGCAAGGATTCGTAAGTCCCTTGGTTTCTTCTTTTGCTGGCATAATATAGCGTTCCATGATATGCCCGCGAGGGCTCGACAGGGACTCTACGTGGCCGTACCGGAATTTCCTGTAGACAACCGATTCCATGGTTTCTGGAAGGTTTCTCCGCTGCTTATGGCCCCAACGCCTTCCATCTTCGCCTACCATGCGCGCGACCTGCTGGCCCCGAGGACTATTCACCTTAAACGGATCTGGCAAATTGCGTTCGTCGAGTGGGCGGTGTTCGTCCTTATGGGCTTCCTGCATACTGCAAGATATGGAGTGCGTGCGAACGTTCGGAGCAAAGATTGGCGTGTTTGGTCCGAAGGAATTGGCCTCCGTTGTCCCAAAGGCCGTCTGTGCCCTCTTCCAGTATCGTTGATCTGGTACTTCCGGCACTGTCTTGGAATTCAAAACATCATCCGTGGGACGGAGTTCACTTTGGAGGACACGGAGGCCGTCTTGGATCACGTCCTAACCGTTGATTGGGAGCAGACCCCTAGATACCTCTGGTACGACTACGAGAGCGATTCCTTTCGGAACATCCCGCGCCAACCGCAGGGTCATGATAATGGCAAGGCTTATTTGTCTAAGCCCTTGAAGGAGAACCCAACGGCAGTACCTCGTTGGAAACTGCAGAACTACTAGCCGAAATGTGAGGGGTTCACGTCCCAGCTTCCTTGAGGACACGGCACTTCTTGCGTCCGAACAGGAGGAAGAGCTGCCTGTTATTCACGTTGGTCCTAATGTGGTCATCGATGAAGAAGAAGCCAATTCGTTGTCTAGTCCTGGAGTAATCGATGCGGCCGCTCCGCTCGGGGGCGATGATGCCGAAGGTCCGTTTCCAGAGCAGGATGTGTCGACCCCCTGTGCCTCGCCAACAGTGGAGGCAGACGTTCCAGTGGCCCATGAAAACGCACATGTTGACCGGCAAACGATAGCAGCGATTGCGCCTTTGCCTTCCGTTTCAGCCACTGCTGATGACGTGATCCAAGCTGCGGAAAACCTACGTCAGGACGCCTCGTCCGTTGGTCTCAACGTTTCCAGGGACCTACAGGACTTGTTGATACGCGCACGCTCTTGGGTTTGTCGGGCGTCTCGGTACGCAGCTTTGTTGGAGCAGAACAGGACCCTGAAGGACTCTATTTCGACAATCCCACAGGACAACGCGCGAATGTTGTCCAAACAGGTCGTAGAAATCGTCGATGCCCAGCATGGTCTCACCCAAAGTGATGAGAGCTAGTCCGAAGGTTCGCCGCCAGGTGGTCCGTAGAGCCCACCTTGCAAGCGTCAACGCGTAGATGATCCTGGGAAACCCAGTCCCAGAGGTTAGTATCTGTTAAAGTTATACTGTGGTCGGCTTGACTGGCCTTCAGGTCATTTGATAGTTAGCTTGCCCCGAAACGGCGTGGCGAAGGTTCGCTTTCCAATCGACTTACATCGTCCAATGAAATTGTTCCTCTGATGCGCCATGTTGCTTGCGTGCCATCGTGGCGGTTGTCCTAGAACGTGGCAACATGCACAGGTGGAATCTCTGGCATGTATGTCCTCGTCGGCTGGCCATTTGGCACTCAAAAAATCAACCGGCAGAATTGACCATCGGCAATTCCCAATTTTTTGGAGTGACAGCGTTTGGTGCGCCCGCCGGCTGCTCGCAATCACATCAAAGTGTCCAAACAACGCCAAAATGGGCGATTGGAGGAGATTCAGAATCTGGTGTCCGTTGGTCTGTGCGCGGCCTAGAAGCCGAGATATCGGCCATTCTTTGTTTTGGCCAATTTGGAGCCGTGCACAGGCGTCTCAAAAAATCTTTCATTTTGGCGGAGGGATTATTTCATCAACACGCGCGCAGTTGCAAACGTCCCGCCCGCCGTAAGTCCATTGGTTCCCATCCCGGAGGGCTTATAGTTAGTTCTACAGTTAGCTTGAGCTATTGTTAGTCCAGAGGAAGGTATGCGCGTGCGCCGTGGCCCATGAGACGCTAGTGCGTGATGTAGCACGTGCCACCTTGATGGCCATCAGGTCCAATGGAGAGCCTAAGGTCCCGAGCAAGATTAAACTCTCCGCTCGACGTATGCCCCCTCCTTAAGGTCGCGCTCCGTGCGACCTATGCGGCGCCAGAACCGACGGATAACGTTCTCTGGGATATTCTCACGAGGTTGCCAGGTGTCGTCCTTTCGAGCATACCTGTACCAGCGGACCCGGTACAGGACGTGATCGTTCTCGTCGAGTCCAGCATTGACCACATGATCAATTGCACCTTCCTTTGGAGCAGCAGGACGGTCGTCCTCTGGCAGTTCCATCTCGTCCATTGGAGCAAACTCATGGTTGTCCAACTGAGAGCGACGTCCTGTTTACCGGAACGATGGTCCATATCCTCTGGCTGTACCATTTGGTCCAAAGGGGCGTAGCCGCCATTATCCAATTGGGACTGCATAGCGCTCGCGTTGCCTTGCGCAGGGGGTGAGACCATTGGATCTGCAGTCACTGCCTTCGGACGGGGAGCTCCAGGACGCTTCTGAGCGACCGCAGGATCGACTCTGATATCCTTTGATCCCTGAGGCATGGCCGTTTTCGGTTAAGTCGGAGTCCCCTGTGGACGTGATGCGGTGTCCAACGGATGGGAAGCATTACCTGACGGGTGTCCAGAGGGCTTCTGCGAGACTCTCGAGACTCGATCAATGGAGACCGTATCCTGTAGGCCATCGATCTCAATTGTGACCGTGTGAGAGGTAGAAGACAGTTCCGTGTAGGGTCCAGTGGAACGAGGTAAGAGCTTGCGCGTGATTACCTCAATGTCGTCTTTTGGTTTATCCGTTGGGGCGCGGTCCAGATAAACCATCTCGCTGGCCTTGAAGGACGGTGTGAACCGAACGGCTTTGTCGAAATCCGCCTTGTACCTGCGCTGGGAGCGCGTTAGAGTGGTACGGGCAGTACGGATAATGTCATCAATCCGCTTTCGGGAGTACCGTTTGGCCTGGGCAGGAGTCATCTCAGCGGTGTAGTTCTGAGGAATCCATGAGTCTTTTAGGTCAATTGCAAAGTGCGGTGGCTGTCGCGTTACCGTCAGGTCAAAGGGCGTGGTTCCAGTAGATCTATGGACTTGCATGTTGTACGCATAGACTAGTGGTCCAACGTAGTCATCCCAGTCGGCCTGGTGCTCGGCTGTGTAGTGCACCAGCCTGTCCAAGGTGGTCCGATTGAAACGCTCGGCCTGTCAATTGGTCTGCGGGTGATAAGCCGTCGTGGTGACATGCTTAATGCCTATGGATGCACAGACGTGTGCAAAGAACTTGGATACAAACTGTGGTCCATTGTCGGAAAGGAGATAAAGCGGCAGACCATATGGATATACCCAGTGGTTCAGGAAGGCCATAGCAACGTCCGTCGCCGTGGTGGACCTCAGGGGAATAGCTCGTGTCAGCTTGGTGAACCTATCGGTAATCACCAATATGAAGCGGTTCCCATGGGTCGTAGATGGCAAAGGCCCAAGGATATCAGTCGCAATGAATTCTAATGGTCTGGTGGCTGGAAACATCTTCAGTTTGGCCTGATGGGTGGCACGTGAGCCACGCGCCTTCACACATGAAATGCATGTCTTTGAAGTAAACCAAAGGTCATTAGCCATAAACGGCCAATAGAAATGCTTCCGTAGGGACTGATACATCTTAATCCCTAAAGGGTGACCAGCCAGCCAGGGAGAATGAGCCAAGTAAAGCACTCGTGCCCTAAGGGACTTTGGAATGACTCTTTGGATGGCTCCGTCCAGAGGTGCTCTACGACAAAGCAATCCAAATCGGTCATAGTCAAATAGGCTACCAGGGGTTCCAACGAGGTCAGCCTGCTACTTGCAGTAGACATCGTCTTTTTGGGCCTGTAGGAGCTCATCGAGGGTGATGGGGAGAAGCTCGTTTTCCTCCGGCTGACCCACATTGACCTCGAGGGTCCGCGCTTCACGAGCTTCTTCCATAGGCCAATTCACAAGATACACCGTGTTCGCATCCACTTGTGGGTCGTCGCAATTAACCTGCCCTAATAGGTACTCATCCTCTTTATCTGACTCGTATTCCGTGAGGTCCGGAGTGGGTAGCTCGTCGTCCAAGAGAGAATGGTCCGTTCCGTCTGTCAGGATCCTAGAGAGGGCGTCGGCGGCTTGATGCTTGATACCCGGCCTATAGGTGACGTCGAAATCGAACTCAAAAAGTCGTAATCTCCACCGGGCGAGCCTACTGGAAGCGTCAGTCATGTTCATGAGCCACCTCAAGGAATGATGGTCTATCCTAATGGTGAAACGAACTCTTTCCAAGTATGGCCGTAGTGTTACTACAGACCAGACGATGGCTAAGCACTCCTTCTCCGACGTGCTGTAGTTTCGCTCTGGGTTCGTCAGTGAGCCACTCCAATATCCAATTGGTAGGTAGTCCTTGGGGGATTCCTGTTCCTGGAGAAGCACACATCCAATCTGGCCCTTGGACGCATCTGTATCAAGGATGAACGGCTTGTCCGGTTTGGGCAGGGCCAAGATAGGAGGATTAAGAAGCTTATCCTTAAGGGTCTGGTAGGCTTCGTATTGCTCGTCTGTAAGGCAATCAAACTCCGATGGTGTCCCTTTCCTCAGCATATCGTTCAGCGGAGCAGCGATTTTCGCAAACCCTTCGACAAAGCGGCGGTAGACATTACAGAGTCCTAAGAAAAAACGCAGCTCCGTGTGGGTCCTTGGAAGCTTCGCCTGGCGGATAGTGTCTGTGGTCCTAGAGGCTACCTTAAGCCGTCCAAGCAAGACCACATGCCCAAGATAGTCCACAGAGGCCTGAAAGAAAAAACACTTGTGTAGCTTCAGTGTTATGCCGGCCTGTTGGAGAATCCTAAGAACTGTCCTCACGTGGCTGAAGTGTTCCCCAATGGTCTTCGAGAAGATAATGACATCATCCAAGTAGACTAGAGCGAATTTCCATTTGACCCTTGAGAGGATAATGTCCATTTGACCCTTGAGAGGATAATGTCCATCGCTCTCTGAAAAATCGCAGGCGCGTTCATCAGACCAAAGGGCATTCTGGTAAACCTGAAAAGCCCCTCGTGGGTCGCAAACGTCGTCAGTGGCTTTCCGGCCTCGTCCAATGGTATCTGCCAATAACCCCAATTGGCGTCCAGGGTCGTAAAGACAGTCGCCTCTCCTAAGGAGTCAAGGCAGTCGTCCATACGGGGAATAGGATACGAATCCCGTTTGGTCATGGAATTCAGTTTCCTGTAATCAATGCAGAACCGTACAGATACGTCTTTCTTGGCAACCAGGACAAACGGACTTGCCCATTCGGACTGGTGTGGGGGGGCCGGTTCGATGACATTGGCCTTCTTCATCTTCGCCATTTGTTCGGCGACGATGGACCGTCCCTTAAGTTCTGTCCTATAGGGGTGTTGGTACACCGGATTTGAGTCTTCCTTGAGGTGAATTCGATGCTTGGTAGCCCGAATTTCACCCAACTTGCCAGACCACATGGATTTGAATTCTCGAAGGAGTTCTATAACCTGAGGTTGGTAGGATTCGAATTCCTCGCCCATGTGGACTTCTCCCTCGCATGACTCGACGTCCTCGTCGTCGTCGGGGGTAGAGTCGTCCAGATTGGTTTCCATAATGGCCACAGGAGCTGGAAGGGCGATGCCAACCACTGTTCCCTTAGGTAGCCGAACTGATTTGTCTCGAAAATTACTGAGATTGACCATAAACGGCTGACGCAGACGAACGTCCATTACGCCATTAGCCATGAGGGTGAGTTGACGCCGAGTCGTCTTCGGATGATTCTGAAGCGTCAACAGACCAGAGGATTCGCACTGTGCCCAAGCGGTGGTGTGAGTCATTGGTGGTATCAACACGGCCTTTGTGAGTTTGACCTTGTTGAACACGGTGTTTGTAGTCAGTGGAGGACGTCGTGGGTTTGCGTCTGGTCCCGGTTTGGAACCTACCAAAGCCACTGGATGTGCGCGATTGAACGCGATTTTCCGAAGACCGGGATAAATGGCCTTCACGTAACGGTCGATGAAGGAAGTCCCAAGGATGCACTCCGCGCCCAAATTGGGACAAACAAAGAACCAATTACGGACTTTTAGATTGCCCAATCGGATAAACAACGGTATGATTCCTTTAATGGCCATGTGCCGGCGTGACGCATCTGTGATCCTGTGGGTCTTCTTCATCTGAACCTTGTCTTCCCAACCAAATGGTAGGACCTTTGGATGTAGCAGGTTCGGTCCAGCACCGGTATCTAGCACGCTCGTAATTACTTGGGCGTGGGAGGTGCAAAGTCCAATAGTCATTCAAACCTTGTAGTTCTCTTTCCTAAGGACACAAACTGGGTCCGTGTCATCCGATGACGGCTCTTCCAAGTCGTTAATCCAATTCTCCACAGGCTGGTTAGACTCCGAAGGACTTGAGAAGCTGGTGGAAACTGGCTCCTGGGGTCCAACGGGTTTGAGGCTAGGATCCTCAGAGGGGCGGTTCGCCACGTTTCGCTCCTCTACTCGTTTTCCTGTTCCGTATCTCCATGACGGGCCAGTGGATCTCCGTCGTCCTGTATCTGGGGAATCTGTTCCGCGTCGTTCGAGTCAATAACGTTGACCTGCGAAGGACGGATTGTCTCGCGAGGGGTGGCGTATCGACTAGAGCCTGGAGACTGCGAACTCCTTTGGTACGGGCGAGCGTACATTCCTTCGGACTTCCTCGATTGAAAGTTCTCATCCCTTCTGGCCAACAGGTTGTTGCGAACGTCCTCTGGCATGAACTTCATGCAGTCGCACGGCCTCGCCGTGGACAGGCAAATAAAGCATGACCCTGATCGGGTGAAAACGTTTTTCCTAGGTTGAACTAAGGTGTACCTCGGCGTAGTATGTCCAGATGGACTGCTTGTTACGGTGGTAGGTATGGATGGAGCACCAGACGGCACGGGAGAGAAAGAGACTGCAAGGATATCTCCCTCTTCCGAATGCATGGGGCCAACGGACTCGCTTTCAGAGGAATTTACCATATGAACTTGAGAGCTTTTCCGCACCGGGGAAGCTCGGCCTCTGTCATCCGTGTCCGCAGCCCGGCGAGAAGTCCTATAGGTTTTGCCGTAACCCTCGGCATACGTAACCAGCTGACGGAAGGAAAGCTTCTGGTGGTCTATGTGATGATTCCGCACATGTGTCCTAATGGCTGGAAGCAGCCCCGCGATGAATTGCTGCTTGAGTTGACCTTCGGAAAACACATTTCCAAAACGGTACGCCTTCTTCCATAGTTGGTCAGCAAAGTCCGACTCGGTCACATTGGTGCTTTTGCCTGAAGGAAATCACGTCCTGATGGGCATCCATAATGACGTCGTCAGTGGCATGGGTGTCCAGTAGGTAGTGAACAACTTCCGGATAAGATCTGAGAAGCTCCCTGTCAATCGCATCAATCGAGCCATTAGTCCCAGAAATCTTCGCTACCACATGGTCACGAGCTTGTCCACTGAGGAAAAACTGAAACAGGTACAGAGTGGCACCCTCATGAACGACGTTCTGATCGCAAGCCGTACGGAACTGGCTCAAGAACCTGAGGACGGTGATCCGGTCAGCACCCGAGAACTTGTCCGTAAAGGTGAGCTGCATCCGTTTGGCCCATTTAGTGACCTTGCGGACCACCGAACCGGAATAACGCTTGGATTTGTCAACCAAGCGGTATGTCCGATAATCCAGAACTTTCTTGAAAAGTTCTTTGGGGGTGGTCAGCGGTTTAAAGCGTCGAACAGCCTCCTCATTCGCGTCCGAATCCGGCGACGACGATGAGTCCGAACTGGAATCATCATCGCTATCGTCCGAATAGTATCTCCTTTTTCTCGACTTCTTATCCTTCTTCTTGCCTCTCTTCTTCCTATGGTCAACACTTCGTCTGTCCAATGGAGCGATCTCTTCATCGACAAATCCACTGGGCCTATGGAGCTCCTGGGACCCCGGGTACCTCCTGGATAGTGCATCCATTAAGCCTACCTGCCGGGGGGGCTCTCTTCCACTCCCTGGTTGCACTTCCATTTGGTCTTCCTGTAAATCGATCAGGCGAGGGGCTGGTAATGGCGCTACTCCCGGGGGTTCGGAATATGGTTGCCACACAGAGGCCGATGGATTACGTTGATTAGAGGCCGCAAGGACCGGGGAACCTACCTGGCGTGTGACCTCTGTCCGGATGGCCGAGGCCATGACATCGACCAAGGTTGTCGTCTCCAAGACCTTAGGGATATGGCGGTGAATCCATTGGTCAATCATCCCGTCCAAGACCATTGGTACGCGAGTATCTAAAAGGGTCTGTACATGCTCTTCACAGAGCCTTCTCAGCTGTGGCCAGAGGACTTCAGCGAGACCCTTGGAAAGGTCTGCCCTGACATTCGGGGCGACTTCAATTGCGTCCTGCGTCGGCGTGGCCGGCTGGGAATTGATCCTGTCCAAGCGGGAACGAAGACGAGAGGCCAAATTGGGCTCTGTATCTATCCGTTCGGGGTTATCCACGGGGGTCATTGGGCGTCCCTGAGGTTGGCTTCGTGTGCTCCGACGGTCACTGCTCGCATCAGCCATGAGACCAATAGTTTCGAGAACCGTCGTAGCTCCACTGGGGCCAGCTTGGGGAGCCCGAGAGTCATCTTTCTGAAGGTTATCGGTATCCATGGGGCGGGTGTTTTCCTATACCAGTCCGTCGGTCCAGATCCTGCGTGGTAGAATCGTAGAGTAATCTTCTTTCCTGAAAAGGTTCACGGTCGTCCTAAAGGATTCTAAGTAGGGAGACCAAATGTAGGATAGTGAGCAAAGGGGGCTCACTCCTATGGCCTCGATGGTAGCTTGGCAGAGCGGTCCACGTGGGAAGGGGATGACGGCGACACCTCTGGTATGGAGGTACAATGGGCGGACACTAACTATGCACTCCTTCAGGACGGAAGATGCAGTAGTGGCGGCTTGAAGACCTAAAGGCAAGGAAACAGCAAGCTTAGAGGCTAGTCGTTACCAAGAGAGTGTCTGATTTATAAGCTGAGGGGAGGCACTGCTCGAGGTGCTAAAGTATCTGCACCAAGGTGCCTCGACCCTGTGGCACTGTAATGTGCCCTATCTTATATCTACCGTAGGTCCTAATGGCTAATCTAATGACATAAAATAAGAAATAGGCCCCTGGACAAACGCGCACACGTGGGGGCACCAATGCAGGCCCGTACACGTGTTGCAATTCCATGCGAGTCCTCCGACTGGTTAGTCTTCAGGAATCGCTCTCCCACATATGGAAAGACATGGGGCAGCAGGACTGTAGTGAGGTATGGCCAGAGAGTGTGTTTATGAGAAGGTATGCAGTGAAGTAAAGCATAGAAAGTAAGAGTCCATGGTACCGTTGGTACTAGAGAGTTGGTGCATCGGGGGCTTCAATGGGATATGGTATGGACAAAAGTGTGGAAATTGCGGGGATTTCTAAGAGAAAATGGAAATTGTGCGAAATGGCGGGAAATTGGAGCAAGTATGAATGGGGTACAAATGGTTGTGCAGCGCAAGTGGGTGTGTGGCCGACAGTGCCATGGGTGAGCGGAGTGGGAAGAAGTGCTGGAACTGTTGCGTTCATCTCGCTTGTGGTTAACTCTCTTATCATGAACCGCCGTTTATATCTGCGATGTCGAATCGGTACGTCGAAGATGAGGATCTAGGGGCTCTGCTTCAACGAAAGACGTTACCAGAAACCCTACCGGGGAGGAAGGAGACATTACAAGGTTTGCAAGGCGAAGAAGGAGGGAATTAGGGGTGAAGGGGGGGCTGGGGGTGATGGGGGTGGAGGGGATGGGGGACCGGAAAGGATGTTTGCGGCGGAGATGGAGAAGTGGTTGAGGGGGCTTGGAGGAGATCTGAAGGAGCTTTTGGATCACTGGATTTCTGAGATGGTGGGTGAGATGGGAGGGGTGGTGCTGAATGTGTTCGAGATTGGGGTGCCAATGGATTTGATTTGCACGATTCGGAAAACGATGAATTTGGCTGGAGTGGGGAGTGGAAGGCATGTGAGTGGGATTGTAGAGTGCGTTAGGATGGAGATGGTGAAGCTTAGAAGGGGGAATAGGAGACTGAGGGGACGCGTGGAGGTGTCGGAGGCGCACGAGGGACAGGTGGAGAAGGCGTGCAAATTGTTGTTGTAGGTGAAGGAGCTGGCGAGAGCAGGAGTCGTTAGGAGGAGTGAAAGAAGAGCGAAATGGTCGCTGGTGACGCCAGGCTCTCTGGTAGGACGTGAGTGTGTGTGAGGAAAGAGCGGAGAAGGGAATAAAGGGGAGGTTGGGGGAAGTCGGCTGAGGATGAGGCGAAAGAGTGGGGTGATGATGGATGTGGATTGAAACGTGTGTGTGCCACGGCAGCCGCGGGATGGGGCCCCAGTAGTTGGGTTTGGTGATGCGCCGGCGGCTGTGCGAACGGTGGCACGCATACTGGAGGAGCAGTAGGAGAAGAGGCTGGGAGGGGTTGGGAGCCGGTTTGGGGCTAGGAAGGTGTACGAGAATGGAGAGAGTGTTCCGTTGGAGTTCTTCAACTTGAAATTTAGGGAAACTGAGACTCAGGATCCGAATGCAGGGTTGGAATAAAGGAGCGCTGGTGGTGGGTTCGTAATTTTTTAGAGTGTTTTTGACGAGTGTGGGGAATGTAAAGTTACAAACGGTGGCGGAGAAACTGCCAAGTAGCCTTCAACTCCAGTAGGTAAAGTTTGAACTGCACTGAACGGAAACGTAATTTCCGAAAAAAAATTTCTTTGCCTTGCCAATTAACGCAAACTGCAAAAATGCTAGTTTTTTCGGACTTTTATCTTCAAAGCTAGCGATCTAGCCTACTAAACTAGCATTCCGAGAACACCGACGTAGGTGTGACGGGGGAGGTAGAGCTGTTGCTGGTGGTAGTAGTCATCGCCAGCGATGCAGATGTTGACCGAAGGGCGGTGGGAGGGAGGGGATGAAGGTCGTGCTTGTAGTTAGGGGTTGGCCTTGTGACGCTTTGTGCGTTGGGGAAGCTGGAGAGGACACCGGCGGGGGAGGAGAACAGCTTCTTGGCAGTGAGACGGTAGGGCCACCTTCTTTCGTGCCTTTGAATAGCAGAAATGATGCGATAGAGAAGGATTTGTCCTTAAAGAAGCAATTAGGCATGGCGGGGAGCGGTGTGGGCTGTCCGGGGAGAGGAGGGGTACGTAGCATGGATGATAATGTAGCTAACAATCGGTGGAACGGAATGGTGGAGAAGGTTGCACGTGATGCGACGGTGTATCAATAGTGACATAGTAAATGGCTGATATGAGGTCTGTTCAATAGATGTGGTAAATGCCTATAGAGAGTTATTATTTCATGGGTTTGTATTCTTCTAATCGTAATTCATTAGCAGTTATCTATGTATATATATCCCTATTTGCAACCCTAGTTCTAAATATGTACCACCTACACACTTACAATGCGTTCGGAAACTAGCATGAACGGAAGTAACATGCTAGTTTACCTACCATACAAACTAGCAATGATGGAAATAATCGTGAATAATTATTTCCATACAAACTAGCACAAGTGCAAATGTGGAAATATTTTCGCAAATTAAGCACATCCAAATTTGGATAAATTCACCAAGTTTTCGTTCATTTTAATTCGGTCATTTTTGACACGAAAACTAGCATTCAGATAATACCGACGTATCCACGGTCGACGGAAAACAACCAAGTGTTCAGAGTCCGCGTGAGCGGTGTCTTTCCTCGAAAGGATCTTCACCGGGTAGCGATGCGGCGACGCCTCAGGCGTCGACAGCCTCTGATCTGAGGACGTCTCTCCCGAATGGGAGACTCCCTCGTTTATTTTCCCTGGCCTTCCGCCTGCGGGGCTGCTCAGATTCTTCGACAACGAGTGCTTGGGCACGTTGGCCTAGGGATTCCACGACAGTGGTGTTTGGATTGTCCACGACGTGGTGTACCTGTGCTACCGGACGAGCCGGCTGTGCCGGAGCACGCTGGTATGTCGGCGCTGTCTGCACGACGTGGGAGAAGTCCGTCTTGGTCCGGAGATACGAATTCATCGGGACGAAATGCTTCTCCTCTGGAGTGAGAACCTCATGGTTCACCGTCACCGTGGCCATATTCCGAAGGAAGAGAAGGCACTGGGGTGACGTGTGACCATGGGTGTAGCAGAGATGGCATATCAATGCCATTAGAGCCTGCCTGCCGTGAAGAAGGGATGTACTCCGGTTATCCGTGAAACGCCCCACCTGGCGGGTATCCTGCCATCCTGGTCGCTGAAAGTGGGTTCCTCCATTCGAGTACGGGATGTGTGACCCGCGAACTCCGGGAGCATCGGCGTAAAGCACGTTGCTTTCCTGAGCGGTCTCAAAGGAGGCATCCGTCGTCGACGGGAGGTCCGTTGTCGGGATGGAATCGATACCGCCATGGGCGAGTTGGACGTTATCGTACTCCTTCGAAGGTGCCTCATCCGCGACGAGCGAGAGAGATGAGGACTTCGTCTCCATCAACAACGCTTTTGCGGACTTAGACCGAGTAGGCTCTGGCGCGTAGGGAGTCACCTTGTGCTCGTTCCCACTGGATGAGCTCCAAATAAGTGATCCTTCTCCTATCCTGGCGATAGTGGGCCACCAAAGTCCGGATAGCCTGGTCGAGTCCATCGATGAACATCTTAGAACGCTCTATAGCGGGATAGAGGTTACCACAACGGTGGAAAGCCTTGTTCAGGCGTACCGAAAAATTGGTTTTCGTCTCGCCTGAGCGTTGGCGTGTGTCTCGCAAACCGAGTATTGCCGACTGAATGGCACTATTCGTGGCATAAGACCGTAGCAGGTACTTTACTGCTTCGGGCCAGCAAGTAACCCCTCCAGCGGAAACACGCGAAGAACCTCTTACATAGTGATACTGGTCCTCGGGCACACCACGTAAGAAATACTGTAAGGCAATGTAGGCCTGTCCCTCGTTCATCCCGAGTATTTCGGCTTTCGCGATGAAGCAGGCGAGAAAATCTAACACCTAAATTGGGTCATCTCCAGTAAACAACTGGTTACAAAGTCAGAGCTGCATCCGCTTGATGCAGTCCTTCACTTTTCCCGTACCACGGGGTGTTCGATCCAAAGAGAAGTTTTCCAAACGGTAATTCCGGTATGATAGCAACTTCTCATATAGAGGGTAGTGGGCTTCAGCACTTTCAATCCGGAGCACTTCCGTCCCTTGGTACCAGCACGGACCGCACCATGCATGACTGCAGACCGCTTCGAGCGTGAAGCCCGTTTCTCACGTTCATCTTCAGACGATGAGTCTGACGAGTCAGCTTTTTCCGAGTTGTCCCGGTCCGAAACCGACGATGTCGACGAGTCAGAATCCTGGTTGTCCTGTTGGGCCTTCCGCCTACGGCGGCTCTTCTCGCGCACAGAGTTCTTGAACCTCTGCAATACAGCGAACGGCTCCGCCGGAGTAGTAGTATGCATAACAATTGCTTGCTACAACGTCCCCAGACAGGCTCTCACACGATGGAATCGGGTTTGAATTCCTTGAAGGAAGGCAGGGGGTCCACCAAAGCATTCCAGCATGGTGTTGATATCACCCCGTAACGTACGGAGATCCTCAGCAACCTTCTTTGCAGGAGAATCACCCGCCTGTCGGCATAGAGAATTAATCATCCCTACAAGGGAGTTGTGAGCAGCGCGCAACTGGCGCATTTGCTCTTCCAGAGTAGGACTCTGGAGAGTGTTGTCCTTCTTCCGATGGGACTGAACCACCGCGCCAGTGGGCGTAGTCTTAGCAGTCGGGGCTGCGGTACCCACGGCCGGGGCCGGGCCAGCACCTTCAATAGAGGGAAGAAACGTGAGAAATGGGAATGTCCGGTGCGGCGGTGGTTGGGCCGACCTCTTAGACAGATTACTCACTCCATGGGTGGAACCAGCACGTCTGGGAAGGCGGGAGATGAATCGATCATTCCCAGCGACACCATCACTGTGGGAACAACTGCGAGTAACCGCAGCTTCCGTCCCATACGGCTTTCGAGACATGATTTCTCAACCAAACGTTGAACCGGAAACTTCCAGAAGTAGAAACGAAACCTCAAAGTGGGGAAACTCACACGAGTGCGTGGTAAGCCAAAATTCCGATTCTAGGTCGGGAGAACACTTTGTAGTGCAACGCCAGAGGCGGAAAGACACCCGAAGACGTTCAAGATCTTGCTCTCCAGGAGGGCAGCCAGCAGTTAGAGCCTCTATGGCAAGGCACGACGAAGTCGGGTGTAAGCCGAGGCCGAGCCGTCACGACGGAGCGTAGAGAGTTCAGCAGAGAATCGGTGGACCACCACGTGTTTGGATTAATGTACCCTCGCAAGCGGCACGAGTCCATAGAAGTGGGAAAAGGGAAAATAGAATCCACGAGAGCGGGGAATGCAGAAATGAAAAGGAAAAGAGGTCCAAAAGATACGGTAAACACCGGGGCTAACCCTGTACACAGGCGAGCGCGACACACAGATGGGTTCCTTTAGAAGACGCAGGGAGGATAGACAAACCGTAAGCTACGGATCCACTCTACTTGATAGAGTCAAAGACCGCCGAAGGCGAAGAATTATAGAGCCAACCCTGGTTGGGGGAACTTTACGTGCACGGCGGCGAGGTCGCCGCCGAGCTAAGTAGTGAGATCGCGTTAACAGTAATTAAATAAACTAACTAAATTAGGCCCACGTCCAGTGGTAGTTGCCCACGCGCCGTGGCGCCCGTTCCACGTGTATGTGGCCAACCTCCTGACTCATCTGTAATCCACGTTTCCTTTCCACTACAGTGGTTGTTACTATTCATATACTCCTACTAGGAGCGATCGAACGACTTTTCGGAATATGACTAAGTAGTAGAAAACCTCATGCTGAGGGCGTTGCACCACAATATCACAGCGATCGCGAATTTTTCAAGCGAACGTGCTGGTCTGTTCCAGTTAGAACACATATCAGAAGACGTACGTCTCTACTCCGCCGAGAAATGTCTCGATATCATTGGCGATGTGTTGTTCACATGGTGTCAAAAACGTCCCGGTGTGCAGTCAAAAGATGATGTTGCATGTCGGTATGGGATATACGACGGCAGTGACGACCACCAACTGCGATCAATAAATGAGCTCCAGTTTGTAGAGGCAGATTGCACCCTTCCAGGGCAACGGGTTGTGAAGAAGTACAGCGGGCCAGCTTACTATGCAAGAAACAGGGACGAGCCTCGTTGGGGTTGGAGCCAAGTAGCCTTGAACAGTATATCAGGTCCAGAACTAGCAGCCGCATTAGTCCGTTAAGGCATCTGGAAAGGCCAGTTGTATTGTGAAGTACAAAGAAGAGGCAACCGGGTATCATTAGCGCCGCGCAATACAATCTCGGCCATTGATGCATTGGATCATTATTGAACGTCTAATCCTCGACGGCAGTTCGTATGAGTTCCTTGAGTAATCTTCCACAGTATCCAGGTGCCAAACATTACAGACTGTCCTGCGAGCACATGCTCGATAACGATACAGACCAGTTCTGTGTGCAAGAATCCGTTATTAACGCCGCAGCGCGCATAGCAGGTTTGCGATATACGGGACACACGCTTCTTTCCCAGGAGCTCCCAGCATTAGCAAATCTAACTGATGCAAGCAGATGGCTACACGAAAAGGCTGTTTGGTTGAAATTAGATAGATAGAAACTGAAATCAAAACACGAGAACCATTTCCAAATTGGTTACAGAACAGAAACAAGGCATTTATGTGTAGAGCAAAACGGCACCTTGCTCGGTACCTATTTGCCTGTCTCCAGGCTCTGGACTCCCGTTGGGATGATGGCTTGTGATGTTGATGATGGACCCTACATATGGGTGAAGTTCGGATGACTTGAAGTGAATCTTGTTAGGTGGATTGGATTATGGAACCATTGCATGGTGTTGAACACGTGGAAATTGTGTAGATTTAGTTGAGTGGAGTCACTCATGAGGCCCTTTACAGTGGGTTGGCTACGTGTGTGGATCTCAAGAAGTGTGCACTATTTTAGTAATAATATTTAGTTTTAATATGCACTAGGCATATAAGCTCGGGTGATCTCACCCTGGAGCCAAAATTGTAAAGTTACCTGAGTCGTATCTTCTTCCTGAAGAACGTGGTCTTCATCCCGAAGATTGGGCTATGAGTAGTACTGCCTACGTAGGTTCACGCCTCCCTTAGGAGAGTAACCACGACTGGTCTCGGTATACTCACCCCTCAGGGTCCTTTAAGAAGCTACTGTGCACCATTTTCTGGCTCATTTCAGTCTTTGTCGCATCATTTGGTCCTGTTCAGTTATCTTCGCCGTGGTATCGGATCGTTTTTGGATATATCGTTTCCTGGTACAGGCTTTACTTCCGCCCCTGTATAGGGTTATTTTTGGCCTTGGTTGCCGTTGTCGCTCCGCCTCAGGTCTGTTCCACCGGTTGGCACGACCCTTGGCTCCGCTCCGGGTGTCTGTTACTTGGAGTACTCCCCCGTTTGTACGTTTTCGTTACCCCTTTTTCCCCCTTTTCGCACCCTTTCTCTGGGTTTTCCTGTGCTTTACTACCGATCACCGGTTCCTCATGGTTTTTACATCTGCAGGTTCTTCCAGTACCGTCTCCGGTTTACACCCGGCTGCCACTCGGCATGCGCACGGGCAGAGGGCTCTTCTGCTGAGTTCGCCCATACAGGGAGTGGGACTCGAACATCCCATGGACGTTCCCTTTCAGGGTGTTGCTCCGAATCCGGCGACGACGATGAGTCCGAACTGGAATCATCATCGCTATCGTCCGAATAGTATCTCTTTTTTCTCGACTTCTTATCCTTCTTCTTGCCTCTCTTCTTCCTATGGTCAACACTTCGTCTGTCCAATGGAGCGATCTCTTCATCGACAAATCCACTGGGCCTATGGAGCTCCTGGGACCCCGGGTACCTCCTGGATAGTGCATCCATTAAGCCTACCTGCCGGGGGGGCTCTCTTCCACTCCCTGGTTGCACTTCCATTTGGTCTTCCTGTAAATCGATCAGGCGAGGGGCTGGTAATGGCGCTACTCCCGGGGGTTCGGAATATGGTTGCCACACAGAGGCCGATGGATTACGTTGATTAGAGGCCGCAAGGACCGGGGAACCTACCTGGCGTGTGACCTCTGTCCGGATGGCCGAGGCCATGACATCGACCAAGGTTGTCGTCTCCAAGACCTTAGGGATATGGCGGTGAATCCATTGGTCAATCATCCCGTCCAAGACCATTGGTACGCGAGTATCTAAAAGGGTCTGTACATGCTCTTCACAGAGCCTTCTCAGCTGTGGCCAGAGGACTTCAGCGAGACCCTTGGAAAGGTCTGCCCTGACATTCGGGGCGACTTCAATTGCGTCCTGCGTCGGCGTGGCCGGCTGGGAATTGATCCTTTCCAAGCGGGAACGAAGACGAGAGGCCAAATTGGGCTCTGTATCTATCCGTTCGGGGTTATCCACGGGGGTCATTGGGCGTCCCTGAGGTTGGCTTCGTGTGCTCCGACGGTCACTGCTCGCATCAGCCATGAGACCAATAGTTTCGAGAACCGTCGTAGCTCCACTGGGGCCAGCTTGGGGAGCCCGAGAGTCATCTTTCTGAAGGTTATCGGTATCCATGGGGCGGGTGTTTTCCTATACCAGTCCGTCGGTCCAGATCCTGCGTGGTAGAATCGTAGAGTAATCTTCTTTCCTGAAAAGGTTCACGGTCGTCCTAAAGGATTCTAAGTAGGGAGACCAAATGTAGGATAGTGAGCAAAGGGGGCTCACTCCTATGGCCTCGATGGTAGCTTGGCAGAGCGGTCCACGTGGGAAGGGGATGACGGCGACACCTCTGGTATGGAGGTACAATGGGCGGACACTAACTATGCACTCCTTCAGGACGGAAGATGCAGTAGTGGCGGCTTGAAGACCTAAAGGCAAGGAAACAGCAAGCTTAGAGGCTAGTCGTTACCAAGAGAGTGTCTGATTTATAAGCTGAGGGGAGGCACTGCTCGAGGTGCTAAAGTATCTGCACCAAGGTGCCTCGACCCTGTGGCACTGTAATGTGCCCTATCTTATATCTACCGTAGGTCCTAATGGCTAATCTAATGAGATAAAATAAGAAATAGGCCCCTGGACAAACGCGCACACGTGGGGGCACCTATGCAGGCCCGTACACGTGTTGCAATTCCATGCGAGTCCTCCGACTGGTTAGTCTTCAGGAATCGCTCTCCCACATATGGAAAGACATGGGCAGCAGGACTGTAGTGGAGGTATGGCCAGAGAGTGTGTTTATGAGAAGGTATGCAGTGAAGTAAAGCATAGAAAGTAAGAGTCCATGGTACCGTTGGTACTAGAGAGTTGGTGCATCGGGGGCTTCAATGGGATATGGTATGGACAAAAGTGTGAAAATTGTGGGGATTTCTAAGAGAAAATGGAAATTGTGCGAAATGGCGGGAAATTGGAGCAAGTATGAATGGGGTACAAATGGTTGTGCAGCGCAAGTGGGTGTGTGGCCGACAGTGCCATGGGTGAGCGGAGTGGGAAGAAGTGCTGGAACTGTTGCGTTCATCTCGCTTGTGGTTAACTCTCTTATCATGAACCGCCGTTTATATCTGCGATGTCGAATCGGTACGTCGAAGATGAGGATCTAGTGGCTCTGCTTCAACGAAAGACGTTACCAGAAACCCTACCGGGGAGGAAGGAGACAGTACAAGGTTTGCAAGGCGAAGAAGGAGGGAATTGGGGGTGGAGGGGGGGCTGGGGGTGATGGGGGTGGAGGGGATGGGGGACTGGAAAGGATGTTTGCGGCGGAGATGGAGAAGTGGTTGAGGGGGCTTGGAGGAGATCTGAAGGAGCTTTTGGATCACTGGATTTCTGAGATGGTGGGTGAGATGGGAGGGGTGGTGCTGAGTGTGTTCGAGATTGGGGTGCCAATGGATTTGATTTGCACGATTCGGAAAACGATGAATTTGGCTGGAGTGGGGAGTGGAAGGCATGTGAGTGGGATTGTAGAGTGCGTTAGGATGGAGATGGTGAAGCTTAGAAGGGGGAATAGGAGACTGAGGGGACGCGTGGAGGTGTCGGAGGCGCACGAGGGACAGGTGGAGAAGGCGTGCAAATTGTTGTTGTAGGTGAAGGAGCTGGCGAGAGCAGGAGTCGTTAGGAGGAGTGAAAGAAGAGCGAAATGGTCGCTGGTGACGCCAGGCTCTCTGGTAGGACGTGAGTGTGTGTGAGGAAAGAGCGGAGAAGGGAATAAAGGGGAGGTTGGGGGAAGTCGGCTGAGGATGAGGCGAAAGAGTGGGGTGATGATGGATGTGGATTGAAACGTGTGTGTGCCACGGCAGCCGCGGGATGGGGCCCCAGTAGTTGGGTTTGGTGATGCGCCGGCGGCTGTGCGAACGGTGGCACGCATACTGGAGGAGCAGTAGGAGAAGAGGCTGGGAGGGGTTGGGAGCCGGTTTGGGGCTAGGAAGGTGTACGAGAATGGAGAGAGTGTTCCGTTGGAGTTCTTCAACTTGAAATTTAGGGAAACTGAGACTCAGGATCCGAATGCAGGGTTGGAATAAAGGAGCGCTGGTGGTGGGTTCGTAATTTTTTAGAGTGTTTTTGACGAGTGTGGGGAATGTAAAGTTACAAACGGTGGCGGAGAAACTGCCAAGTAGCCTTCAACTCCAGTAGGTAAAGTTTGAACTGCACTGAACGGAAACGTAATTTCCGAAAAAAAATTTCTTTGCCTTGCCAATTAACGCAAACTGCAAAAATGCTAGTTTTTTCGGACTTTTATCTTCAAAGCTAGCGATCTAGCCTACTAAACTAGCATTCCGAGAACACCGACGTAGGTGTGACGGGGGAGGGAGAGCTGTTGCTGGTGGTAGTAGTCATCTCCAGCGATGCAGATGTTGACCGAAGGGCGGTGGGAGGGAGGGGATGAAGGTCGTGCTTGTAGTTAGGGGTTGGCCTTGTGACGCTTTGTGCGTTGGGGAAGCTGGAGAGGACACCGGCGGGGGAGGAGAACAGCTTCTTGGCAGTGAGACGGTAGGGCCACCTTCTTTCGTGCCTTTGAATAGCAGAAATGATGCGATAGAGAAGGATTTGTCCTTAAAGAAGCAATTAGGCATGGCGGGGAGCGGTGTGGGCTGTCCGGGGAGAGGAGGGGTACGTAGCATGGATGATAATGTAGCTAACGATCGGTGGAACGGAATGGTGGAGAAGGTTGCACGTGATGCGACGGTGTATCAATAGTGACATAGTAAATGGCTGATATGAGGTCTGTTCAATAGATGTGGTAAATGCCTATAGAGAGTTATTATTTCATGGGTTTGTATTCTTCTAATCGTAATTCATTAGCAGTTATCTATGTATATATATCCCTATTTGCAACCCTAGTTCTAAATATGTACCACCTACACACTTACAATGCGTTCGGAAACTAGCATGAACGGAAGTAACATGCTAGTTTACCTACCATACAAACTAGCAATGATGGAAATAATCGTGAATAATTATTTCCATACAAACTAGCACAAGTGCAAATGTGGAAATATTTTCGCAAATTAAGCACATCCAAATTTGGATAAATTCACCAAGTTTTCGTTCATTTTAATTCGGTCATTTTTGACACGAAAACTAGCATTCAGATAATACCGACGTATCCACGGTCGACGGAAAACAACCAAGTGTTCAGAGTCCGCGTGAGCGGTGTCTTTCCTCGAAAGGATCTTCACCGGGTAGCGATGCGGCGACGCCTCAGGCGTCGACAGCCTCTGATCTGAGGACGTCTCTCCCGAATGGGAGACTCCCTCGTTTATTTTCCCTGGCCTTCCGCCTGCGGGGCTGCTCAGATTCTTCGACAACGAGTGCTTGGGCACGTTGGCCTAGGGATTCCACGACAGTGGTGTTTGGATTGTCCACGACGTGGTGTACCTGTGCTACCGGACGAGCCGGCTGTGCCGGAGCACGCTGGTATGTCGGCGCTGTCTGCACGACGTGGGAGAAGTCCGTCTTGGTCCGGAGATACGAATTCATCGGGACGAAATGCTTCTCCTCTGGAGTGAGAACCTCATGGTTCACCGTCACCGTGGCCATATTCCGAAGGAAGAGAAGGCACTGGGGTGACGTGTGACCATGGGTGTAGCAGAGATGGCATATCAATGCCATTAGAGCCTGCCTGCCGTGAAGAAGGGATGTACTCCGGTTATCCGTGAAACGCCCCACCTGGCGGGTATCCTGCCATCCTGGTCGCTGAAAGTGGGTTCCTCCATTCGAGTACGGGATGTGTGACCCGCGAACTCCGGGAGCATCGGCGTAAAGCACGTTGCTTTCCTGAGCGGTCTCAAAGGAGGCATCCGTCGTCGACGGGAGGTCCGTTGTCGGGATGGAATCGATACCGCCATGGGCGAGTTGGACGTTATCGTACTCCTTCGAAGGTGCCTCATCCGCGACGAGCGAGAGAGATGAGGACTTCGTCTCCATCAACAACGCTTTTGCGGACTTAGACCGAGTAGGCTCTGGCGCGTAGGGAGTCACCTTGTGCTCGTTCCCACTGGATGAGCTCCAAATAAGTGATCCTCCTCCTATCCTGGCGATAGTGGGCCACCAAAGTCCGGATAGCCTGGTCGAGTCCATCGATGAACATCTTAGAACGCTCTATAGCGGGATAGAGGTTACCACAACGGTGGAAAGCCTTGTTCAGGCGTACCGAAAAATTGGTTTTCGTCTCGCCTGAGCGTTGGCGTGTGTCTCGCAAACCGAGTATTGCCGACTGAATGGCACTATTCGTGGCATAAGACCGTAGCAGGTACTTTACTGCTTCGGGCCAGCAAGTAACCCCTCCAGCGGAAACACGCGAAGAACCTCTTACATAGTGATACTGGTCCTCGGGCACACCACGTAAGAAATACTGTAAGGCAATGTAGGCCTGTCCCTCGTTCATCCCGAGTATTTCGGCTTTCGCGATGAAGCAGGCGAGAAAATCTAACACCTAAATTGGGTCATCTCCAGTAAACAACTGGTTACAAAGTCAGAGCTGCATCCGCTTGATGCAGTCCTTCACTTTTCCCGTACCACGGGGTGTTCGATCCAAAGAGAAGTTTTCCAAACGGTAATTCCGGTATGATAGCAACTTCTCATATAGAGGGTAGTGGGCTTCAGCACTTTCAAGCCGGAGCACTTCCGTCCCTTGGTACCAGCACGGACCGCACCATGCATGACTGCGGACCGCTTCGAGCGTGAAGCCCGTTTCTCACGTTCATCTTCAGACGATGAGTCTGACGAGTCAGCTTTTTCCGAGTTGTCCGGGTCCGAAACCGACGATGTCGACGAGTCAGAATCCTGGTTGTCCTGTTGGGCCTTCCGCCTACGGCGGCTCTTCTCGCGCACAGAGTTCTTGAACCTCTGCAATACAGCGAACGGCTCCGCCGGAGTAGTAGTATGCATAACAATTGCTTGCTACAACGTCCCCAGACAGGCTCTCACACGATGGAATCGGGTTTGAATTCCTTGAAGGAAGGCAGGGGGTCCACCAAAGCATTCCAGCATGGTGTTGATATCACCCCGTAACGTACGGAGATCCTCAGCAACCTTCTTTGCAGGAGAATCACCCGCCTGTCGGCATAGAGAATTAATCATCCCTACAAGGGAGTTGTGAGCAGCGCGCAACTGGCGCATTTGCTCTTCCAGAGTAGGACTCTGGAGAGTGTTGTCCTTCTTCCGATGGGACTGAACCACCGCGCCAGTGGGCGTAGTCTTAGCAGTCGGGGCTGCGGTACCCACGGCCGGGGCCGGGCCAGCACCTTCAATAGAGGGAAGAAACGTGAGAAATGGGAATGTCCGGTGCGGCGGTGGTTGGGCCGACCTCTTAGACAGATTACTCACTCCATGGGTGGAACCAGCACGTCTGGGAAGGCGGAAGATGAATCGATCATTCCCAGCGACACCATCACTGTGGGAACAACTGCGAGTAACCGCAGCTTCCGTCCCATACGGCTTTCGAGACATGATTTCTCAACCAAACGTTGAACCGGAAACTTCCAGAAGTAGAAACGAAACCTCAAAGTGGGGAAACTCACACGAGTGCGTGGTAAGCCAAAATTCCGATTCTAGGTCGGGAGAACACTTTGTAGTGCAACGCCAGAGGCGGAAATACACCCGAAGACGTTCAAGATCTTGCTCTCCAGGAGGGCAGCCAGCAGTTAGAGCCTCTATGGCAAGGCACGACGAAGTCGGGTGTAAGCCGAGGCCGAGCCGTCACGACGGAGCGTAGAGAGTTCAGCAGAGAATCGGTGGACCACCACGTGTTTGGATTAATGTACCCTCGCAAGCGGCACGAGTCCATAGAAGTGGGAAAAGGGAAAATAGAATCCACGAGAGCGGGGAATGCAGAAATGAAAAGGAAAAGAGGTCCAAAAGATACGGTAAACACCGGGGCTAACCCTGTACACAGGCGAGCGCGACACACAGATGGGTTCCTTTAGAAGACGCAGGGAGGATAGACAAACCGTAAGCTACGGATCCACTCTACTTGATAGAGTCAAAGACCGCCGAAGGCGAAGAATTATAGAGCCAACCCTGGTTGGGGGAACTTTACGTGCACGGCGGCGAGGTCGCCGCCGAGCTAAGTAGTGAGATCGCGTTAACAGTAATTAAATAAACTAACTAAATTAGGCCCACGTCCAGTGGTAGTTGCCCACGCGCCGTGGCGCCCGTTCCACGTGTATGTGGCCAACCTCCTGACTCATCTGTAATCCACGTTTCCTTTCCACTACAGTGGTTGTTACTATTCATATACTCCTACTAGGAGCGATCGAACGACTTTTCGGAATATGACTAAGTAGTAGAAAACCTCATGCTGAGGGCGTTGCACCACAATATCACAGCGATCGCGAATTTTTCAAGCGAACGTGCTGGTCTGTTCCAGTTAGAACACATATCAGAAGACGTACGTCTCTACTCCGCCGAGAAATGTCTCGATATCATTGGCGATGTGTTGTTCACATGGTGTCAAAAACGTCCCGGTGTGCAGTCAAAAGATGATGTTGCATGTCGGTATGGGATATACGACGGCAGTGACGACCACCAACTGCGATCAATAAATGAGCTCCAGTTTGTAGAGGCAGATTGCACCCTTCCAGGGCAACGGGTTGTGAAGAAGTACAGCGGGCCAGCTTACTATGCAAGAAACAGGGACGAGCCTCGTTGGGGTTGGAGCCAAGTAGCCTTGAACAGTATACCAGGTCCAGAACTAGCAGCCGCATTAGTCCGTTAAGGCATCTGGAAAGGCCAGTTGTATTGTGAAGTACAAAGAAGAGGCAACCGGGTATCATTAGCGCCGCGCAATACAATCTCGGCCATTGATGCATTGGATCATTATTGAACGTCTAATCCTCGACGGCAGTTCGTATGAGTTCCTTGAGTAATCTTCCACAGTATCCAGGTGCCAAACATTACAGACTGTCCTGCGAGCACATGCTCGATAACGATACAGACCAGTTCTGTGTGCAAGAATCCGTTATTAACGCCGCAGCGCGCATAGCAGGTTTGCGATATACCGGACACACGCTTCTTTCCCAGGAGCTCCCAGCATTAGCAAATCTAACTGATGCAAGCAGATGGCTACACGAAAAGGCTGTTTGGTTGAAATTAGATAGATAGAAACTGAAATCAAAACACGAGAACCATTTCCAAATTGGTTACAGAACAGAAACAAGGCATTTATGTGTAGAGCAAAACGGCACCTTGCTCGGTACCTATTTGCCTGTCTCCAGGCTCTGGACTCCCGTTGGGATGATGGCTTGTGATGTTGATGATGGACCCTACATATGGGTGAAGTTCGGATGACTTGAAGTGAACCTTGTTAGGTGGATTGGATTATGGAACCATTGCATGGTGTTGAACACGTGGAAATTGTGTAGATTTAGTTGAGTGGAGTCACTCATGAGGCCCTTTACAGTGGGTTGGCTACGTGTGTGAATCTCAAGAAGTGTGCACTATTTTAGTAATAATATTTAGTTTAATATGCACTAGGCATATAAGCTCGGGTGATCTCACCCTGGAGCCAAAATTGTAAAGTTACCTGAGTCGTATCTTCTTCCTGAAGAACGTGGTCTTCATCCCGAAGATTGGGCTATGAGTAGTACTGCCTACGTAGGTTCACGCCTCCCTTAGGAGAGTAACCACGACTGGTCTCGGTATACTCACCCCTCAGGGTCCTTTAAGAAGCTACTGTGCACCATTTTTTGGCTCATTTCAGTCTTTGTCGCATCATTTGGTCCTGTTCAGTTATCTTCGCCGTGGTATCGGATCGTTTTTGGATATATCGTTTCCTGGTACAGGCTTTACTTCCGCCCCTGTATAGGGTTATTTTTGGCCTTGGTTGCCGTTGTCGCTCCGCCTCAGGTCTGTTCCACCGGTTGGCACGACCCTTGGCTCCGCTCCGGGTGTCTGTTACTTGGAATACTCCCCCGTTTGTACGTTTTCGTTACCCCTTTTTCCCCCTCTTCGCACCCTTTCTCTGGGTTTTCCTGTGCTTTACTACCGATCACCGGTTCCTCATGGTTTTTACATCTGCAGGTTCTTCCAGTACCGTCTCCGGTTTACACCCGGCTGCCACTCGGCATGCGCACGGGCAGAGGGCTCTTCAGCTGAGTTCGCCCATACAGGGAGTGGGACTCGAACATCCCATGGACGTTCCCTTTCAGGGTGTTGCTCCACATTTGGTCTCCCGACTTAGAAGGGCTTGTGTCACGTTGTGAAGTACTCTTTTGAATTAGGAATCTTGAAGATTGGGATTCCCCTTTTTGGGAGATTTATTTCGATTGACACCGAGTTTCGGTTCTGTTGGAGTCACTCCTTTGTTTCTTTCCACTTTTCGGAAATCGTGATTGACGTTTTCGTTTTCACCGAGTTTTCGGTTCGTATGATGCCCTAATGATGTAGAGGGATGATCCATGGAATGGTTCCTCGCCTTCGGAAGGTTCCGATGACTCCCATTATTCGGGTTTGTATTCTGTGCCCGAAGGGATTGGTGTTCATGAAATCTCATCTGATTCTCGGAAAGTGTTGTTCTTTTTGTCGTTTCCCCAAGCTGGGTGGTCTTTTGATCCCACGCCGGTGGTTCTTGGATTATCCGACTTTCGGAATACTGACGCTGTTGGTTTCTCCAGGTTGGAGTCAGCTACCAAAGAATTGATTTTTGGTCTACGCTCCCTGTTGGAGGGTCTGCTGAATCTCAGACGAGATATTTCCGATATCAAGCTCCGAGATGTGTCGGCAGATGTTCGCGAGTTGCGACTGAGTGTTGCCTCGAGTATTGAGAGCAGTGGTTTTTCAGAAGCCTCTTTTGAGGAATTCACTGTGAAGTTGAACCGTATCGGTGAACGTTTAGATTCTTTCGAGGAAGACTCATCTACTTCGGATTCAAGTTCGTTGGCCGACTCATCGGATACAGAACGCCGTCTCCGGAAGAATCGCAAACGTTCCCGTTCCCACGGTCAAGGCTCTCAAACGAGAAAGAAGAAAAGCCTACCAAGTCATCTGGGTTGTTTTTGGTCACCAGAAGTCGGTACTTTCTCATTTGAGCACGTCTGACACGGAGACGTCCACGTCAGACTCGTCATTTGATGATGGAGAATGATCCCGCTTTCTACGGTGAAGGTACCCATGACGGGGTTCGACAAATTGCTCTAGCAATGAACTCCTCTGAGTACCCAAACCTGAGATCAGGTACACTACGCCGCAACGCAATGTGCACGTTCATTTGTATGGCAAATCAACCACGATGATATGTTCCCAGTGCTACGGGCTAGGACATATTGCACCGCAGGGCACGCTTCCACATTGGGATAGGTCAACCATTATTGGGTTTTATGAATTACTCTCACCAGAAGACAAAGCTCCAGTTTCGAGAGTGTCCTACGGGATCGCGGTGAAGAACCGAAACGGTGCTGGAAATATTGGAAATATCGCGACGGTTCAGAACCAAGGTCTGGTGAAAGCAGCCGAACCCAAGACCGGGGATTTTTCAGCTCCCCAGGATGGGTTTTACCCGAGTCAATCGGTGATTCCTTCTCGGAAAAACTGATATCGGGAGCCTCCCATTCGGGAGAGGTGACCTGTGAACAGGGGTCATTGCAGCCTGAGGCGTCCTAGCCTCGCTCCCAGATGAAGATCTTTTCTAGGAAGATATCTTTATCCTTATTGGATTCGCACCCTGAGATGGGTCAACTCGAACGGCCGTGGATACGGAAGAGCAATTCGAAGTGTTCGGACCTCGTAATGATGCTCTCGAAGAGAAGTATAAGGTTCTCGCTAATCTCGGCTTCTCTGACCATCTCATGGTTCGTCACATCGCTCTTTTGGATACCGGAGCCGGTCCCAACTGTATACTGGACTCGTTCCTTCTGGACGAGTGTCATGAATGTATCCGTCACGGTCCCCTGATGGAAATCGCTAATGCGAATAATAACCCATTCGGGTAGTGCAAGTGTTATGCTGAGACTCGTGTTTGGGGTTAATACGTTTCATGTTCCTGGTAAGGTTTTTGCCTCAACGTCTGAGGATGAGGTTCATTTTTGACACCTACATGGGTTCATGACTAGTTCCTATCGTCAGGATTATGTTGGTTGATTTTTGTTTGCGATTTCTGAGTTGTTCACTCTTCGCTCACCGCGGAACGGTTCTTTCCTTGCGAAGGTACTGTACCCTAAGGAGGGGGATGTGAGTGACACCCTCAGGTTGGTTGTTTTCCGATGCCTCCAACTTGGGTTCGTGAAGAGGCTCTGTATTGGTTCTGAACTTTAGAACACGGTGGTTTTTTCACCCGACTTGCCGGGACACGCGTCCCCGCCTGCACGGTTTCTTTCCCATCGTGGGAGATTGTTTCGTCTCATTTCGAGAAGTCTCCGAGCCCTGGAGTATCTTTTATTTGACCTCGTATGAGTTATTTGTATTGGTTCACCTGGAATGGTTCCTGAACTTGGTTCGAGTCATGTGCACCTTTCCTGGTTTCGTTTGGGCCACATATGTTTGTTTACGTGAAGTGCCATTTCTGGATCATATCGATAACGTTAGGTGCGCTTGAGGTTGATCCTGTACGATAGTTTCCTTGTTAAGGTTGGTACCGATTGACACGGTGAGTGTTGCTTATGAAATCCGAACTTGGATTGCGTTCACTCCTTGGAGTTCTTTTCTAGAGTTTGAACTGCCTGTGTCAGGTGTTTCACCAATCTGTATTGGTTCTGGTATTGGTTCTGAAATCCGTGAACGGAGTCAAGTCGTTCACTCTCGTGGAGTTCTGACTACCACGTCTGGTGATGTAACCACTCGTGGTGGCTCTGGCTAAGAAGGGGGTAATAGTTTCGCGTTCTACTTCCGTCGCTCGGCGTCGCCATCTTATCCAGTTTATGGAAATGCTCGTGCTAACGAGATCGTATTCTACTGCCCACATACGGTGGTATCGATTTTGGGAAGCACCCTCTGGGTTAGTATAGAGACGCCGGAACAGTCGGACGATCTTCTGTTTTTGAAGTCTGAACCCTTGATAGGGACGATATGGCTGAGTTTTACGCAGTCCCGTTCGGGAAATTCATGCCGCAGTACGGATGGTTTTGATCCCGCATCGCGCTTGTTGATTCTCCCGAACAGGGCTTGAATTCCATAAGATGGCTGTTTTGGTTATTGGCCGCACACGGTAGAAGTTTGGTTTGATGTATACCCGAACTGGAGAAAATATATTGTTATTGCAGAACCCTACTGGGTATGTGATCAATCCGCTCCGAAATGTTCGGTATTGGTTCTCAACTTACCGCTGATTCGTTGCATGACGTCGTTTTCGTCGCTGAGTGCAATGCAGAGTCAGTTCGCGTCCTCTTTGTATAGGTTGTGTTGAAAAGAACCACTGTCGGTGATCGAAAATGCCACGAATGGAAAGAAATCATGATGAGGTCGCACCAATATTGGTTTATGGATATTGTTGTTCCGAGTGCTTCGGCTTCGTTACTGGTTCCTTGTCGCGGAAGGATTGGTGCCCATATGGGTATTCTACGATCTGGAGGCGGTGTTATCGCTACTGACACTGTCGTTCAGGACCGCCTACGCACGCCGTATTGGTTACTACCAAAGCCCCTGAACCTACTATTGGTTACTATCAATGTCGGTTCTGACCTTATCACCCTTGCTTGAGAAACTACAGTTGAGCCCAAGTTGGGAAATTCATGCCGCATCACGGACATCTGAGCTGGTGTATCGCTGTCGCAAAGGTTACCCAAGAACTTGGTTTGACGCCCTGAATTGGTGGGTTAATGGTTAACCGCAAGCGATGCAAGATCGACGCTGAAGTTGTTCCCGTACGGGCAAGACGCGTAACCGTTCTACCGTTGTCGGTTTCAGTTGACTTAGTACTGAATGTTCGGTGTGCTGCTACGTGGTCGCAGTACCAAGAAAGGGAGAGTTAGGTCGGGTACCTTTGGTATAGGTTCTTTGAGAATAACCGCTGTCGGTGGTCGCAAATGCCACGCATGGAAAGAACTCGTAATGAGGTTGCACCAATATTTGGTTATGAAGTTGTAGCTCCGCTTTGTTCGGATTGTCTCTGGATCTAAACGTCGTCGTCGGTTGAGCGCCAAACAATGGAGATGGCGGTTTAAAGTTGCCTTGGTGAAGGATTTACCGTCGTCGGTACGCGTGATGAACTGCTGTCGGCTAGACCCGCGGATGGGTGATGTGAGAAAGAAACCCGGACCGGGAGTATTGTCCTAACGCTCACGCGCGTCGATTCCTCGATCGAGGCAGAAGTCAGTATTGAAGTTGGAGCTACCCCTGTTGGGAAGACTGGTGTTGGTGATGAGAACCCAAGGCGGCAAATGTCCAAGTCGTTGGCTACTCCTACGCCTCGATCGAATGAGGCGCAGAAGGTAACATGTACCGAAAAGACGGGTTCCGCCGACCCCTTGGTAGGTTAGCACGACGGCGCGCGCGACGACGGGCCCCATTGGAGCAACCTGCAGTATTTATTGATGAAGATGAAGAATCCTTGTGGATAACGCTGAAAAGCTTGGTTCAGGAAGTGTACGCATGCAATTTGCATGAAGGAACCTTGACAGGAGCGCTGTGTGGCGCAGAAGTCTCCGTGGGAAGCGCGCCGTCATAGGCAGATAATTTGCAGGAGTGCCGCTCGCGTATGCAAAATTGCACGTACCGGTGGCCGGTCAAAATACTTAATTTTTTGAGTGCCAGCGGCTGGCGGTGCATGCCCATGCGCTCGCGCGGGTGCAAAGTGGCACGCCAAATTGATTTATTTGATTTTTTGGCTTGCCACGGCGCATGGCATTTTCGGAATCGGACGATAGTGCACATGGCCACTTGGCAGGTTTGTCGCCCAATAGGGATGCGTTGCACTCCATAACGTGGCAGAGTACCGAGCCCATCACATGGCGCTGTATTGTTGCAACTAGCCGCCATGTGAAATGGAGTGGTACGTTGCCGTGGCCCGGTGAATCCGCCACGCTGCACAGGGAGTGTGAAACGCAGTATCTCCGTCGCAACGGCTCTTTCGCGTCAAGAACGAACTTCGCCTAGATGAGGAACATTGCCACTCGTTGGTTTCTTGCGCGTTTGGGATGAAATTTGGCTCACCGACTCCGGAAGTGAGGCGCTTTCACTGGAGATCACTTTTGTTGGGTTTGGTTGCCGAAAACGGAACGTAGGAATTCTCCGTCACGAGGGATAGTGCCTTTGTCTAAAAGGCAGATCAGCTACCCCGACGCCGGACTCCAACCGTCACCGTTGTACACCCACTTGGGCCTTGAAAGAAAACAAAGCCCAGTATCGGGAACAACCCAGGAAACCGAAGAAGTCATTGTATGGAGTGCTGTTGCAAGTATCATATGCCTGTGAGTCAGGAGAAAAGAGAAGTAACTCGCGGGGATATGGTACATCTTAGCATTCCGAAGTCGGCATGTAACATTTTATGGGGTTCCAGAAAACTTTCTTACGCTTTGGTAACCGTTATACGGTGAGAGGCTTTTGTTCACTGAGATGTTCGCTTCGCGCCCATGTCTTGGTATTGATGGAAAGGTTGATGCGCTCTGTTGCGACAACAAATGGTATGATATGATGTGATTTGAACTCCGATCAACCGGATATCTCTCACATGAGATGTGTCTACAATGAAATGCCTTGATTCAAGGAAGACGTTTTGAAGTATTGAAGTGTCCCAGAAGGGAAGTTAGCCAGTATGCTGGAGTGTGCTTTTGCGCAAATGAGTGAGTCGCGCGTTGCACTATCACCGAGACACTGGTGTCTGTGATCCCATTTCGGGAAGAAGTCGTGATGATAACCAATGTTGGTACTATGCACCTTGTCGTAAGGTTCGTGAGAAAGTGATTCATTTGGATGCATGGAAAGATCCTCATTTAGGAAGTTGTTTGGAAAACCCTTGTGGGTGTGAGAAGATGAAGTGATACGCAGTGATAGAGTGGGAAACTGAGCTGTCTGTACAGAAAACCGACTCGGTATTGTTGTGAACCCTTGATCAGGTGATATGTGGGGAAAGTGATACTGCGCTACCGATAATCGGTGTGGTTGTCAGAAGCGTACCGAGATCGGGTAGTTACCTGCGGCCATATTATCTGGTAGTACCGGAAGGGTTTACACCATGGTTTGGTATGTTCATTTGTTTGCTTTTCAGAAGGAGTACTGGAGACTTTCTCTCCGTAGAAACGGCGCTATTTCAAGTACTAGGCACCACGGATGGTCGTAAAACGCTATCGTTCATCGGTCAACGGCTCGTCGGGGATGGATGGGACGCGAAACACTACTGGTAACACTTGTCTACTCTGGTTGAGCTACCCCGTATTCGGTATGGAACCTCGGGGTGTAGAATATCCTAAGAAGGGATGGAGAATGCTGAAGTTTGCCCCCGGTAGGCGTTGTTTCGCACGAACGTGATGTCTCACAAAGTGAGATTGAAGCCCAAACCGGGAATGTTAATGCGAAGGCGTGCCAACGCATTGTAACCGCAAACCGGTTAGGACGGATGTATGTAATGAAGAAGATCCCGCTGGGAAAGCCCTGCAGTAGGGAAAAAAGATGAAGACGAGTGAAGAGGTCGTTGCTGCTTTGTTGGAGAAGGTTCAGAATTTGTATCCAATTGTGGCTCGTGCTGTGTGTAACCTTGGAAGGTGTGGTGTACCAACGTATGGGAGACTGCGGTACAGTGTCCCTACGCGATATGGACACTGCCGCGATCGGCCGAGCTCCTATGCTTGTAGCGGCTGGAGAAGATGAACCAGTCATCGGTGTCACTACTCTACCCCATTCGGTTACCCCACGAAGCTTGAACCTGGATAGGTGCATAGTGAAGAAGAAGAACCTTTGTAGGTTTGAACCCAGAAGGAACTGGTTCGTATCTCTGAGAGAGTTCTTTGGAAGGACTTGTGACTTGGTACAACCAACTGTGGTAGAATGTAGCCAAGTTTGGGAACAAGTGTCGAGTTCCAATTTGGTTCCGAATGATGTGGATTCTTATCCTTGAAAGGAGAACGCTCGGTAAGAGAAACTGAAGAACAACACCGCCGTGCGGGAGATGAAGTGAAAGTTGTTCGCCACGGCGCGGAGGATTTAGTTATTGAGAAACCGCACGCTCGGTGATGTTCGTTTCGGATACTCGATGTACGAGACGGAAGTAGATGTGTTCCCGCTTTCGGGCGCATGCACCCTCAGCTAAGAAGGGGGGTATGTAGAGCAAAGCGGCACCGTGCTCGGTACCTATTTTCCTGTCTCCAGGATCTGGACTCCGGTTGGGATGATGGCTTGTGATGTTGATGATGGACCTTGCATATGGGTGAAGTTCGGATGACTTGAAGTGAACCTTGTTAGGTGGATTGGATTTTGGAACCATTGCATGGTGTTGAACACGTGGAAATTGTGTAGATTTAGTTGAGTGGAGTCACTCATGAGGCCCCTGACAGTGGGTTGGCTATGTGTGTGGATCTCAAGAAGTGTGCACTATTTTAGTAATAATATTTAGTTTAATATGCACTAGGCATATAAGCTCGGGTGATCTCACCCTGGAGCCAAAATTGTAAAGTTACCTGAGTCGTATCTTCTTCCTGAAGAACGTGGTCTTCATCCCGAAGATTGGGCTATGAGTAGTACTGCCTACGTAGGTTCACGCCTCCCTTAGGAGAGTAACCACGACTGGTCTCGGTATACTCACCCCTCAGGGTCCTTTAAGAAGCTACTGTGCACCATTTTTTGGCTCATTTCAGTCTTTGTCGCATCATTTGGTCCTGTTCAGTTATCTTCGCCGTGGTATCGGATCGTTTTTGGATATATCGTTTCCTGGTACAGGCTTTACTTCCGCCCCTGTATAGGGTTATTTCTGGCCTTGGTTGCCGTTGTCGCTCCGCCTCGGGTCTGTTCCGCCGGTTGGCATGACCCTTGGCTCCGCTCCGGGTGTCTGTTACTTGGAGTAATCTCCCGCTTGTACGGTTTCTTTAACCCTTTTTTCCCCCTTTTCGCACCCTTTCTCTGGGTTTTCCTGTGTTTCACTACCGATCACCGGTTCCTCATGGTTTTTACATCTGCAGGTTCTTCCAGTACCGTCTCCGGTTTACACCCGGCTGCCACTCGGCATGCGCACGGGCAGAGGGCTCTTCAGCTGAGTTCGCCCATACACGGAGTGGGACTCGAACATCCCATGGACGTTCCCTTTCAGGGTGTTGCTCCACATTATGTAGTACTACTAGTAAGGCTACGTGCAAAAAATGTTGACCATGTGGTACGCATTGATGCTGAAAAAGGACACATTCTCGATGCCGTTGAACTGTGCCCATTAAAATTGTCTTTCAAAGCATTGCAGAGTTGTATCGGTGGACCTGGTGAGGAAATACGGGTGAGGGAAATTCGCAGAACGGTGCTTAATAGAAGGGGCTAAACTTCTCAATTGTGTTTCAATCGCTTCGCGTTCTGCAGAGTGGAATCGTTAAGCTTGCCCGTCATCATGACTGAATTTAGGCGACGGAACATCACAATTTTTCTCTTGAATAACGCACCGGAGAGGTTTTGGAAGCCTGGTGCCCATTACAGAACCGATATTTCACCAGTTTCGAATGAATCTCTAAGACGAGCAACAGTAGGGCGGAGGCGGTCACCTCACTCTCACACACATAACACTACACGCCCTACATGTTTTATCTAGTCCTACTCATAATCCATTATCATCGGTCCCTCCTCGTAGTCCCCATCCGTGTTATCAGCCTTGTGGCCTTGTACCTCGTCATCTTCCTCTTCCTAATCCTTCTCTCCAACTTCCTCTTCCTCCATTTCAAAGTTGCTCACAGAACTTTCCTCGTCGTCCAGCTGGTCGTTCGGGTCTTCCCCGAGTCCAAATACCTCATCTAAGAATTTGGGCCGAAAAGCAGGCTGCCTGTGCACCGCATCAGGGAGCTTATATCCCTCGGGAACAAAGTACATGGGATACCGTAGACAATTCTCTTTCACCAGCGCATCCATGTACCCAGCCCCAGCATGAAACACATCTCCCCTTCCAATAAACATGGAGTACTGTGGTACTCTGAACTTCTTCACAACCATCGTACGAGACAGCCTCTTCAAACTCTTGTCATTCGTCACATACATATTATGTGACCTCACACATACCCATATTATAAAAGAGCTCCCCCCGGAGGCCATCATGAAGAATCCTGGAATCTCCCCATTGTTCTTCTCCACATTCGTCAACCCTCGGAAATCGGTGTGCAACACCTGCCTCGGGCATCCCTCCCGCGTACACAACACACATCCTCCTCTTTCCGGCGCATACATCCTCTTCTTCGCCCTACCGTTGTTACACAGACGAAGAGCGGCTGCTATCTGCCCAAACCTAGCATCCAACAACGCCCTCTTTCTCCCCATCATCACATTATTCTCATCCGATTCCATGTAATCCACAATCCCCTTCTTCGTGGTAATGTATCGCCCAATGCCCTGCATCCTATCCCCCGCGTCCTTCCCATCTCCCGAATTGATGATGGGGTTCCATCTCTTGCGGTTCTCCTCGAACTTGAGGTCCGGCTGTTCCAAGAAATCCTTGTGAAAGAACTCCAACATACTCTCTGTCACGTCTTCATCCAACACCACCCCCCTCTTCTTCGTCTCATCTGACATGCCTTCGTCACTTCCAAATTCTTCCAGCACACAGAATCCTCTCTCCATCAACTCCATTCTCTTCGCGGCAAAATACTCTCGCGCGAGTTCATCCCTCTCCATCGCCGCCATCCAAATAGCCTCTTCCTCCCCTTTCGGCTTTCCCTTCAACGGGAGCTTCACCCCAAGAACTAGTTCCTTTGTAGTCCCCAGTTCCTTGTGCACATTCCGGGCTGCATGCCAGTACACCGCGTGATGCACCGCCCTCAAATCCTCCACCGTTAGACACCCCGCCCTATGCTGCTTTCGTAGGTGAAGCATATCCATCCACGGGTGCTGGTGCTTCACAGCATTCTTCCCTTCCGGCCACTCACTCGGCAGTGCACTCACCATATTCGTCCACGACATATCCGATTCTCCGATGTACTCCCCAGCTGTCTTCATCCCCTTCGGGAGAACATCCGGATTGTTATCCTCAAAACTCCGCATTCCTCCTTCACCTTCCCCCCCGGTTCATCCCCAACAAATCTACTATCCTTCTCACCACTATCACTCTCCTCCTCGCCCTCACTGGACGACATCACATTGATTTTCTGCTCCTTAGAGAACTTCTTCAATGCAATCCTCGTCATTTTCCTGAACAGGTTAACCACCTCCAAAGGTATGTCCAGAGAAGATGTGTTCACCGTACCCTTCTATCTTTGCTTCGGGGCAGGTTTCACATCATCTTCATCCTCGTCATCAGTAAGCACCACAGAAGTTCTCTTCCTCGTTTTCCTCTTCTTCCCCACAACCCGTCCAACCTCCTCTTCTCTCAAGCGACCCGGAACCATCTTACGTCTTGTGCTACGTCTTAACACCGGTGGTTCCAATTCAGGGCTTTTCACCACCCTGGGATCGTTCTCCACCTCAGCAGATGGAGCCCCGGCCGTCTCCTCCGGTTCCACAACCTCTTCAATAACCTCATCTACAACCTCCTCCTCCTCTGAACTTTGCAACGATACTTTAAAGTGTTTTTCCAGCTTGTTACCTGCAGTCTTCACCCTCCTAGACACCATCCCGTCCCACAAACGCTTTGCTCCCGCGAGCTCCATTTTGGCTGTTTGCTTCCCGAGATATTCCAAGACAGATACCCCCTTTCCTCCAATCTTGAGAACCGTCTGCATCACTTCCTCAACTGTCATCTTCTTCCTCTCGGCAGTCATGTCGCAAAGCTTAAACATACCAATTGCACACTGAAAGAAGTGCTTCCTCGTATTCTCAAAACGGCCCGTCCTCCCTGCAGAGAACATTCTCAGTCGCACATGCCATTTCAAGCAACGGACGACGAAACGAAATTCCCCATCTGCGAGTCCCATAAGGAGGTCACTGGACACATGTGTGAGCATCAGTGGCGGCCCCTTCTCACACACCTTCTCAAAGAATTGGAGGAGCCCCTCGATTTGCACAAACTTCAGAGCTAGTGCCGCATAGCGATTCAAGTGACGCATACTATAGTCCCCGATAACCCCACTTCTTTTCAACGCGCCCGCTATCTGTTTCGGCGTCACCTTCTTCACATCCACTCCTCCTTCGTCAATGATGTTTTCAACGAAGGACACCGTTCTGTGAAGTTTGTCTGCAAAAGACATCTTCAGAACATTGGAGCTCATCTCGTTCAGGAGATTGCCAAGTCCTAGCACTTCATTCATGACCATTGGATTACCATCCTTCCTCCTCCATAACACAACATCCAGAGACTTCACTATATCCTCCCATTTCCCTCCTTCCTCACGCAGATCCCGTAACACAAGAAATCGGTGATATCCGTCTATAAGTGTTACAGGCAGCACAAGTCTCTTGTCAACGATGTCACTCGCATCCAATTCGCCTACAACTGTAACGGCAATCGAACCGGCAGAGGGAAGCCAACCAAAGTTGTGGCACTTCATCTTCGTGGCCTCCTTGTGCACCAGGTTCACACTGCGAACCATCTTCTTCGGGATTTCAATAATCTCGATATCCGTCGTTAACCGCTGCTGAACATAGTCGGCGAGGGATATCTTCGGTAGCGGCAGCGTGGTGTCCACATCATTCGACGGGACTCTATCTCCTTCATTGAACAAATCCCCCTCAGGCCCACCCAGGGAAGCTTTAGTAGTCCCAATAACCTCCACAACATCCTCATTGGAGTCAATCACGACGTTAATCCTCTCAAGTGCTCCCACCGGTTTCTTCATCCCTTTAGAACCTTCTCGTCTTCCTCCTCTCGTTGGTGGAGACTGGAGTTTGGCGGTTTTAGAGGAATTCTCAGCCGATTCTTTGACCTCCTCAACATCTTCACTCTCAGGCTGAGAGGTGGACGACTTCCCGGCCCCAGGGTGCGGAGTGGGGTGCGAAGTGGGACTCTGCGGAATCTCAATTGAGGCCGTCATCGACATATCCCAGGCATACAACCCAGCCGAAAACCATTCGGCGAGCTTACTCGGGGGATCCGCCGGACCTTGGAAACGGTAAGGGTACTTCGCGTCTAGATGACTTGAAATATTCGTCTTCCAGATAACCACCAAATCCTCACCCTCTAAGGCAGTGGCGCTTAGAAGATGGCCATGCAGCGAACGGCAGAGCCTCTTCCCGGTACCACCAGCAGGCCCCACGCCACGTACTTTCGCAGTACCGACTTCAACCCTGTTCTTGTCCTTTCCAAGGCTGATGAACAAAGATACAGAGTCGCCACCTTTTACCTTATGTGGCGCGGGAGTACTCGTCTTCTTCTTCATCGCGCGCGGTGTTCCCCGCTCGGAACGCGATGTCGGTCTACGAGGCGTGGAGACCTTCGCCTTTTCTCTTCCTCGCGTATACGGCGCCATTTGACCCCTCGCTGTTCCTCTTCGATCGCGCTGACTCCCGCGCCCTTTTATGGTTCAGAAGCGCCATGTTGGATCCAAAGGGTTCAAACAATTCGAAACGCGTATTCCGACCGTGGAGAATGCTCGCGAGAAAGTATAGTGGACGTACCCTTCTCAATCACGCTCATTGCCTTCACTTCCTGCCCGAACACTGCGCCCGCTCAATATGGGATTGAAGTAAAGGGGTTCCGTATTTCACGTTTTAGAATTCACTATTGCTTTATTTAGAAAGTTACATGATCATCACAACTACTACGTACGTGTAGCTATAGAATAAAGGCACCCAGTTTTGAAGGAAAAAAAAATGAATTGCGTCCGTTAAGTTTTCTGCATGGACAGCGGTCCGGGGTGGTTTGGCGCTTCATCAGTGTCCTGATGAAGCGCCACACCACCCCGGACCGCTGTCCATGCGCAGTGGCCGATGAAGTTGGACGACACCTCGGACGGCTGTCCACGTGCTGTGGCGAAAGAAGTTGGACGACACCCAGGACGGCTGTCCACGGAAAAAAAATTTTAATTTTTCGGACAGCGGTCCGGGGTGGAGTGGCGCTTCATCAATGCCGTGATGAAGCGCCACTCCACCCCTGACCGCTGTCCACGCGCCGTGGCCGATGAAGCTGGACGACACCGCGGACCGCTGTCCACGCGAAAAAAATTTTTTTTCGGACAGCGGTCCGGGGTGGTGTGGCGCTTCATCAGTGCCGTGGTGAAGCGCCACTCCACCCCTGACCGCTGTCCACGCGCCGTGGCCAATGAAGCTGGACGACACCGCGGACCGCTTTCCACGCGAAAAAAAATAATTTTTCGGACAGCGGTCCGGGGTGGTGTGGCGCTTCATCAGTGCCGTGATGAAGCGCCACTCCACCCCGGACCGCTGTCCAAGCGCCGTGGCCGATGAAGCTGGACGACATTTCGGACCGCTGTCGACGACGGTTTTCAGTTATGATTGTTTTATGAATATTTAAAGCCCTGCATCTTCTTATAATGACGGGAGGACGTAAGGGCGTCAAATCATATGACTCTCGTTCGGTGAGTTTGTTGGAAAGCAATAAAAACTGCTCTTCATAAGCACGGAGAACAGTTTAGAATAGAAGTAGTTCGCAGCTTGTTGGTCATGTATAGAACAAAACAAATAATACATCATATCGATCTGGCAGAATATGCGCTATATCAGAAACTTTACATCCTATCAAATCAAAGAAGGTAGTTCTACCGACTACCTTCTCTAACTTTATATGATGTAGATTTTCCTATAGCGCCCAAGGTCGTGACCGATAATGAATACCCCCTTTGCGACAACCACGAGCATTATGTGGTTGTCGGAGAAGAAGAACTCATCACTGGCCACGACATTCTTCTAGTGACTATATTGGGGACTATTCTTCTTCAGTGATTGAAATATCAGTGATGGCAAAACACGATTATATGAGTTGAACAACTCATGTAATCGTAGTCCACCATCACCGGTAGCCCAACCACTTTCGATAGTTCGACCTAATGCAGTCTAATCTAAACGGTCTAATAAATAACCACAGTCCAACAGTGATTGAGCTGGCTGTCAGAGCCAAAGCCAATTACATGAGTTGAACAACTCAAATAATCGTACTCGACCATCACGGCCAGCTAAAGCACTTCCGAATGTTCTCAGTAAAGCAAGGACGCAGAAGCGGCATACACTGTGTCCGGCGACTCTGGCTTGAATACGCAATAGCATGGAAAATAGAAGATTACGCCAGTTAGTACGATTCACAGAAAACGAACAAAATTGTCGAACGTACATTGTGTGCCACTACGTCCGCGCAACAGAAAAAGGACGGAAAGAGTACCTCCCTTACACAGTTTCCGGCGATCTTTTTTTCTTGTGTCACAACCGAGAGGATCACTTGGTTGTGACAGGAGAAGAAGAGATCCCCGGAAACCGTAGCGGGGAGGCACAGAGCGTTGTGCTTACCGAGGCAGTTGGCAGGAGTGCGAAGGTGCTTAAGTACACGCAGCGTCACATTACAAACAAGCGCCAGTCGCGAGGGGGCCGCTGTCCAGGTGGAAATTAATTTTTTTTTCTTTTTCTCCCACGTGGCATGGAAAGCGGACCGAACTCGAGTGGCACTTCATCGGAGCCGTGATGGAGCGCCACTGCACCACGGACCGCTGTCCGGAGAGCCGTAAGTTATAACTTCGCCTATACTTCCATATCTAGGAATTACCGCACCCCCCTCCCATCCCTGCCTTCTCTTATAACTGTTTATCACTGCATAAGCCATCGTAACATTGCCCAGTTCCCTTCTACTCCTCTACTTTAGAGTTCTGGGACCGTTTTGGCGTCTGAACTCCTCCTTCACATCGCTAATTCCATAGCCGTCTGCCGTCCGCTCCCGTCTACCACTCGCACTCATCTCTCGTTCGCTGCCGTCTCTCGTCAGCTTCCGTTCGTTCGCCCTCGCCGTCCGCTGCCGACGTCAATCATCTGTTTTCTCACGACCGCTCCCGTTCTCTTTCCGTATTCATAATACAGCCCCCCGTTATTGTTTAAAATGGCTGCCGCAACCACATCCAGGTCTAAGTCACCGTCACCGGCACCTCCGACATCCGACATGAAGGTTGGATAAATGTTCGATTCTGGGGATGAGCTTCTCACCGCGTGTCTCGCCATCCGTGATCACTATGCGTCGACGATTCGAGAGGAAGACGAACCTAGGAAAGTAGGACACAGCGAATTCGTTCAATATATCATCAAAAATCGCACTGTCCTAGACGTTGCCAAGAAGTACTTCTCTATCCTTCTCGGACCCACTCACTCGTCATACAGCGACGATGAGCCCAAGGCTGTGTGCGGGAATGGTTCGTACCGTCAGCTGTATCTGTCGACGAAGTTGCTTGACATCATGGACGGAGACAGAGACAGGCGTGTGAGGGATTTGTGGAATGCTTATACCAGAGTGGACTTTAAAGGAATGCCGAAGAATGTGACGTTAACCCAATTCTTCAAGTCCATGAGTATAGCTCCCAGGCGTGTGGGCCGGATAGTTCCCCCTTTCGGTACGAGCATCGCTACACATTTCCAGAGAGTTCTCTTTCTTTCCTTTATTCAAAAAGTATCTATGGAAAAGCACCTTCGGGGCCATAAGAGGCGTAAAGAGGAGAAGGGATATTCCACCCCTTTTGGGAATGAGCAAATATCGCAGAATCTCCAAGCTCAGCGTGCGGGTTTCGGTATGCAGCTGGTAACAAAGGTCTGGCATTGTTTCTCCCAATGTCTGGGATTCCCTAACGCGGAGGTCATCGTTCTCTCTTTTATACTGCTCGTGTACGACGACATGCAGTTTAAACCCATTGAAACGCGTTCCGAGGGGTTCCTGCACAAGGACGACGACCATCGCTTGCTACCGAGCAACACGCAAACTCTTCTGGAAGACGAGGTCCAACTATGGGCATGGAATCTTCCGGGGGACATTGATGTGGCCCTCCGAACGCTCGCGAAGGAGTTCATTTCTGAGCTGAACAAAATTGTTTTGAACGAGCAGTTGTACACAATATCAGAACCTGGACGATGGGGCGTTCTAAAGACGTTTCACAGGGACCCGTCAAGAGCGTTTGCTCAGAGATTTGATTGTTTCTCTAACTCGCTTATGTCCTCCATCTTGGAGACAATAAGCCCTTTGAAAATCAAAGAAACACTCAGGGTCCCTGATATACCTCTCACGCCGATATCGAAACCGGAGCCTGCCATCGAAATCCATGACGATGACGATGAGCAGTTGGAAGGGGGGAATCCTTCGGAGGGGAAACAAGGAGGGGATGGAGATGGCGGAAGTGGAATGGATGTATTGGGTGAGAGTGGGAATGAAGATGTTGGTGAACAGCCGTCCGACGCTGCCATACAGCCTCCTCCTGCCTTTTTCTCGTTGGACGATAAAATGGCATTCCAACGTCGTGAAGTGGAGATGGAGAAATACTTTCGAATGTATAATGGCGGGTTCGAGGATATGGTGGAAACGGACGAGACTCTGCGAAACAACGGAGTCTCTCCATTGGGGAAAGTTCAACTGGTTCTTATGGACCCACCATACAACATAAGGGCCGATAAGAACCGGGAGAACAGTTGGGACGATATGCTGAGCGCTGAGCATATGAAGAAGGCGGCAAAGCTTATATCAAGGCTGCTACGTCCGGGGGATCATTTCGTTATCGTCTGTGCATTGGAACAGGTGAACCAGTGGATGAAGGTGCTTTCCCTTATTGGAGCAAAGGACGAGCAGGGGGTTCCGAGGCGATTGTTTGTTGTGGACCAGGTCCCAATTCATTTTATACGGTCGCAAGGCAATCCCATGCAAAACCCGGGACGCAGTTCCTGTTCCTTGTTCCCTGCCATGGAGTATGCGATACATGGTGTTCGAAGTGGCCTCGCTTATGCACAGCAGCATGCGATGGTGAACTATGAGAACTTCAACTACGTGCAGTCGAGGTATCCAGGGTACCAAAGTGTTATTGACCAGGTACCGCCCATGTCCAATGGGGAGACTCTTCAATGGAAAAGAAAGAAGGAGGGTGGGGGCTACATGTTTCAAAAGGTGAGGTCGGAACAAAAACCTCGCGCGTTGTTGAAGGAGCTGATCAGCAGATTTTCGCAGCCAGGTGATACAGTGGTGGACTTGTTTGCGGGAACTTTCTCGACTGCCATGGGATGCATGGAGTTACAACGTCATCGGAAGTTTATTGGTTGTTGCTCATGCTAGGCACGCGGCCATTGTTCAGTTCGCGATTTGCATGCGCGATAATGAGACGGACATTCAAATTACGCAGGAGGTCCGAAACTCTGTGAATCGCGTGATGGACTTATTTCCCAAGTAAAACGCTCGTCCTTCACGATCTTGGAAGGCTCCATCCGGCTTCCCACAGTATCAGAAGTTCCCACCGTATATTGTGGACTTCCTGGCATCGATGTGGCGGGAGGAGGGCATGACCATGATCGGCAGGCGCCAAGCGCTGCATGAGTGGCCGAAAACGTTGCAAGAGAAGATGGGTCTTTTGGATTGGAACGCAATGTTGGCACTGGAGGCCACTATCTGTGGTTGTTGCATTGGGAAGTCGCCGATTCGTCACCATGACGCAGGAGTGGTAGTGTTTACCACGCGCCGTTTCATGAAGAACCAAGGGATATGTTTCTTTTACGGAACTGTAGTGTACCATGACTTAACGGAGAGAAAGGAGGTACACAATAAGTATGGGTACGGGTTGTTGGGAGCCACCGCCGCACGTTTTTGAACTTATACGATGGAGGTTAGCCTGCGAGGGGAGGTATTCCGGAAACTCCCGGAAAGGAGACGAGAAGTACCTACAATCCCTGTATGGATTGTTTCGTCTGTGTTCTGGAAAGTAGAATACTGGGTGCTATGTGTGGAATAGTTGCTAGTTTTAGGCGTTATATGGGCGCGCGCGGGGGTGGCAGAGGCTGGCACTAAAAAAACTAACAAATTTTGGAATATTGTATTCTATCTCGCGCAGTTTAATGCTAGGGTCTCCTAGTATTTCGAGAGGTTCGTCTCGCAACTCACCCCAACTACACTCTTTTCCACGACCCTGTCCAAATTTTCCATCCTTGCTAGTTCCAATTTCCATTTCGCCCAAAAATGCGAAGCAATTGTCAACCCAGCCACACGAAGACATCCGCCCATTGCTTCCCATCTCCACCTCCACTCAACACCGCCACCCCCTTACTATACTTTAGTCGATTTCCGCACCTCACGCCTTCGGATCCTGCGTTTCCGTCTCCTCAAACGTCATCTCGTAGAAGTTCCGCGGGCAGCTTTCCCCATTCTCGTACACCCTCCTCGCCCCAGAACGGCTCCCCATACCACCCATCCTCTGCTCCCTCTGCTCTTCCAGTATGCGCTCCGCTGTCTGCACCGCATGCGCGGCGGTTCGAAACCCAGTCTACGTCGCAACCCCCAGCCCCGGCCGCACCTCCTCTCCTGCCACCTTCCCTCCCTCCTTGCGTCTCTTCTTCAAGCGACTACCCACTTACTTAGTCTTTGGCGTCACAGGCGATCCCTTCTCAACCTTCATACCCCCTTTGACACAACTTCCTCCCACCTCCCCTCCTGTCCCCGTCAGCATCCCCTTCACCTCCACCAACAACAACCGCGCCTTTTCCACCTCCCCAATCTGCATCTCCAGCATCTCCAACCTCCCCTTCAGCATCACATTTTTCTCCCTCAGCTCCTGTATCTCCTTCCCTACGCATTCCACCATCCCATCCGCATGACGACCCATCTCCATTCCCAGCACCTTCAAACCATTCCGCAAATTAGATATTGCTTCCAATGACACCCCATTCTCCTCCTCACTCAACACCCCCCCTCCCATCTTCGCCACACTCTTCGCAATACAATCATCCATTCGCTCCTTCATCACAACTCCCAACAACCTCACCCACTTTTTCATGCTCTTTAGTTTTGAATGGGCAGGGAAGGGCACAGTGTGGTTTTGCTCATCACTTGTAGCCCAACGTAAAGATATGCATCGCAAAACATTGTCCAAAGCTGTTGCGGGAGGCAATACCTCAAAATACCGAACGAATGCCACTTCTGGAACAAGGCCCGAGTATTCGAGAACAGAAACACGAACAAGAGCGACTACTTGAGCAACCCATGTTGCACCTTGTTCTCCTTTGACCAAGATGGTGGAGAATTTGGGCTTCCTGCTCGGTCCGAAAGCTGGAGAGGAAAACACCCTTTGGTTGACAGGGTACTTGTTTCTACCTAGGACGATAGAATTGGACGAGGCCTCAAAATGTCGTAGAACGGGAACTATACCACCTCTTACAACTGCTGAGTTCACGATTGTTATCCTGATCTTCTCCGGTAAGTGGGATATGGAGTTATCTTCGAGCGTCTCTTCAACCAGGCTGAGGAACGGTGGAAGTGCTTGTTCCCTAATTTGGTCTAGAATGGAGATTATATCATTATCCTGGAGGTCCTTCTTAATATCAGATAGCGTCAGTGAAGATGAGAGAGCCGCCTAACGTATTGTCGAAGTTGTCCCATGGTTATCGAACGACCGCTCTTCGTAAATCGAGGAAGTTGAATAGAAGGTATTGGGGAAGCGTATGGTGCGCGTGCCATGCCTTCTTGGAGATTATCACCAATCCATTTCTTTCTCACATTTTCATGGTCGATAGAGCGAATGGTTTCCTGCACAGCCGTTGCCGTTCTTCTCGACGTTCGCCGATAATGCCTTTTGAATAAGAGGTGAGCATGCTCATATATCCCTGCATCGTAGTATTGGATACCTCCTCGACGTCTGATATCCTCGATGAGATGGTCAAGAAGATGAAACTTCAACGTTCGAAGTCTAGAGGGGTGGAAGTCGGCTAATGATCTGGTCGTACATTGGTGAAGGCTGTAATCTGGGGCTGGAGAGCTGAGAGAGAGCTTTCGTTCCACTGTGGTTCTCGATTGTACCTGAAAATGGCGCCGACCAAGTCTGAGTATTGTGTGAAGACGGTTGTGATAGGTGCTGTTTCATGTTCTCCACAACATGTATCAAAGGAAGCGCCTATGAATGGGAAAACCATGTCCAGTGCTTTGTAGTTCTTTGCCTCCAGCATTCCGAGTAGACCTTTGTTGGTGAATATACCGTTGAGAGACTTGCCTTTTTCTTGTGTAAAAAAGTCTATGTGCAAGCCTCTAGCGGGGACGTCCCTTTCCATGGCGGCGAGGATGGCGTTTGCATGGTTTAAAAGTTGCGTGCGAACTGTTAGGAAGGAGCGCGGTGGAGATGCTCCTATGGTGGTTGACAGCGTGTGTGACTGAAGTCGCTCAATGGTGGCTGTTTTAATGAGCTTTGATATGCCAAGATGAAGATTGTGCAACGGTTCGAAGGAAAAGAGGCTGTAAGGAGAAAGTCCTGGGATCAAACGAAGGATGAAAGGGCTTTCTAGAAAAGATGGGGTAAGAGATACGGAGTTGGAGCGCATCAGAGAATCTGCCTGAGCTCTTCTGTCTCTAGCTTGACGGGGACGTCGTTCAAGGTCTTCTTGCTCTGCATTTTTCAAGACTGCGGAATATGTTTCCCTTAGTCCTTTCGTCTGGTTCTGTGTGCGCATGGAGAAAGAGGTAGGCACATCACTGGATAAAGCTGAGCGTGCCACCTGGCATCTGTGACAGGGGCGTCCGGTCTTTGTGCCATGAAGAATAGACAGAATATCCTTTGCTTCAGGTATGTCTGCGCAGTAACTTGCCAACAGTGGATGGCATACCCGATGAACTTTGTCTTTCCCAGTGAACGCAATTCCTTTCAATACAAGGTTTAGAATAGGCTCTAGAATACGACGAAGGGAGTGATGCAGAATCTGCATCCTCGCATCGCGGAGAGATTTGGTGGAAACGAAGGGCATGGCATCTGCATGCGACGAAGAAACTTCTTCGAGAGCTGTATGGAAGTACGCAACTACCGTGAGGTCCTCGCGGATACATTTGCGGCGTAGATGGTCGGAAAAGTTGAGGAAAACGAGGTGAAGGGGATAGGCGGTGACCGAAGTTTGCTTTAGAGTGGTTGAAGATTTATCGTTGTACACCTGCAGAAGACCTACGAAAGATTCACTGAAACTTATTTCTTGAGTATGCCAAACTATTCTATTATCCAAGGGGCCCATGACCACTTCCTTCAGCTTGGAGGTGGCGTCTCTTGCGAGAGTTGCCGACATGGGATGAGAAATTTTCGAGGAGTGGGTCTGGGGGATAGGATGGAAGAAGGTGTTTTCGCTGTTAGCCAACTGGAGCTGCTTGAGGAGGGTCTCAATTGGGTCTCTCGTGTAGAGGGTGGCGCTGAACTTACATCCTTGTGGGGAGATAGAGGTTCGTTTGAATCCATCGTTGGAAGCATATCGTTCGAAGATAGCGTTCTTGAGTTCCGTACAGCGCTTGGAACTGGTGATGGTTTCGTTGAAGCGCTTTTGCGAGAAGCGGGGGTTCCGAAGAAGACCAATGAGCTCGTCTGCCTCACGGTGGCCAAGGTTGGAGGCTACGGAAGCGAGACAGACGGTAAGATAATCCATGTGAAGAGCGCCGAGCGACTCTTCGGAAGGTGGAGGAGTAGAGTAATTTCCAATTGAGGTTTCAAAGGGTGGGGGAGAGGGTGACGCAGGTTTAGAACTCGACTCAATTCGGTCTGGTTCCGGAGGTTCCGGTGGAACGGAGACCTCCATTTCTTTGGGAGAGAAAGACTCGGCAGTTCGGCAGGGGGCTGTAACGGTTTCCGAAGAAGAAGCGTTTGGAGGTGGGGCAGATAACTTGAAACGATTGCTCCGTCGAATGCTGTGCTCACCGTATGCAATGGCTTTGTGACGGTGAGGACACTGACTGACGTGTCTCTGAAGCGACAACAATCCTCACGCCATGAACGGACAACCGCGCTGTTTGTGCCTGCAGTAGTAAACCATAATGGAGGGAAAGGGCTGAGAGAAGAGGAAGGGAACAAGCACGGAAGAGAAGCGGAAGACAAAAAGGACGGTGGGGAGGATGCTGAGGACAGGGGAAGGAGTGGAGAATAGATTTGAGTTTAAATCACGTGCTTTTGTTCAAAAAGGGAACGCATGGACACGTCGACCTTGACGCCAGGGTTCAACTCTGATTATCCACCACTGAAAACAATTCTGTGGATTGACAACGATATATCTGTACACTTGTCCGACCTCGGCCGACGACGCGCAAAATTTTCTGTGGCTTCGCCTCCTCCATAAACTGGGATCGTCGTCCAGGCCAGCGTCCCAGTTGATGCAGATGTAGGTCACTGGCTTCTGGTACGTTTAAAAACGACGTTCTCTCCCTTTTTCATCCGAAGCTGACTACGTTTTCCCATTGCGCTTCGACGAAGTCAATATTTGCTCCGTTTCGTTCCGTTTCTCGCGCGCGGTGCGCAAAACAAGATTGATGCTTTCCGAAACAGTTCTTTCACTTCCTAATCGCATGATGTCGGACATCATGCGATTAGGAAGTTGAACGAACCATTCCGGAGAATCTCCTTTTGCTGGGGTGCGGACGTTTGGGTTCTTTGGTAAGGTTATTCTTCCACGCTTCATACTTCTGAACAAACTACTAATATTTCTGAAACGATGCGGAACTGTTCTGTACAGAAGAATTCGTAATGGTAAGTTTGGGAAAGCGATGTTGGTCACTTTATGCTTCGTTTCTGACATTTGAAGCGGAATTGTATTCCTTCGCAGGTAAACGCTTCTCGATATGCATCTGCGCGTAGTCTAATGGTCAGCGAGTGCGTTACGTGTACGAGGCAGCATGATTGATTCCGAATGGTAAGTTGGCTACGTTTTCATTGGGGGTTGGTTTCTTTCTGGCTTGATTCTGACATGCTCTTCATCATTTCATTGCTAAGCAAGTAAAGGAATGCTTCTTATGATGCCGGTTTTTCGACTATACGATTATGCGGATGGTCAACGGTGGCACCGTTGACCATCCGCATACTCCTATAGTCGCAGTGCCTCAATCTCTTGAATGCGTTCATGTTCTTGGTACGTCTTGTTGAAATAGTGTGTTGGGAAACGCGTTTCTAAGTATTCAAACTTGTTGTTTGATCTTCTTCGCCGTTGAACACAGGTACTGTTGAGCGCGAGGAATGTAGCACGATGCGGAATGGTTTTGTACAGAAGACTGCGTAATGGTAAGTTTAAACTTTGGGAAAGCGAGATTGGTCACTTTCTGCTTTGTTTCTGACATTTGAAGCGGCATTGTATTGATTCACAGGTAAGCGATTTCGATGCAATTGCATACGACGTTGGTCTAATAGTGAGCACGTGCGTTACGTCTACGAGGCAGAACGAGTGATTCTTAATGGTAAGTTGGCTATGTTTTCATGGCATGATGGTTTCTTCTTGGTTTGATTCTGGCATGTTTTCCATCATTTCATTGCTCAACAGGTAAAGGGTTGTTTCTTATGCTGCCCGTGTGGCGACTAGGAGAATATGGGGATGGTCAACGGTGCCTCAATCTCTTGAATGCGTTCATGTTATTTGTGCGTCTTTTTGATCTACTCTGTCTGGGAACTGCATTTTTTAGTAGTCTAACTTGTTGTTTCATTTTCTTAGCCGTTGAACACAGGGAGCTCATGGTGGTACTACTGACTTTTTTCTTAGAAACAGATAGCACTCTGATATGAGGTATGTTTCTCACAAGAGTAATACTCTAAACTCCAGATTGGGAATACTGACAACTCGCTTCCTTTCCGATCCCAATACAGATAAAACTAATTTCGAACGTTTTGCGAGGCGGTGAGCGCTACGTGCGATGAGCCAACTGACATGCGACGCACGAACCGAGTAGTACAGTATCGCCATGAGGCGCTTCGCCTCATGGCGGTACTGCAGTTCGCAAGTCGGCTCGCATTCTCTGCGAAAATGCTCGCGCAGAGCGCCGTTCAATGGTGCTGGCGAGCATGAACCTGGCGAGGTTGACGCTCGCCGATGCTATTGAATAGAGCTCTGCTAATATAGTGAATAGGGATTAGAATAGCAATTACGATAGGCATCAGATAGGTGAATAGAAACAAATAAAGGAAACTCTGGTTGAATAGGAAGCATCGGAACTAGCGCTACTATTCCATGGGGTGGATGCGAGTATTCCACTTATTGAGACGTTTAATGTGCACCCAATGTGGAAACAGAAACTGTGCTTGGTGGAAAACTGCGCAGTTAATCCTGGCACAGCAAACTAGCGCGACCGGAATACCACGGAGTATTTCCTGCGCACCAATACTGGGCGACCCAAGCAATTTTCTGCAAAATTTGGAAAAGTAGCATAAGGTAATTTTCCAAAAAATTTACTGGACGACCCTTGCCAAATTCTGCGCGACCCTGGCCAAAAACTAGCATTTGCAGAACACAGACGTTCCGCTCCATTTTCGTTGGGTGGAACAATTAACGACCCAAAATATATGGAAGGGGATAAAGAAAGGGATGCAGTGGAGGATGGCTTGGAGCAGCGACGGACTGCCAATGTGGCGGTGATTCGAACCCCAGGAACTGGCGAACCCTACTTCAATTAAGAGAATACCGAATGCTTGCCGTTCGGGCACTCCGGGTTGTAGAAGTGAAAGAAGAGTTGTTTGCAGATTATGGAATGGAATACACATGGTGTACGTCTTCGAATCCTATAGTAATCGAATAGAGCTCAATTGATTTATGACTTATGGAACCGAAATGTGTACCGTAGTATGTGTAAAATCGAATTGTGTACATTTTATTACGCTTTCTCTCTAACTCTCGTTTTCCACAGGGGAGGACGAGAACTCCCCCAAGTGAGTGGGTATCGTCACTTTTATCATCCAGTGACGTGAAAAAATGGGGATAGGATTCGGGGGAGTGGGTTGACGTTCAAGTACATAGAATAGAAGATACGGAGTACATGTGATATCATGTGAAAGTGTAACAGTTTTTGGCAGTGAGGTTTCGTACAGGAAGGGAAATTTCCGTGCCAATTTTCGGAAAGTGATTCCGAAAAGTACTAAAACGGTGCGATATTTCTACCACACGTCGAGTGGAGGTGTGCGTTTCACGGGGGACCTGCGATCACGTCGAGCGGCGAACACCTCGAGCGGCGAGCGGCGACAACATCTAGAGCGCACCGCCGGGCGCATCGTCGTCGTCCGATTCCATATGGGGAAACGTAAAACGAGAAGTGCGAATGCCAATGCGAATGCGGAGGATGTAAGCGGGCGCGCGTCAAAATGGCGAACGCGTCCAGAGGTGGTAGGTCTGGGTCGCGAGGATGGCTTGGGTAATACTACGCGTGCGCCTTGAAGTGGCGATGTGGAAAATGGCGAGGGCGGTATTGGGCGTAGTTCGCGCGCTCCTCGAAGCGGATTAGGTGGGAAAGGTAGGAAGCACACGGGGAGACGTGATCGAGGCCAACCTTTGGAGCGAACCGAGCGAACCGAGCAAACCGAGCGAACCGAGCGAACCGAGCGAACCGAGCGAACCGAGCGAACCGAGCGCACCGAGCAAACGGAGCGAACCGAGCGAATGGTAAGTGCTTCGGTAACACAAGCTACTCCGCTTCCACATGAGATGGGAAATGGAGGAGGGGAAAGCAGGGCAGGGATGGGAGGAAGGCAGGGGGATGATGCGCGGGGCGTTAGGGATAGAGGTGGGTGGCGAAGGGGCAAGGACTCCATGTAAGTTGTAGAAGAAGGCGAGTGTGGAGATGTCATAGAGAAGCGGAGGGATTGTCGCAGTGAAGGGGAGGGAAGGACGATAGCAAGAAGTACTAGTGAGATAGTTAGCTATGTTATTCGAGGTAAGGAGGGAGAGAGAGTGGCTGGGGTTGGCGTTCGGGATTGGAGGGGTCGCGAAAGAGAAGTAGGAGGAGGTGTTCAGGAGACGAGAAACGAGGGCATTGAGGTTGTGGTTGGTGTTAGGAGGAATCGAATGGTGGGCAGAGAAAGAACTTGGGAACCGCGACATACTGCGATGCGGGAGAAAAAGGAAATGGGGGTATGATGCATATGAGGGAGCATGGAAACGCAGAGGACAGTGGGAGGCGAATTGGGAGTGTGGGAGATGGAATGGGGAGCCACGCCAATGTGGAGAGGATGGAATGGCTCCGAGACAATTTGCCCGGGAGAGTTGTAGGACGTAGCAGTGGTGGATCAGTGATTGAAAATGTGAGAGACAATATACCAGTGGATGAGAGAGTATTCGAAGGAGAAGATGTCGTTGTCCAAAACAGGCATAGAACTGGAGGGTACTTGGTGGAAACCGCGGTACGAATGCCTGAAGGAATACGTATGAGGCATAATGCCGTTCGGATTGAGGACGATGTGCATGAAGCAGGAGTCGACGATTCTGGGGATCGTGGAGAGAGCAACGGAGCAAGGGAAATGGGAACTAGGAATAGCAGAAGGAGATGAAGAGAACTTACGCGTGTTGCCAAGGTCTGCACTGGTTGAGAGGCTGAATTCGTTGAAAGGGAAGCTGGAAAATATGAAGGAGGATCACTATACCATGATGGTGAGTTTGAAGCTCACGCCGAAAGAATTCGAACGGGTGAGGGAGGAGCTGAAGCAGCAAAATGTGTTGATTGAAAGTTTAAGGGAGGCTGTGAAGGGTCGGAAGCGAAGGGGGTGTGGGAAGGAAGTGAAGGGGCGTCGAAAGCATGATATAGAGGTGCCAGAATGTTTTTACGGATTTGCAAGGGCTGTATATGATGAGATTCTCAACTATGCGAAGTTGGAGGCGTCAGAACTCTGTTTTGACACGGAGAACGTTGGTAGGAGCTGGAAGAACAGAAGTGAGACAGTGGGAGAAAGTAGAGAGGGCAGCATTTTTGTGGTTGGGGAGAAGGAGATGGTACCTCGGTGCCCGTATCAATTGGCATATGAGATGAGGGCGTATACGCCATCAACGGAGGGAGGAAGTGATGTGCTGTTGAAGTATGTGGTGGAGACGGAAATAATGGGAGATACTTGGGAGACGATACGAGAAGCGGGAAGGAAACAGGAGTGTGTGGATAATGTGAGTGCGGACAAGTGTCTGAGGCAGCGGATGAAGCAGACATTAAGCGATGTGATTGGGGTGCGGAAGCGGGCGGCTCGCGACAAGTTATTCTCCATCCTTGGATATGATTTGATTGCGAAACGTGCGAAACCTACTGAGAGGACTGAGCTATGGGAAGATCTAAAGCAGCAGATGGGAGAGGCGCGCGAGAAGCTGATGGGAAGGGAGGAGGGCGGGGGGAATGAGTTGTATGCGTGGAGAACGAGCCGGTTCGGAGACCTTGGGTATTCCGGGTCTCGTGCGGTCGGGCCATCATGGGAGGTTGATGATGAAGATATGTACTTCAATAGTGGGATGGTGGTGGCAGTGTTGGAGGAGTATATGGGATACACAGTGGAGAGGCAAAGTAACGGTGAACGGCAGTACGTGGATGGGACAGTGATGCACCTTGCGAGACTTGACGCCTGGATTGCCTGTGTGGTGAAAACTATGAACGAGGTTGTGGGACGTGGAGGGCAAAGACAGCTTTTGTTCTCTACTTTGTATGGGAAGTATCTACATAGGGCTGTTGAAGGAATACTGGGGGTAGCCTGGCAATCGCTACAGGAGGAGCATGCCGAGGAGTTTGAGAACGATGGGTTCGTGGATGAAGATCCGAGGTGTGTGTCGGGAAACTCTGGGAGAACTGCTACAGTTGGGCTGTGGGTACCATCAAGGGAGAAGAGATAACTAGCTGCGAGGGAGGAATATTTTATGGCAAAACTAACACGGAGACTAGGTGCAGTTCTTGAGTGCAGTTCTTGATTGTTACATAGCGGCCTGTCGACCGGAGGACGCGAGTCTCGGGCGGTTGGTGGCACACTGGGCGGAACGCAGGGAAGGGACAGGGGTTGATGGTAGGGAAGAGGCGGGCTACTAAGGATAGGGTGAGGTACGGAGAGGGGGAAAGGGGTGGTGGTATGTGTGGGATGCGGAAGAGATGCTTCTTCTTTCTCATGTCATGCGTATCTTCCCTCTTTCCAATTGAAAGGAAGCGGGTTAAAACTTTATGAAGCTGAAGCTAACAGGAAATAGAGGCTACGTGTTAGATGGGAAATAAGGCTTGCCGGTGGGGTCTCGATAGAACTGATTGAGATAGAATCGGTGAAAACGCTAGTGTAGGCGAGAAGTGGAGGGAGGAGCGGGGTAGTTCTGGCGGAGAACATGAACGGAGCCGAGGATGGAGGAAGGGGGGATGAGTCCATACCAAGGGGAAACATTATCGGAAGTGGAGGGGGTAGAGATGGGAACTGGGTGCATGGTGTGGTTATGTTCGTCGTCTGTTGCCCATCGGAGTCAAACGCAGTTGAGGGTGAGATCGACGTCGTCGCCGGGTGGGACGAGTTCCATGAACTGGACGAAGGCGAACTCCTTGGGAGAAGAAGTTGAAGAAAGAAGGGCGAAACGAAGAAGGGAGATGAGTTTGCAGACCCAGACGATGGATGTGAAGGGGGGGAGGTGGAGCCGGCGACGAGAACGTGGGAGAACTTTTGGGACTTGTATGCACCGAAGGAGGGGGTGGCAAAAATTCGTTGAATGATGGGGGCTGGAGGATCCTGGAGGGTGAGCTCGTTTCGTTCTGTGATGTAGTTGTCGAGTGTTGGGATGTAACCACCGACGACGTAAGCTGAGTTGACTATGGTGAGTCGAGCCTGACGGAGGGCGGGGGAGTTGTCAGTGAGTTGTAGGACTTCGAGAGAGAGGGTGATAAAGAATGGGAGGGTGTCTCTTCCGAATTATGCAAGAATGGATACGGTATCGGGGGGGAAGAGGTCTTGAAGAGATTTGTGAGGGAGGTGCGGATTGGAGCGAATGAATTTGTGGGCAGTGATTAGGTCAGGGAAGGAGATGTGTTTGCCATCACGGACGAAACCGGGTTCTTGGGATTGAAGGGGGGAAGCGAGGCCAGGGGAGGAGGAGGTGATGGAAGGGTTTGTGGAGACGGGATTCCAGTCCTTGATGGCGTTGGAGCGGTGGATGGTACGAATGGTTTCTTGATGTGCGGTGGACCTGCGCTTTGAGGTTTTGGAGTAGTGGGATTTGAAGAGGGTGTGGGCGTGCTCGAATATGCCGGCATCATTGAAGTGGAGGCCTCCGAAGCGGCGAGTGTCCTCGTCAATGTGGTCTAGGAGGTGGAACTTGAGGGTTCCGAGGCTGGAAGTGTGGTGGGGGCCGAGGACGTGTACGGCTGTGCGCTTGAAGGAGCGGATTTGGTTGTGGAGGTCGGTGAGGCTGGCGTCGGTCCATTCGGTGAAGGTGTTGTATCGCATGGAGGCGAGGAGGAGGTCTGAGTACTTGGAGAAGAGGGAAGTCATGGGAGCTGAATCGACTTCGTCATAGCCTCGGTCGAAGAAGACGCCGATGAAAGGAAAGACCATTTCGAGTGCGCGGTAGTCTTTTGCTTCGAGCATACCACGCAAGCCGTCGGTAGTCAAGAAACCGTTGAGAGTTTGACCGTGGTCGGAAGTGGAGAAGTCGATGTGGAGTCCGTTTGCGGGGGAGTGCTTTTCGATGGCGGAGAGAATGGTGTTTGAATGTTTGAGGATGGAAGTGCGGACGGAGTTGAAGGGGAGACGGGACTTGGAGGAACGAGGGGTAGTGAAGAGTGCTTCTGAGCGGAGTCTCTTGATGGCGGCGAGCTTGATGAGCTTGGAGACGCCGAGGTGGAAGTTGTGGAGTGGTTCGAAGGTGAAGATGTTGTAAGGGGAGAGGAGTGTGGTGATGTTGAGAAAAGGGTATGATTTGAAGAGGGAGGAGTACTTTGCGAGGGAGAGGGAGTGGAGGGCTTCAAGGGCTTTTTCCTTTTTGTTGCGGGAGATTCTGGGCTTACGAGCGAGGAGAGCGTCTTGTGATTGTTGGAGGAGAGTGGAGTGTGATTTGCGTGCGGCGAGGGTCTGGTGCTGAGTTCGGGGGGAATGGGATCGAATGTGTAGGGGGAGGTCTGTGCGGGAGACGGTGCATCTATGACAAGGGTGTTGGGGGCGGGTTCCGTGGGAGATGGCAAGGATGTCTTTTGCTTCGGAGATGTCGGCGCAGTAGCTGGCGATGATTGGGTGACAGTGGCGGAGAACGCCATTGGCGTCACGGAAGGGGAAGCCGTTGAGACCGGAGGAGAGGAGGGGGCCGAGGAGGTTGGAGATGGAGAGCTGAATGAGTTCCATTTTGGTGTGGCGGGGGATGTGAGAGGAGGTTTTAGGGATGGAGTCGTGGTCTTGGGAGGGGTTGGTTGGAAGGAAGGAGGTTGGGAAGTATCCGAGAAGGGTGACGTGTTAGGTGATGCACTTGCGACGGAAGGCATTGGAGAAGTTGAGAAGGGTGATGTGAAGGGGGTAGGAGGTGATGGAAGAGGACTTGAGGGAGGTGGAGGACTTGTCGGAGTAGATTTGGACCAAGCCGATAAAGGAGTCGATACCGGTGGAGTCGGGGGTGTGCCAGATGCAGGAGTCGTTGGAGGAGCGCATGATTGCGGCTCTGAGGGCGGGGACTGCTTCTTTTCCGAGGGTGGAGGCCATGGGGTGGGCGAAAGCGGGAGAGCCGGAAGGGTTTGTGTGGGAGACGGTGTGGAAGAAGGTGTTGTGGAAGTTTGCGAGGGCGAGTTGTTGTTTGGGGACCTGGATGGGGTCCTTTCGGAAGATGGTGGTGGAGAAGAGCTGCTGTCGGTCGGAGAGGGTGGTGGGAGCGAAGCCGATGTTGCTGACACGGTGCTGGAAGAGGTTTTTTTTGCAGCTCGAGGCACTGGGTGGCGGAGGAGACGGCGTTGTGGAAGGCGGATTTGGAGAAGGCGGGGTCGTGGAGGAGGGAGATGAGTTCGTCAGCCTTTCGGAGGCCGAGGTAGGAGGCGATGGAAGAGATGTAGAGGACTATGCGTTCGAGGTGGGGGTTGTTGAGAAGGGGAAAGGAAGGGGGAGGAGGGGAAAGAGGGGAGGGGGAGATGGAGCAGATGGGGGTGGTGGCGATGTGGTAGGCGTCCTGGGTGTGGAGGGAGAGGAAGAGTTGCTGGTGGTGGTAGGAGTCGTCGTCGGCGATGGGGACGTTATCGGAAGGGCGATTGGAGAGCGGAGGTGGGAGTGGTGGTGGGAGTAGGGGGGTGGACTTGTGACGCTTTGTGCGTGGGGGGAAGTGAGGGATGTTGCCGCCGGGGGAGAAGAAACGCTTGTTGGCGGTGAGACGGTTGGGGCATCTTCTCTGGTGCCTTTGGATGGCGGGGATGGTGCTGGCGAAGAAGGAGCAGCCTTCAAAGCAGCAGTTAGGCATGGCGGGGAAGGTTGGGGGGGTGTTGGAGAGGATTGGGGGTACGTAGCGGGGGGCGTAATATGGCGCACGGACGGTGGGACAGAGTGGTGGGGATGATTGCACGTGATTCGAAGGCGTTTCATATATTTATTAAACGAATGCCTGATGTGGAAGGTGTTGACTAGTGAACCAATCTTCACAAACTGAAAAGGTATTCGATCTATTTGTATACTCCTATTACTATTCGATAAACAGCTATTTAAGTTTCTATCTAAGTGTCTATCTCGCTATTCGCCCCGTATACATGAACGTAGGTGACACTAACACACTTACATTGTGCTGCGAAACTACCATAAACGAAAGAAGTACGCTGGTTTCCCTTCCATCCAAACTAGCAAAGATGGAAACAATATGAAATAATTCTTTCGAAAAAACTAGCACAAGTGGAAAGGCGGAAATATTTTCGGAAATTAACACTTCCAAATTTGGATGAATTCACCGGTTTTTCGTTCGTTTTAATTCGGTCATGTTTGACCGCCAAACTAGCATTCCGATAACACCGACGTACGGGACTGGCGAATTTGTTTCTTTTAAAGAAGTTTGAGAATTTCACAAGGAAGAAGAAAGGTTCCTACCCCGTAGGTCGCGATATCCTTTTCTAGTGCAAGAAGGTTGATCATTCACTTCTCTCCGTCACTCTCCGGACGAAAACATGTCGGGCACAATTGAGGGCCTGCTGGAGAGGCTTCCAAAGCTCAAGGTCCCCACCGACTACATCCTCTGGCGTCGTTGTCTTCTGGCTTATCTCCACAGAGAAGACCCATTTCTTTCCGGTCTTGACCCACGTTCTGAAGGGTTCAACCCCGCAAACCGGGCGATGAGATCTTGTTTCGAGAAGTCAGTCAAGGCGAAGAGCCTCATCACCCTCTGTCTAGGTGACGCTCCGCTTGCCTTTGTTCAAACGTTTGTCTACGATGAGTATAAATCCGTCAAAGATCTCTGGGATGAACTGCAGCGCGTGTATACGACCTTTCATGCGGAACCTGTGCAGAACATCCGTCATCACCTGGACACTTTGGTTTACAAGGACAGCGAAGACTGGAACAAGCACGTCGCTGAGTTCTTGGAAATAGTTGGGGAACTTGCCACCTACGACGAGGAACTTTCAGAGAAGGACGAAGCCTCCAAACTCATTCGAAGCCTCCGCAACTCCTTCGCTCCCTTGGCCATGATGTCAAACCTAACCGATGTCAGGTTCGACTCCATTGTGAACGCTGTCGAAGCTGAAGTGGCTCGTCGCAAAAATCCCAACAACCCGACATCCTCCGCTCTTTCGTCCACCCCCACTACCTATACAAAAGCCAACACGGCAAATGAGGGTGCCCGGAAGCAGCGAAAACGGCGTTACAAGTCCTCGGCTACCAAGAGCCGCTACGTTGATAACTGCTACTATTGTGGTCGTCGTGGACACTACACTCGAGACTGCTACAAACCCAAACGTGAGGAGTCTGATAATAATGATGAACAGCACAAATCCAACGGGCGACAACAATCTACTCGCACCAACGGGGTTCTCGTCGCTCACAATATGGTTCCCACAAAGGAGGACAACGTCAATCCAACTGGAATTCAGGCTTTGCACCGAGGGGGAATGAAAATGGTAATCGCAATTCTAATCTTAACTCCAACCCGCGTTCATATGTGGTGCAAAGGAATGATGATCCACCTTCTTCGCCTGGATTCAACTGCAATATAGCCAAGTTCAAGGGTAAGAGCGCTCTCCTTTGTCAACCGGAATGGGACTCGCCCTATATTGACTTTGGGGCAACTCATCACTTCTTCCATTCGCGGAAGTCGTTTATTCGCTACCAACGAATTGAGATCGAGACTGTTCAGGCTGCTTCAGGAACAGCTCGTCTCGTTCCCAAAGGACATGTTCAGATACCTATAAATCATGGTACAGTCATCGAGACTTACCACGCGCCTGCATTTGAGTCTAACATTCTTTCTGTTGGCGTCCTCAGTGTCGAATTCATAGTGATATTCACTTCCACCATTCGGCCATTCAATGGATGTTTTATCATGGATCCTAAACGAAACTCTAAAGTCATTTGGGGAACCGAAATCAAACAAGGCCTCTTTGACATGGACCTCAGTGATAACGACAAGCAAGTGATGGTCTCCAACGCGATCAATAACCGACAAGAACTTGCTTTGGAATGGCACGGTTGAACTGGTCATCTCCTCCCAGGTAGATACCAGAACTTTGCTAAGTCATTCGACTCTGTGCCCTACTTTCAACGTTCAATCTTGGATTCGTTGACGTGCGTTTCTCGCCTAACGGGCAAGAGAAAACCGACCCCAATAGAAAACCGACCCCAATTAGTGCTCTTTCACGATCCATTTTAACCTCAACTTCTTTGGAACTTATCCATATGTACCTATCGAGGAAGATTTTCCCATCTCTATCTGGTGCAATCTACGCTGTGGCTATACTGGATGACCACACCTCCAAGTCGGACGTTCTCTCCTTGAAGGACAAGACGGTGGCTAGTGTTTCGAAACACCTGGATTGGTGCGAAAGCCGATCAGAGCTAGAACTAAACCAGTCGTTTCGCTTAAAAAATGTTCGTCTGGACGGGGCCGGCGAACACAAAAGCACCGAGTTGGACACCTTCTGCTTCGACCACGGCATAGTCTGGGACTAGTCTCCTACCTACGCCTCCGAATCTAATCGCGCCGCGGAGAGGCTCATTCAGGAACATTGGACCAGGACCCGCGTGCTTCTCTCTGCGAGCAAGCTACCTATTGCATTTTGGGCAGAGGCAATGAACCACGCCAACTGGCTCCGCAGTAGGGCCCTATCCTCAAGGGTACAGGTATGGATACCCATATTGGAATGGGAACCGTCCACAACAATTGACTTTACAAACATTTCCAACTTTGGTCATCCTGGCTATGCCTTCGTTTACCGGTCTAAGACCGTGGCATCTTAGAAGTTCCTCCCTCGGTCGGTCTTCGCGCACTTCATGGGCATGCAAAGCGACACAACCCTCGATTGCGTGTTTGTGCAGGAGAAGAACTCGGTCGTAACTTGGCGTATTCTGGACTTTAAGGCTGTCAATTCCTCTCCTCTTCCAAACATCTCCGCTCTGCTGGAAGGTATAACTTGCCAACAGGAGACAGAGGAGACGGACCATACCTCACAGACCGATAACGGTCCTGACTTGGAAGACCACTTGGTAAAGGCGATGAAAACAATCGTGCTTAGGTTTCCCAATGTATGGGTCTCCAAGAAAACTGTGTACGACCCCAACGTTCCAAGTACTTTCAAGGAAGCGTACAGGGATCCCGGTTGCTGTGAGGCCATCAACCACGAGATGAACGCACTCATCCTTGGGAACACTTGGCTACTCATCCCCATGAAACGGGCTCCCTAAACTTGGGTCTTCAAAGAGAAGATGTTGGATGGAATCGGGAAGAAGTTCTTGAAGAAGGCACGCTGCTGTCTTCGGGGAGACAAGCAGAAGCATTTCATCGACTTCGATCCGTTCAAAACTTATGGGCCAATAGCTTGTCATGAAGCACTGCGCATTCTTTTCTCAGTTGCCGCGGCGCAAAAACTTCTACTGGAGGGAGCAGACATCTCGAACGCCTACTTATATGGGAAATTGGATGTTCCGATAAATATGGAACAACCATCCAACTCCACTGGTGTTGTGGAAAAATCAGGCCATGTCTGCAAACTGCTTAACTCCATCTACGGTGCTGTCCAAGCTGGAATTATATAGGTTTCCTCTTTGTTGAAGCTCTGCTGTGGTGGAGCTTTGTGACTTCAGCTCTCGACACTCGCGTCTTCATGTTCCGTGAGCAGGACAAGTTCCTGATATCGGCTATTACAGTCGATGACTGCGTATTAGCTGCGAACAATGCTAAACTTCTAAATGACTTCAAACACAAACTGTCTGCAAAGTTTGATGTGAAGCTCTATAGGGAGCTGAAGTCATTCATCGGTTAGAATATTCAGCGATCTCCTTCTGGCATCAAGTTCAATCGATATGGATATGCACTACAAGTTCTAAAGAATTTTGATATGCACCAGTGCAACGCAGTTGGGTCGCCTTTCCTGGTGGGTGCCAACGTTCTGCCAACTGGTGAGGAAGACGTCATTTTTTCGACAGATGATCATGCGAATTACAGGTCTGAGATTGGTGCATTACTTTATATTTCTGTATCTACGCGGCCGGATCTTTCCTTTCCCATCTCAGCGCTTTCCAAGCACTTAAATAACCCCTGTGAATGGCATTTTACGCTGCTTAAACGATTATTTAGATATTTAGCTGGCACTATCGATTACGGATTTCATTACCCATCCAACCGTACTATTTCTCCCACCTCACTCTGTGCGTACGCTGACGCCGATTGGAGGGGGGGGGATGTATTGGGACTCGTAAACCTACAACGGGGTACGTTATAGTCGTCAACGACGCACCTGTCATGTGAAAATCGAAAGGGGCAAACTGTCATTGCGTTCTCTTCGGCAGAAGCAAAGTATATTGCTCTTTCTACTTGCGCGAAAGACCTTTCGTGGATACGAATGATGTATTTTGAATTCGCACACATTCAGCGTTGGAGGGAGGATTTATGGTTCGAGGCCACAAATATCATGAATAATTGCTCGGCTTCTGTAGTTTTGACCACGAATCAACAGATATAGGGTCGCAACAAGCACATAGATTTAATGATGCATCATGTGCGCGACCAAGATAGAGGTAAAGTGGTTAAGGTGCAACGTATCCCAAGGAGTCTACAGATCGTCGACATATTGCCAAAATGTGCGTCCTTCCCCGACGTGAGGAGAATGGTCAGCTTGATACATATTGACTTCTTCTAAGAAGAATTGTTGCGATGTACTGACTACTATGTCTTGTTCTCTTTTCTTTTGTTTTTGTGATTTTTTTATGGTTGAATTGTGTGAATTATTGATTATGAATGTTTGTGGTTTACAACCGTTCTCATTTTCCCACAGAGGTACATGTGTTTTTGCTCTACCGGGTTTTTACATGATACTGGAGTTTGGAGTTTATTGGTGTCAAAATTTTTGACTACCCAGCTTGGTGCTGGTCGATTGAAGTGTGTGTTAAGTTCTCCCATGATATATTTGATAACCCTTTTTATTATTGCACCACGCCTGTTGCATCTGAAAGATGTTGCTATGGAAGAGACGGATTAGAGAGAAATCCTGTCTGCCGACATGGCTCTTCCACCGTCGTTCTGAATGTTCTTGTTTATGTTTTGGGCTGAGTGATTCGACCCTGTTAGTGTTGTAAGAAGAGTAGTCGCTTCGCCTTGAGAGACGGTGTTGATATCCGTTAACCTCTTGCAAGGCGAGACCGCCACACACGTGTCACTTGTGCGCAATGCGGCGCCAGGTGAACAGTAATGCACTGGCAGCGTGCAGTACATAAATGAATTGCGCACCCGCCAGGCGCGGCATTCGGCCCGCCAGCGGTCAGCCATGCGCTCGTCACGATTCTCCCTTCTCTTCCTTGCTCATGCGCTACAAAATCTAGCAGAATGTGGTTGCCGTTTAAGCGCATTGCGCTATTCACAATCCATGGGATTCAATTGACATTGCTACAAAACCGTCACACCAATACTGTATAACAATTAATTTTTTGGATCAAGTGATGTCACGCTTTTGGAATGTAAGTAGTATTTAACCAAAGTTGGAGTTCACCTGAAAGTTTCCGGGAGCTTACAATTGCTATTACCGCAAGTAGGAAATCCAGATCATCCTGTAGAATCTACACGTATCTATCGACCAACGGTACTGAACGTGACCATGGTGATGAGAACTATGATTACTGTCTGCGTGTTCCGATAAGCCCCATGGCTTCCGCAGAGATACCCAGAGTTACTTCGTGATCAGTAAATCAAAAGCGCTGTGGCACTCATGATGATCTCTTTCGAATCTACGACACGCCGGACATATTCACAGAAGGATATCTTGGAGGAAGGACATAAGGCATGGAGATGCCAGATGGTCCTGGATGAACTTTGTGAAAGATATATATCGAAGGATACCAGATTTCTGTACGAGCGATGACGCCAAACTGTTGCGTACTTGTCAAGTATGGAATCGCAGAATTCATTACGAGGGACTCCCGGTAAACTTGGGCAACTGCATTGCCATGGGCACAATCTACCGCGTTTATTTCAGAGCCAGAGCTTTTGACGGCATAGTAGACGAAGAAGGGTCTCAGCAAATTCTCTTCACTATTTCGCAGTTTCTACGGTTCTGTGTGTCTCGTTCCCTGTTTCCTATAGAAGATGTGTGGAAGGAAAATACTCTTTTCGAACAAGTGACGAACGTAGCTGCCGTGCGCTGCTTTGCTGAGTATTTTACCGCGTGCCTTCAACCCCGATCCGTGGTTAGAAAGGCAGAACACCTGCCCAAGATCTGTGTGATCGCTCCTGGTATACATAGTGTGGAGTTAGAACATGAAAATGCCCAATCAGTATCACAATATCTCCAACAGGTCATTGAAGCATTGAAAGGCCCATCCGCATGTCGCAGATGTACCTCTGAATCCCAAGCGATGTCCCAGGATGATGTCCAAAGATGTCCTAAGGCTGCTCAAGAAATTCTGACACACTTGATTCTTTGGTACAGGAATGGGACGAGGCGGGATGTTACTCTAGGCCAAAATGACGAAAACGCACTTGTAAACGAATGGATTTGAGCATTCATTTCGTTTTTGATGCTATGTTCTGGCGGACAACGACCCCAAGTGATTTGGCAGATTCAGACTTCTTGACCTGAGGTGCTTGAATGAGCCCTGATGCAGGGAAGAAAAACGGGTTTCTAAGGCTAAGAACGATGCAATACGAGGAGAACTCAGAGCTTTTACCTTCCATCAGTTAAACTTCCTGCAGTCTTCATTCCTTTTCTTACATTTCATCTCAGTCACATAAACCCTGCTATTTGCTGTTTGAACAACGCTCCAATACGTGTTCACCATCACACTTTGCTAATGAGATTGAAAAGTGAAGGAAATGTAAAATCTTAGGCCATCGCATACATTCTCAGGGATTTCATCTCAGGTGTCTGCATGCGAATGACGAATGTTTCTCGTCTAAGTCCTAAGAAGAGCGCTATGTGTATACTGTTTGAAGCCTACCGTCGAGTAAAACTGCTTTCACATGTCTCGGAAACCGACTTTTTCGAGATTCTCGCAGAAACCTACTGCTCATTTCCGGAACAGATACGGAAATGGGTTGGAGTATTGATATCAGAAGAGTATCAGAGCACCGCGAAAGAGTTGGTGGATGTTCTGGACAACTATATTTCCTCCTCAGCCGGGTATAAGAGAAGAGAACGGGAACTTCTACGCCATAGTCGGAGCAATAGACCTCTGAAGAAGCTCCGTTGGGAACTCTAGAGAACAGTATGGGAAAATATGTGCGGAAACTAGACAATGCTTCTACTTCAGCGTAGATGCCAATTTTCAGAGTGGTTGAATACTGAGGGTTTAGTGTCCTCGTTTGGAATTGGGAATCAGATAGATCATATAATCAGGGGCAATTGCTATCAGACGTGTGTAGTAAGAGGCTCATCATATGACAATAAGAGAAGCTTTCACCCTTCCTTGATGCTTACGCTCCGATTGCAAGTACAGCATTGTCATAAATAGTACTATTAATCAATGTTCTGCTTACCCAAGTTCATAGTTCCGTCCTCATCCTGAACCCCTTAGCGATGGATACGTGTTGGGAGCAGACAACAAACTCCGGTTTAACACCCATCTTTACGGATAACAGAAATCATTGCCAACATCCGTCATACAAGTCTTGGCCAATTGATCCGAGGTTGGAATGCTGACACGATTTCTCACGTTTTCAGGCATTTCCCTTTCAAAGATTGAACGGGAAAATGAACTTCAAACGCATGCAGCCAAAAGCTATGTAACCCATCATGAGAGCTCTATAATTCGTGAACTGTTCATGCAAATCAATGAACTTCAACGTGACTACATGGCAAGATTGTTTTGAGAAACCATCGGCATCAAGTACATGCCGTACGCACACTAAACGTTTGCTCTGATGGCCTCCGTGACGAACGCAGGTGTATTCCGGGTACATGCGTTGGAAAGGTTTGTCCACCATTCGTCAGTGAGTGTGTAGAGTGAGCTGCATCGAACTCACGTGGCATCTCTCCATAAAAATGCTTCTAGAGAATCCCTCTCGATTCCCCCCAATGTTCGTCGTTCAAGTGTCTGGGATTGATTTCCTCGCAGTTGGCCTATCTGGTCTTGAATATCACTGATAACGTATCTCGCTTAGTGAGCTACGAACCAAATTGTCGACCACACCTCTTGAATCAAAGCGGTGTCTTCAAGGCCTGCAAATCAAGATGGAACACCGTATCGAGATCTGTGAAGGGCAGAAAGTACATAGAATAAGCGACATGCAGGCAGTTTGTGTTGAGCATGAGGCTGCTGCGACAAGTTGTTTTCAAATTGTTGGCCAAGTCTCGCTAAATACTAATCTGGGTGAGACCTCGTCAATGAAAGTGTCTGGTAAGACGTCTTTGGGTACATATCGGTTGAAGCAGGGTCGGGGAGTGACACGAAAGAAGGAGAAGTTGCTGATATGGCAAAAGACGACTGAAATGACAGAAAAACGGCGCAATACGGTACGGAATCGGCAAGAAAAAGAAGCAGATGCGGAGAAGAAGATAACTCTTTGTTCTCTTCCGGGCAGAACCGTGAGATTAAGAAGAGGAACATGCTCAATACTGATGCGTGGAAGGCAGCTTCAACAGATACCGCCTAGAAGGCCGATTCATTGAATGTTCTGGGTGAGTGAGTCTGCAGGTCTACAATCGCAGAACATGCATATTTTCCTATATGCCCGATAGTGCACCCAGAAGGATAAGCCTTTTGCCACATCTTTTACCAGGGCCTGATCTACTAGGGGCAAACGCCCTACTCTAGCTGGCGTTGGGCCGCATCAAAACAAGTAAGTGCTTTCGTTCATTCGTTCGTTGGACCAGGGCGCAAGATGTTTACATCTTCTTTATTCCTTTTTATTGTGGACATCAGTCTCTTATTGCAACACTGAAGAAGAGCTTCAGATGAAGCTTTCCCTCTTCAAAAAGGCCAAGAACCTCCATGACGAGTTCAATGTATGAGCGTGGGGTGCCCGTTGTTGAAGATAAAACAGTTCATGTCTTGGTATAATTTGTCGTGCGCGGCGCAAGGTTTGTTCGCAGTGAAACATTGATGAGAGAGTATCGCTCGCAAATATAGCCGTCACACCTTGGGACTTCTACACAGTAGCACGACGGAGCAAGATGTCGACACAATAAATGCATTTGCGTTCGTTTGTGGGTACTTCCACATCAAAGAGGTTGCAAACCCAACTTTTGCGAGCTAATAGTAGGTCACTCTATTAAAATTGCACGACGAAGAAGCTCCATTCTGCTCAACAGACATATCTACCTCAATCTGGGAACTAGAGTGTGGCTGCTCGCCTCTCGGTTGTGATGGTTATTCATCTCACCTTTACCGGTAGAACTCCGCCGCTTATCAAAGATACTTTCTGAACGTGTCCTGAACACCAAAACTCAGCTCTTCACACGCAGTTTCTCTCACCACTTTCTCAGATGTAAGATAAGCATGGTCTAATATCGAAAGACTAAACACTCCGTCAAGATCGTCTACTACATCGAGCAACTCTCATAACCTTTCCCTACTCTCGAACTCAGCCACTGCTCGAGATAGAACCCAAGATCATCCTTGCTACACGCGCATCCACTAACAAACCGAATCGCATGTATGAAGGGTATCGAAACACAGGTCAATGAAAAATCGAAGAACAAGCAAGTTTCGTCATCCTGAGGGACTACATTCACAGGATTTAATTCTCCGTGTACAAGAGATAACGGCACTTCACAACAATTTTCCTTCTTGAAAAGCCGCTTTACGTATGCTTCGTAATTTTGCTTGTACTCAGATTCCTTTCCAAACCGCAAAAGTTTGTTTTCACTCATTTTCGTCTTCTGCATTTCGTACCACACAGGATCTCCCATCATCTTCTGGACTTCTTGCAGTACACGAAACTCGTCCCATACAGGTACCCCCAAGCGCACAAGGTCGCTTTTCATGGCAAATGAGGCTTTCGCACCACATTCCACTGCAATAGAATCTTCTGCATCAGCTGCCAACCCCTATGAGAGTTCATGAAACAGTCTCCATATGCCAAAGACACGCCGTAATCGCTCATAATAATCCATCTCTCCTCGAAGTCGACTGCTACAGGCCTACGAAATTTGTCCGGGAACACACTTGCAATCGCGCAATACACAACCACTTCTTTGCCCATTCCCTTGGGCGGTACAGCCCTCATGTAGTACTTTCGCTTGCTTCGCGTCTTCGCGTATATAACACTGTCCTGAGAAGTCGAGGTAATCTGACTCACTGCCATCAATTCTTCATTCTGATTCCTGTTCAACTTCAAAGCCATCCATTCTCGCGTCCGTTCAAACCATCGAGCTCGCGAGTATGGGTATAAACCCTCATCATTAACTTCTACACCTCGCTTCTAGTACTGAGAAAGAAAATTTGAGATACATGATAGTGTTCGCTTCCCAGTAACGCCTGCGGCCTCGTGCCCTGGTGCCCATGTAAGACTGCTCGGCAACGTAAAATCTCTACAGTCTCGATCCACCTCGAAGAGTAGGAGAGCTTTCCAATTGCCAAACGCTAGACACACTTGACACGCCTTTCTCAAATATACAATTGCAGAACAAGCGCAGCTTGTGCATAACCGTCTCACACAACTTATATACGGGTGGGCAAACGTTCGTATCGCATTCAAGTTCTACAAGCTTTCGATCGGCCGTCGTCACGAGCGCATTTGTTACGGGATGTACGATGAAAGCAATAAAGAGGTCCTCCCCCATCTTGGTCTGTCCCAATGTTTTCTGACAAACAGACCCGGCTGTCCTTTCTGTCCGTTTGAAATCGAGGTAGAAGTTGTGGGGCGCAAGAGGTGGGCATCATGTCTACCCTTGGAATGGGGCACTCCTGAAAATGCAGATTGAGTGGACACAAATTATTCCATGGACTGCGCATCCGCTAGATTCTGCAGGGCACGACATGACTGTTCATGAATCGTGAAACAACCCATGTGATTCGACATGATTTCGACTAGAGCTGTTATTTCTCCTAGTCTTCCGACGGTTCTTCTGCTTTCCAAGTTGTCGTAAATCGCAAACAGCTCCCATGGCATGACACTTGCCAGGAATCCATTGTTTTGCTTTCAGTCCGCATGTTAGGTTCGGCAGAGCAAGACATCATCTTGATGGAAGGTTTCCGATCAGCTTGTTCATGGCACTAACAACAACATTTATGCCTCCGATTCGACCTATTCACCGCTTGCGTTATTCGCAGTTGAATGCCAGATTACAAAGACATGTGCATCTATTCCTCTGTAGCAACAACGAGTCTGGGAATTCTTTCATTGTCAAAGAAACTAATTCGGCACCTCTCCGCTCCAAAATCTGAGCTGTCGCTGTCTTTTCCGTGGGAAGGCACAAGAAAGCCCCAGTTGCACGACTCTGGACACTCGGTGCTTCACTATGGGGTCCCATGGTATTGATCATTAGTTGGACTCCACCTCTACGTATAGTTGCGGTCTGTACTTCCAAAGAATCCCGGCATAACTTGCTCAACAAATGACACCCTTTCTCCTGTACTCTCACAAAGCAAAAGAACTCGATGAGAGAGAGACGCGTCGGCCGGCAAAGTGAAGAGGGTGCATAAAACGGGGGGGTTCGTAGCGAGTTGTGCAGACTTGCAGTGATTAGCAACATGGTTTAATGACGTTATACGAAGATCAGTCTTCTCATATAGACCTCAATGTAGCGCAAGCAAAAGATATGTTATTACATGGCGTTTCCTAGTAGGAGGGTTGAATCAGTGATATAAGCACCAACATCAATACGGTTGTCAAACGCTCCACCTCAAAACAGCCAAAAGCATTTTGAACAGCACATGCTAACCCCTTCAGACAGATGGTAAGTCAATTCCTTCGACAAATGTTTCATCTTCAGTGTTTACAAATACGTTGTCAAAGAAAGAGTCCACGGATTGTTTGATACCGCACAACTGGTCAATCTGCTTTGGAACCAGAGCAGCGTAATCAAAGAAAGCAACGGAAGGTTGGTATTCTTCCAGATCTTTCAAAGCATTCCACAAAAAAAGATTTCTTCAATACATTCGAAGAGTTCTTCCCTCACAGAAGCATTAAACGTTCTTGGGTTGAATAAACGTTCTCAGATTTTAACAGCAGAGAGGCTCGGGTCGGCAATATGCTTCGTGTGCAATGGATAGGTTGTTTTTATTACCATTCTGTTAAGTCGCAAGGCTTTCACAGAGTTTTACGGCTGCAACATCATCCGGAAATCAACTGTTGTCCTGCAGATATCCTTCTTGGCGTTTAGACACGAACTCTGTAACTGCCTCACACATGGTGGAGGAACTGGATACTTCAGTTGTGCAACTAACGATTTCAGCAGCAGTTGGAGTTCCATCAAGGATGTCAATATCGATGCTATTCTTGAGCAACGTCTGCACAATGCCCAAGGCTGCCCTCCGTAATGCGAATGGATCAGGTGTACACTTAGGCATCAGACCAACTGCGAAAAGAGAGACTATTGTATCAAGTCGATCGGCCACTGATAGAATAGCCCCAGCCGTCGACTTTGCAACTTCGTCATCGCTAAATCGAAGAAGCGCAGCTTCAAAAATGACGTCAGCGACCTCTGAAGAAACCACTCCAGATTTGAATGCGTAATGGCGTCCCAGTGTGCCGGCAAGGGATGTCATTTACACGACAATGACTGTCGCTATATTCGCCTTGTACAGAGCACCCCCTTGATCCGCTATCTCGGCGTCTCGTTATGTGACACCAACCATGCGTTAAATTCGTCACCAGCCTGATTTATGAGAACATCACCACCAGTACGAGACAACTTTGGAAACGCAATAGGCTCACATGTGAAATCTATGATGCGCCTCTTTTAAACCGAAGAAAGGAGAAGTTCAGAAGCATTTCTGATTCACAAAGTGTCGGCCAAATACTCCCGTTCCTGAAATGAAACGATAAACTGCAGACGCACAGATGCCAAACGACCTACCACAGATTCGTATATTTTGAAAACTTCTTGGCAAAGTGCGGACTCGTAAGACTTCATACCTATCGTGAACACCTGTTCAAGCTTCGGATCAGGCCTTCTTTGTGACAAAGACTGTCCCAACGGTTCAAAATTCTTCAAGATGATGGAGAGATAAGCGCCCATAAGTTCTTGAGATCCTTGTGACTGGATCTTTCCAAGCATTGTCATCTTCTGTAACAGTTGAGCCTTTTCATTCGATGCCAATGGCTCTTTCGTACTGACTTGACCCGTTATGCTGCTCGGTTTCCAGAAGACTAGACCGTACACCAATTTCACCAACTAAGCAACACATCTGTGTCCGTACACTTCTCAACCAAGGTATCGAGAGTGTTCACAGTATGTCTTTTTGGAGCCGGGTCTAATGAGTTGATATACTACTCAACCATTGGCAATCATAGGTACAGACACTCTACTTCATAGTTTTTCCACTGTGAATCTTTCTCGGCACCTTTAGCTCTATACAGTTGCCACTTTCACCCCCACCATCTTGCGCTTTCGTACTTCCAATCTTCACGTTTCATGTCACTAGCGCCTGATCAGACGAATTCCTCTCCGAGGAATGCTGAACCCTCCCACTTGCCGAGTGCGCACCCAAGAGAGATGCACACCACATGGAGCTACAGAATCAGTACCAACCCTACAGTCATCTCTTTGAGATAGTTAGAGCTCAATAGCCCACCACATGGAGCTACAGCATCATTGCCAGCCCTAAAGCCATCTCTCTGACATAGTTATTAATCAAGTGCACTCCAAATGGAGCTACATCATCAGTGCTAGCCCTACAGTCATCTGTTTGAGTTTTTCATTTGTCAAGAGCACACCACATGGAGCTACATCATCAGTACCAGCCTCACAATCATATTTTTGAGATATTATTTTGGGGGAAAAGCCGGGGACGGAAAGAAAGAACAAAAACTGCGCCAGCGGCTACGCGCACAAGGTGTTCAGCCTTGCTCCCTATAGGGGCAGAGCAGTGGCAGAACCCTCCGGTGAGACCGACACCTGCCGGGCGTAACTCCGGGCGGCCTCTTCCTGACTTACAGACGGAGGTTGGCGTTTGCAATCGGGGAGCCAAAAGGATGGAATCCACTGGGTGTGGCGTACCCTTTAACGGACAGGGCGAAATAGTAGGTAGCAAAACGGGCCGCACTGTGGATCACAGACCCGTGAGAGCGGGGAATAATCCCGAGACAAAAAGGGCAAACCTCTACAACAGGGGCGGAGCGTAACGAAGGCATAGGACGGAAAACCGAAAAGATATACGAAATAATGATAGATAAATGGCCGTAACGACGGATCGGTGCTTCTCAGTGATGGAGGTGGATAAATTGTCCGGATAAGCGGCGGTGTTCCCGGGAATAGGGCAGAAGACCGTCCACAAGTGGAACTCAAGCTAAAGCCATGGCCTCGTTGGGGCTTACTTCCCGTACAGTGGCGGCAAGTGCCGCCACTTATATACGGCTGACAAATATCACTAAAATATCTAAGAACCTGGCAGGCCGGCCAACACTACCCACGTGCACCTCTGTGGCACTCTTGCGACGGCGCATGCGGTAATAGGGCGCAGGCACACACGTGTCACGCTAATCATACCGTTCGTAGGCGGATCCCTAATCCGGGCCAAATAGGCAAATAGACTTCAAATAATAGGAAGTTCAGCCGAGAATAACAGCGGGTGTATGAGTGGGATCCCCCTCAGTCCCTGCCAAGGGCAATTGATCTACATCTCTCCCTTCTCAAGCTGAAACTTCCGACTCGTTCGGCTCTTCACTTCCCATCATGGGTCTATATAATCCGGACTCCGGCGACGAGCCTGCCGACAACTGGGACTCCAACAACTTGGCACTTGTACAATACTTGGCACCTTCGACTCTCATCGACACAAACATGCCTACCAACAACAACGACAACCCCGGTAACTCCGGTGCTCCCTCGGGCGGCACTGCGCGAATGACAGCTGCCGGTCCGGGGTTCCGGTTGGTGCCCTTGCCCCAATCATCGGGTGCTTCCGCTTCTGGTGCGGCATCCGTCGCGACGACAGCAACTCCTGATCCAGCTCACGTGTGGGATAGGTTTAACGCAACCGTGCCGACAAATACGGGCGGATGGTCCAGCCTTGGGAGTCTTCGCGTGCGCGATCCTCACCGCCACAGCGGCCTGTTTGCACAAGCTCCGTGGTTCAATGCCGAAGCCGTTCGGGATGAAGCGTTGATCAACTCCTACAGTGAAGGCTCCTGTTAGAGTTCGTCGGTACGAATATATAGCTTGGCCCAAACATTAAATGTTCCCGGTCGCTACCGGCTCTAGCAAATTCTTTTCATCTTCCCCTCCTCAGTGGGCAGCACCCCGCGATGGGCGGCTGCTCCTTATTTAAGGGAGGTATTCCGCTTGAAGCGGCAAATTCCAATTCTTCAACTTTCTCTCCTTAGGCTTCTTCCTGATCTTCTTCTTCTATTTTACTGTATGGTGTCTTGTCTGCCGAAGCGGCAAATGTTCCGCGTAAGCGGCATAGGTAGTGCTGGCGTTAACCCACTTGGGCTTTGTCGAGCGTGTCCGGTGTCGACGTGCCAGTCCTCCGGTGGTACTGTAGTACCTTCGAGCGAGGCAGGTGCTCGATAGGGGTTCAGCCATTACTTCCAGGCGTCCCTGTGTAGGCAGGGTGAAGGGAACTTATCCAGCGTAGGCTGGGGCTCGACAGCCACCGATGATGGGACACGCGATAAGAACAATTCGAACGGAGAGATCTGGGTAGTGCGATGAACCTGCGTATTGCATGCATATGTCACCGCATCGGTGTAGAAATCCCATTCGGACGGGTGGTCGGCGACGAACGTTCGCAGCGCATTCAGCATAGTGCGATTAAAGCGCTCAACTTGGCCGTCACTTTGCCGATGGTAGGTCGTAGTAAACCAGTTCTTGATGTCAAGTATACGATACACGTCCTGAAAGAACTTCGCAGCGAATTGCGACCCATTATTCGATAGTAAATCAATTGGCGGTCGGTAGACAAAGACCCAGTTGGTTACGAACGCTTGTGCGACCGCACTGGCGGTGGTCTTCGTCAGAGGAACTGTTCGCACGAGCTTAGAAAAGCGGTCGGTTATGACACGTAGAAACCGATTACCTTGGCGCGTTCGGATAAACTGGCCAAGTATGTCAATCGCCACGAACTCGAGTCGGGCCCTTGCGGGGAAGAATACCAGCTGTTTGGAATACTTTCGCCGTTTGACGCGGTTCTTTGCCCAACTAGAACATCCACGAGCAGTGGCATACGCATCAAATGTTAGAGCTGGCCAATAGAAGTCCTTTCTGAGGGTGTAGTACAACTTCCTTCCACCAGGGAGGGCCGATAACTTCGCGTAATGCGACAGATACAAGAGTCTAGATTGTAACGAGTGTGGTATCACAATCTGTGGCCGGTCAGTAACCGTTCGAACCAAGAATCCTTGGTCGTTCATGACAAAAGGCCGTGGAGCTCCCCCGTTCAGACAGGCACGAACCTTTCTGCAAAACAGGTCCGTGTACTGTTCCCGGATCAATTCTTCCGGGCGTTATTGGTACGAATGATCCTGGCACAGGCTCCGTATCTGAAACGGCTAAGATAGCGTCATTGACGTCCCAATCTTCCGAGTTTTCATCCTCGGCGTCCTCCATGAGGAAGCATGGTATTTTCAGATCATCGACTGGCTCAGCTTCGGCCGTGGACGGCAAGCGGGAAAATAAATCAGCCTGAGTGTTCAGGATTCCCTTCTTGTACTGCACGTCGAAGTCGAATTCCGAGAACCGGAGTCTCCACCGCATCAAGTGGCCAGAAGGCTCCGCAATGGAGAAAAGCCCTCGCAGGGCCGAATGGTCGGTATGGACGGTAAAGTGGCCTCCCATGAGATACGGTCGCTAGTTCTGAAGAGCCCAGAGAACTGCCAAGCACTCTTTTTCGGGTACCGAGTAATTCCTTTCATGCACATTAAGGCTTCGCGACCAAAAACCAATGGAAGTCGTTCTTCATTCTCCGTGGTCTGAAACAGAGAACAGCCGATCTAGAAATTGCTGGCATCAATATTGATGGCGTACGGCAGTCCGAGTTTCGGCAAGGAAAGAATTGTCGGCGACCTTACTGCCTCAATGAGCGATGAGGATGCCGTTGCCTCGCGTTCACCTAATGGTTCCAGTTTGACTGGCTGTCTCTTTCCCAAGAGTTCATTCAAAGCAGCTGCTATATCCGCGAAGTGCGGGATAAAACGACGGTAGACATTGCAAAGGCCGAGGAAGGATCGGAGTTCCGTTTGAGTCCGTGGGTGTTTAGCCTCCTAGAGGGACCGCACACGTACAGCGTCTATCGATAGCCGTCCCGTACGGATTATGTGGCCGAGATATTTCACGGTATCGGTAAAGAACTCGCACTTCTTCCACTTCAGCGTAATACCTGCATCTCGCAGGACTCGCTTCACTTCCCGAACGTGGGACAAGTGCTCTTCCAGGTTACTGGAGAACACAGTGATTTCATCCAGGTATGTGAGGCACGTTTTCCACTTAAAGCGGGCACGCAAGATATCAACTGCTCTTTGGAAAGTGGCGGGGGCGTTCGTGATCCCAAAGGGCATCCGGTTGAATCGGTACAGTCCTCGATGACATACAAACGCCGTCATATCACGGTCCTCTGCCCCTTACTGGGACTTGCCAATATCCCCAGTTTGCGTCGAGGGTCTTCAAACACCTTTGCGCTTCCTAGCTAATCGATACATTTGTCCATCCTCGGGATAGGATACACGTCTTTGACGGTAGCCACGTTAAGCTTGCGGTAATCGATACAAAAATTCCAAGATCCATGGCCTTTCGGAGTGAGTACCACGGGCGAGGCCCATGGCGACTGAGCCATTTCAATGACTCCGCCGCGGAGCATCTTCTCGACTTGAGTCTTCTCTTCTTCCCGAGCTGGTCGGTCCTGCCCTGTAAAGGTTTTGCGATATTGGCCGAGTGTTCGACAGCAAATCTATCCAATTTTCGATGATTCCAATCTTCCCGGTCAAAGTGCAGAGACTTGAGCTCCTGGATGGGGTCCATATTCTAAGATCCAGGTGATTCTGGCCTTCCTTCCGACGGTGTTGGCGTTGCTTCTGTCGCCGAGTTCGGCACTTCTTTACCCGACGAGTTCGGTGCAGTGTCTTCCGACGAATTCTTCGGCACGGTTGCGGCTGATAGAAGCTCAGCGCACTTCCCCTCTCCCTCCTCAGCTTCGAGAATTCCGAGAACCTGGGCGGTAGAGACCTGTGTGGGTACAATAGCCACCGGATGTTGTAACATAGAACGAATGACCTGGTTCTTCATCAACCTTTGCTGAGAGGAGCTGAAAATAGCAACCAATACCCGGAAGGGCTATTCTGGCTCGACAAAGTACAATCCCATTCGCAAGGACTACGTTCTGCCTTTTGTAAAGGATAGGCAATAGTTGAACCGTTTGTGAGCCATGCTGTGCGGAGGTAACCTTAATCGAATCTGGGATTCCGGGGGAATGCAAATAAACCGAGCCACTCGGAGCTTCGTCGAAGAGCGGTGGGATTCCGACGGCGGTTGAGCCACCGGCAGTGGAACTTGCTTCTTGAAAGCCTGTCGTAAAGGTCGCCGAACGATTGGCACAGTTGCGCCGTCCTCCAGCTTGATGTTTATATTCCGTGGTCGAATTGCTTCGACAAAACGGTCCCAGAAATCACATCCGGGTATTACTGGCGCAGCTAGACGCTTGCAAACGAGGAAGTCCAGGCGGACAACGCAACAACCAAGTGTGACAATCAGGTCAATTACTCCCACGATGGAAAGTGGCCTATTGTTTGCATCCGGTATATCGGTTGGAGGAGCCGGGCGAATCTGAGACCATAGCTGCGGCGGAATAAGCGTTTGAACGAAAAAGTTTGGACCATCACCCGTATCAAGAAAGGATAACTGCCGAACCATATAATGGTCGGATACACCGAGGTCGGCAAAAACTTTGTAGTTTCGTTTCGCCTGACCAGGACTCTATCCGGGGCACGGAAGATGCGTGACCGTACCCATAGGCGACGGAGAACACCGAGGTATTCCGAGTCCCTGTCTGTCGTGGCCATCTTCCTCGTGAGGATCGTGACCGGAGAGCGAGGTTTTGCAGCCTCCGGCGCGCCCGAGCCCGACTTTGATTGCGCCGCTCCTTCAAAGGAAGCTCCCATGCTCAGTTTTTCTGAGCATCGCCGCCATTCAGCGGAACTATTTGGCCCGCCAGTGCGGCTGGCGCTTCCCCTTTAGGCGGCGAAGGTTCCTGTTTTCCAGGCAGAGTATCTGCCCTCACACAAAGGTACGACTTGTCGGGAACACTTTTCCGTTCGGCGGGCGTCAACGACCCATAATAGAGAACAATTTTTTCCATCTCTCTGAATGGTAACATACAGTTCTGTTCGTAACAAATATGGCATATGAGCTGACGAAGAGAATACGCATTGGGCGGCCTTCGCTCCTGTCTCGGGGGTAGGGACCCTTCCAACCGGGACCGAAGTTTCTATGTCCCCCAGAGTGCGGCACAGACAATGGCGGAACATGATACCGGCGTACAGAGCGGCGCCTAAATCTTCGGTAGTCGGTCCCATCGTAGATGGCAGGTCCGACGTTGCCAGCGATTGCTCACTATGCACTAAGTGCACGTTGTCGTAGTTGGCGTGGGCTAACACTTTCGACTGAGGCTGTGATGGATCCCTCTCTTCCAAATGGAAGAGTCGGCGTGAGCGAAACTTAATGCCGGTGCGTGCTCGGGGACGCATCACCCTCAGCTTAGGCAAATTGAACCAGCTCCAGGTAGGAGACCTGGCGCTTATTATCTCTCCCGATACCGGGCAACCAAAGTCCTAATCGAAGGAACCAAGCCATCTACAAACATGGTACATCGCTCGGCCGCAGAGTAGACGTTTCCGCAGCAGTGGAAGGCCTTATTCAGCCGTGTAGAATAAACGGTCTCCGTCTCTTCCTGTCCTTTCTTCGTGTCGCCCAATGCGATTATAACATCTTGAATTGCGTTTCCTGGCGCATAGGATCGCATAAGGTACTGCACAGCCTCTGGTCAGCAGTTTACTCCTCATTCAGAGGCACGAGACGATCCGCGGACCGAGTTGTACTGGTCCCCGGCCATACCTTTTAAAACGTAAGGCAGTGCAATGTAGGCTTGTGCCTCGGACATCCGGAGTATATCGGCTTCCCCCCACATATCGGGCGAGAAAATCCAACACAAGGATTGGATCCTGCCCAGAGAACTTATTGGGCTTCAGTGTGAGCTCAAGTCGCTTGATGTGGTCTTTCAATCGTGTAGATCCGCGAGGGGTTCTCTCTCCACTGGAGTCTTCCAGCCGATAATATCGGTACGGCAACAATTTGCGATACAGTAGATTCGTCGGCTTTAATTCCTTGAGTCCAAAGTGCTTCCGTCCTTTCGTGCGGCTCCGGACAACGGCTTGCGTGGCCTCGGTGGCTCGAGAGCGGGTAGCACGAGAGCGTGGGGGCTCGTCCTCACATTCCGAGTAATCGGCAGACGAATCCCTGACTCGGGCATCAGACTCAGAGGATGAAGAAGAAGACGAATCAGGTTCCAACTTAACCTTTCTCTTCTTTCCCGCATGGTGGTCCTTGGAGCGGTCTGACTTCCGAGAACCTCAGGAAGCCGGTACGCAGGGCGCCACAGCATCGTCGATGATGGTGTGCTCGACCCTTTCAAGATGGGCCGCTAAGCGGTTTAAACGATCAGTTGCCTGCTCAGGCAGGACAGCCGATACTTTTCGGTCCCCCATGATCTGGTTGATATCAGACCGTAAGAAACAGACGTCTTCCGAAACATCCGGAACATCGGCTTCGTATAGCCGTTGCCGAAGTTTCGTAATGTCGTGAATGAGAGCCACGCGAGAGTTCTACATCACGCACACTTTTGCCTCTTATTCACGGAGGGTATACTCGTCGGACCTCGACGACATGGCTCCAGCCGCTCGCGCGGGATTAGCCGGTCCTTGAGCCGGTGGGGCCCCATTGTTGGAACGGGGGCCCCGGGAAGCCTGTGATTGGGCGTTATCACCCGGGACGTTCAGTACATCCGTTGGTATTGGCGCTAGGCTCTGAGCCAGTCCAGATTATTTCCGGTGGTCCGGCATTTGGGCCAGGTGCAGACCCCGCCTTCGAACGACCATTGTTACAGCGAGATGTCATAGTATGCCGAAGCAATCGGGCGAATTGAACGAACAATTACGGCTTTCCATTAATGGTCTAAAGCGGATACTCCCTATGTAGAGGGATTCAAAAAGCAGTTTCCACTCCGACCAAAGATGGCAAGAGAGCCGATTCTAAATCGGGAGACCACTTGTGGGGCAAAGCCGGGAACGGAAAGAAAGAACACAAACTGCGCCAGCGGCTACGCGCACAATGTGTTCAGCCTTGCTCCCTATAGGGGCAGAGCTAGTGGCAGAACCCTCCGATGAGGCGGAAACGTGCCGGGTGTAACTCCGGGTGGCCTCTTTTCTGACTTACAGACGTAGGTTGGGGTTGGCAATCGGGGAGCCAAAAGGATGGAATCGACTGGGTGTGGCGTACCCTTTAACGGACAGGGCGAAGAAGTAGGTAGCAAAACGAGCCGCACTGCGGAGCACAGACTCGTGAGAGCGGGGAATTCCCGGGGCAAAAAGGGCAAACTTGTACAACAGGGCAAAGTGTAGCAAAGCCGTAAGACGGAAAACGGAAAAGATACACGAAAGAATGATAGATAAATGGCCGTAACGAGGGATCGGTGCTTCTCATTGACGGAGGTGGATAAATTGTCCGGATAAGCGGCGGTGCTCCCCGGGAATGGGGCGGAAGACCGTCCGCAAGCGGACCTCAAGCTAAAGCCATGGCCTCGTTGGGGCTTACTTCCCGCACAGTGGCGGCAAGTGCCGCCACTTATATATGGCTAACAAATATCAACTAAAATATCTAAGTACCTGGCACGCCGGCCAACACTACCCACGTGTTCCACTGTGGCACTTTTGGAACGGCGCATCCGGTAGTCGGGCGCGGGCACACACGTGTTACGCTAATCATACCCTTCGTAGGCGGATCCCTAATCCAGGCCAAATAGGCAAGTAGACTTCAAATAATTTGAAGTTCAGCCGAAAATTACAACAGATATATGAGTGGCAACCTCCTCAGTCCCTGCCAAGGGCAATTGCTCTACAGTATTTGCACAACACCACATGCAGCTACATGTTCAGTGCCAACCCTACAGTCGTCCCCTTGAGACAGGGGATAGTTATTGCTCAAAAGCACCCCACAAAAAGTTAAATCACCAGAGCCACCCCTGCAGTCATCTCTTGAAGATCGGTATTAGGCAAAAGCACACGACATGGGGCTACATCATCAGTGCCACCCTCTACAGTCATCTCTTTGGGATAGGTTTTACTCAAGAGCATACCACATGAATATACAACATCAGTGCCAGTCCTACAGACATTTTTCTGAGATGGATATTACTCAAGAGCACCTCAAATGGTGCTACATCATTAGTGTCAGCTGTACAGTCATCTGTGTGAGTTATTGTTGCTCAAGAGCACAACACCTGGGGCTACATCGTTAGTGCAAGCCGTACAGTCATCTTTTCGAGATAGGAGATAGTTATTGCTCAATATCACACCACAGAATAGTCTGGTAACCATGTCCGCCTGTGCTGCGTAAGTCTTTCATTACTAGTTCTTATTTGTTTACAAATCATGAAACTGACATCGTCTTCGTCTTCCTCCTCAACGATGCACAAGATTATTGGGAGACTACCACGAATACTCCACGGTGTAAATGTGAATATTTCATGTGTCGAGCCGTCTAATACTCACCAATGTGGAAGTTGAAGCTGCACTTGGTGGAAAACTCTCCATTTTGCCCTAGCGCGTCAAACTAGACACGATGGAATAGTAACTAGTAGTTCCTGCGCCACAAAACTAGGCGAACCAAACAATTTATTCCAAAATTTTAATTACTACATCTTGGTAAATATCGAAAAAATTAAGAAAGCAAACCAAGCAAAAATCTGCCAGAACATAGCCAAAAACTAGCACGCGCAAGAGACAAACATTTAACACTAAAAGACCGCAAGCAACGGAAATGGTGGTCGAAAGCCTGACCCAAAAGTAGAGCTCGGGATTGTACACGGTAGACGTCCACTCGAGGAAGGATAACCGGACGTTTACGGCGATACCATTGACCCCATGGGTGCATACCCGCCCGATGGCGAAATGCCTCCGTACGGTACGTAAGTTTTCCCTATCTCAGCGGTGTGTGAGTATCCGAACGGTATATTCTGACCGTGCGGTGAATTCGCAACCAAGTGATTACGACCGTACGGGACAGACGGGGGCGCGTGCGAAACCCGAGTTGCAAATTGCGCTGCATACCGACGCTGAACTGGCACTAACCCCAACACTGCCGGGCGGATAGTTCCCGGGTTTTACTCGGAGCCCTGCTCATCTGAAGGCTTGTTCGCAATACTCTTGGCCTGACGGATTGCAACGCCAACCAGTTCGTGTTCGGTATCCTTTCCAGCGCTTGTCTGCGACTCCTGCACGAGCTGCAACAAAGCTGGTGCGTGTTACTCAGTCTGAGCGGCATCGCAATTACTGTTCCGTTCAAAGTTCATCACCTTTTATACGGAACCGGAGTCGGGACGCTCGCTCGAGAACCGACAACGGGAGTCACGGCGGGATTGCGCTACCAATGTCAACCAATGCTGCACACTGTATTATAGTCGAACCAGTCAGTAAAAATATATACAAGATGGGTTGTTGGCCAGTGATGTGACAGTGCAGTTGCACAGCCACGTGTATGGTTTGGAGGTGGTTGCCGGACGGACTGATGAGTAGCACAAATATAAGACGTGGAAGGTTGGCTCTCTACCGGGCTGTGGCAGTGGAAGTGGATCAATCGCACAGTAGCAATATGGCACGAAGACCCGATCTTCATTTTTAGCTCAGATCTCGCCGCCGCCTTGCAGTAATCTCGAACTATCTTCTGCCGAACATATTCCTTCTTACTTTGGATTGCCCCCAGACCGCACCCTATGTTCCCTCCCGAATTTTGTAGGGCCACCGTACCCTTTGCACGAGCCTGTACGTGGGTGGCATTACCAACTGTCCATTGTTCTCTAAACCCGACCCGTGCACAAAGGGTGCGAGTCATCGTCCGCACGGAAAGATAAGTGAAGGTTTTATAGTTGAAAAAAACTCTACAAAGGACGCATCAGGCGCCCCTTTCGACGCCCAGTATCCGGTTTTGGTGGGCCGCCGCATATTTGGTACATTTGGTACATTTTCCATTTGTCGTGTTTTGTACATTTGTAACTTGTAAAGTTAGGGGCATTTGGTACATTTTCCATTTGTCGTGTTTTGTACATTTGTAAAGTTTGGTGCATTTGGTACATTTTCCATTTGTCGTGTTTTGTACATTTGTAAAGTTTGGTGCATTTGGTACATTTGGTACATTTGCAATTTGTGATGTTTGGTACATTTATTAGATTTGCTATTTTTCGTGTTTGGTACATTATCAAGTTGTCAAGTTTGGTGGATTTGCTATTTGTCGTCTTTGGAGACGCTTCTAGTGTTGGGTTTCGTGTGGTTGCTGCGTTTTGGAGTCGTCTTTTTGCGCATTTGATGTAATAAAGTTTGTGTTCTCTAGTGCATCCGACGTTATTGTCCTGTCCTGCTGCATTTACTCTCTTATTCTTTGACTGAATTTTGGGGCTCTTTGGCCCCTAATCAACATCAATTAGGTCGGCCTAAGCCAGCCAGCCTGGATGCAGGTTGTATTTCTCTTGTAATTTGGAAGACGTGCATTCCTGCATTTACGGATTTTGTTCTCTGTAGTAAAAAAAGAAGGACGTTTTACGCAAGTGTTCCTGCGAAAACCATTGCTGCTAAGAATCACTAGTGACCTGAACCAAAGAATCAACCCTAAACTAGGAGTGCAACCCTAAACTAGGAGTGCAACGAAAAAATAGACATTCATTCATCCCCAACAACCCCCTAAAACCTCCAAACACAACAAATGAAAACCCCTAAACACAACAAATGAAAACCCCTAAACACAACACTGAAAGAACCCTAAAACCCCTAATCATCCCCTAAAAACCCCTAAACCCTAAAACCCCTAAACCCTAAACCCCTAAAACCCCTAAAACCCCTAAAGAGCGACCTCCCTCCTTGCATCTAACATTGATGCGAGGAATCAAGTACATCAAGAAGATGGGTTGGGTCGTCAAAGCAGCAGATAAGAACCTCGGGCTCACGCTAATGAGTCGCGAGTTCTATGACGACTTGGTGCATAAGGAGATTCACGAGGGTGCATTCTCTGAGGTCAGTTCCTTCCCCCATGAAGGGCTCCTCAGTAACCTCAAGATGATCCTTGACATATGCTTCCAGAAGCCTCGGTACATCAAGAAAATGATGAAGTATGCCGAGAGCGCCAAGGAACCAGCCCCCTTCTATGTACTACCGAAGATCCACAAGCCGACGGTCAAGTCTAGACCGATCACCGCCTCACATTCATATATCACAGGTGGTCTGTCTAGACAATTGAGTGCCCTCCTCAACAAAGAGGTGCTCAAGATACCAGCCATTTCAGTGAATAGCTGGCAGACCGTACGGCAATTGGAACATATACGCCTACCCTCGGACTGTGTCTTCCTGACATATGACGTGGAAAGGTGTTACCCCACAATCGACATCAAGGACGCCATTCGAGTGTTGGTCCGTGAACTACCCAAAGTGTTCATGGCTAACAATGGCTTTTGGTGTCGAGTGCTACAGTTCATCATGAATCACAACTATGTTTTTGATGGACATGGGGTACATAGGCAGGTAATTGGAACAGCGACAGGGACAGCAGTAGCCCCTGCTTTCGCTAACCTTTACTTGTTCTATAAGTTCCGAAGGATCTTCAAGGAATTTGTCAGAGGAGTTATCATAAATCGTCGTTACATTGATGATGGACTGGTAATTACTCGGGACAGGGAGACTGCTGACAACCTCATGCAAAGGCTGAACACTTGTTCTAACCTGCGTATGACTTGGGATATCAGTAACAAGAAGGCAGTCTACCTGGACCTGGAGATACACAAAGGACGGAGGTTCTTCTTCCACAACATTGTGGATATACGGGTGTACACCAAGCCCATCTCCAAGTTCCTGTATCTCCACGGCAAATCCAACCATCCCACGCATACGTTCACCGGTATAGTCAAAGGAGAAATGATTCGATATCTCCGCAACACCAGTGATGAACGTACGTGGAAGGCCAAGGTGGCTCGGCTATTCCGGATGCTGGCACAGCGAGGATACACTGGAAAGTATCTACGTGCCGCGCTGGACTATGTCAGCTACCGTGACAGGGCGAAATACCTCGAACGAGCCACTCCGAAGGACCCGCCTTTTGGAGATCTGGTGAAGTGTCGATTCCACCCGCAACTGAAGGCTTATTGGCGCCAGCTGGAAAACTGGCTGGAATGCCAATTGCCACGTCATGGAATCCGAGGGAAATGGCCACGTGTCCTGCTGTACTTGCGGGGCGACAGTGTCAGCCGCCATGTCATCAGTGCCATACCATATTGTTATAAGTCTGCAGACTTGCTTAAAGGTGCGCACGGCCGCCCAGGAAAACGGATCGCTAAGAGGGCCAATACTCGCATAAGCCGAAAGCGTCAGATTCAAATTTACACCACGTTTTGGCATGATTTTTGGAAAATCAAAAACGTGGCACGCGCACCACGCAGCGCGATGACTTGTTGCAAATTCATAACGGACAAGTTGTAACGGCTGACAGGCATCGTTGGAACGATGACGAGGATGATTAGTTGTCTAGTTACGTACAACGGTAAGTAGGTTACGCGATACACGTGCAACATACACGTGCAATATACACGTGCATATACACGTGCAATGTAGAAGAGTAGAGCAGTGCTAGGGTATTTGGAGGCTATATAAGGGGCCCCGGACTCCCCTCCGGTCTCCTTCTCTCCTCCTCATCCCACCATCGGGCACTGAAGAGTCGTAAAGACGAAAGCGCTCTGCCAACCTTTCTCTCCCTCCCTTCCCCTCTCCCCTCCCCTCCCTTTCCCCCTCCCTTTCCGAAGACTCTCTAGTCTTTAAGCCGTCTCTCTCCCCCCCCTCCCTTTCATTCTGCGCGACGCTGCACACCCTCAACGCAGTTATTCAACCAAAACCCCTAAAACCCCTAAATCCCCCCCCCCCCCTCCCTTTCATTCTGCGCGACGCTGCACACCCTCAACGCAGTTATTCAACCTAAACCCCTAAAACCCCTAAACCCCTAAACCCTAAACCCCTAAACCCCTAAACCCCTAAACCACTTGAGGCATGACGGAGCTTGCTTTGGACCTAATATATGCCTCGTGACCTCTCCCCTTCAGACCCCTAATACAAACCCCAATGCAAACCCAAACATAAACCTTAACGGTGTTTACAGAGGTAGTACCGGAAACACAGCCAACCATCGATTTTTCCCTTCAACATGTTCGTGGGGTAGTATGCATGGCCTACCCGAGGATAAAGATTAGTGAACTCGCCACACTGGGCTTCACCCAAGTTTATCAGCACAAGGACTAGTGTTCTACGCTGATCCTGTCTTAGGGGTTTTTAGGGTTTTAGATGCAAGGCCCACTCGAGGATAAAGATTTGTGAAGTCGCCATACTCTGCTTCACCCAAGTTTATCAGCACAAGGACTAGTGTTCTACGATGATCCTGTCTCCTGCAACCCATAGCACTTTTATTCATCGCAGGCCACTCCAATAGAGGTATAAAGCTATTTCAAGGCGGCTTCCATGTCGTGTAGAATGATCTACCTTCCCAAGCTCTACCATTAGCCTTGGAACAGTTTTTGTGAAATGCGCGCATTCTATTGAATTCACTGAAGCATGGCTTCTATGTGCAAACCACTTGAGGTATGACATAGCTTGGTTTTGACCTAATATATGCCTCGTAACCTCTCCCCTTGGGACCTTTAATACAAACCCCAATGCAAACCCAAACATAAACCTTAACGGTGTTTACAGAGGTAGTACCGGAAACACAGCCAACCATCGATTTTTCCCTTCAACATGTTCCTGGGGTAGTATGCATGGCCTACCCGAGGATAAAGATTAGTGAACCCGCCACACTGGGCTTCACCCAAGTTTATCAGCACAACGACTAGTGTTTTACGATGATCCTGTCTCTCGCAACCAATAGCACTTTTATTCATCGCAGGTCACTCCCATAGAGGTATAAAGCTATTTCAAGGCGACTTCCATGTCGTGTAGAATGATCTACCTTCCCAAACTCCACCATTAGCCATGGAACAGTTTTTGTGAAATGCGCGCATTTAATTGAATTCACTGAAGCATGGCTGCTGTGTGCAAACCACTTGAGGCATGACGGAGCTTGCTTTGGACCTAATATATGCCTCGTGACCTCTCCCCTTCGGACCCCTAATACAAACCCCAATGCAAACCCAAACATAAACCCCAACGGTGTTTACAGAGGTAATAACCGAAACACCGCCAACCATCGATTCTTCCCTTCAACATGTTCGTGCGATAGTATGCATGGCCTACCCGATGATGAAGATGAGTGAAGCCGCCACACTGGGCTTCACCCAAGTTTATCAGCACAAGGACTAGTGTTCTACGATGATCCTGTCTCCTGCAACCCATAGCACTTTTATTCATCGCAGGTCACTCCCATAGAGGTATAAAGCTATTTCAAGGCGACTTCCATTGTCGTATAGAATGATCTACCTTCCCAAACTCCACCATTAGCCATGGAACAGTTTTTGTGAAATGCGCGCATTCTAGTGAATTCACTGAAGCATGGCTGCTGTGTGCAAACCACTTGAGGCATGACGGAGCTTGGTGTTGACCTAATATATGCCTCGTAACCTCTCCCCTTGGGACCCCTAATAAAAACCCCAATGCAAACCCAGACATAAACCCTAACGGTGTTTACAGAGGTAGTACCCGAAACACAGCCAACCATCGATTTTTCCCTTCAACATGTTCGTGGGATAGTATGCATGGCCTACCCGAGGATAAAGATTAGTGAACCCGCCACACTGGGCTTCACCCAAGTTTATCAGCACAACGACTAGTGTTTTACGATGATCCTGTCTCTCGCAACCAATAGCACTTTTATTCATCGCAGGTCACACCCATAGAGGTATAAAGCTATTTCAAGGCGGCTTCCATGTCGTGTAGAATGATCTACCTTCCCAAGCTCCACCATTAGCCTTGGAACAGTTTTTGTGAAATGTGCGCATTCTATTGAATTCACTGAAGCATGGCTTCTATGTGCAAACCACTTGAGGCATGACATAGCTTGGTTTTGACCTAATATACGCCTCGTAACCTCTCCCCTTGGGACCCCTAATACAAACCCCAATGCAAACCCAAACATAAACCCCAACGGTGTTTACAGAGGTAATAACCGAAACACCGCCAACCATCGATTCTTCCCTTCAACATGTTCGTGCGATAGTATGCATGGCCTACGCGATGATGAAGATGAGTGAAGCCGCCACACTGGGCTTCACCCAAGTTTATCAGCACAACGACTAGTGTTCTACGATGATCCTGTCTCCTGCAACCCATAGCACTTTTATTCATCGCAGGCGACTCCAATGGAAATATAAAGCAATATTAAGGCGGCTTCCATGTCGTTCAAAGTTATCTACCTTCCCAAGCTCCACCATTAGCCTTGGAACAGTTTTTGTGAAATGCGCGCATTCTATTGAATTCACTGAAACATGGCTGCTGTGTGCAAACCACTTGAGGCATGACGGAGCTTGGTGTTGCCCTAATATATGCCTCGTAACATCTCCCCTTGGGACCCCTAATACAAACCCCAATGCAAACCCAGACATAAACCCTAACGGTGTTTACAGAGGTAGTACCCGAAACACAGCCAACCATCGTTTTTTCCCTTCAACATGTTCGTGGGATAGTATGCATGGCCTACCCGAGGATAAAGATTAGTGAAGTCGCCACATGGGCTTCACCCAAGTTTATCAGCACAAGGACTAGTGTTCCGCGATGATCCTGTCTCCTGCAACCCATAGCACGTTTATTCATCGAAGGCCTCTCCAATAGAGGTATAAAACTTATTCAAGGCGGCTTCCATGTCGTGTAGAGTGATCTACCTTCCCAAGCTCCACCATTAGCCTTGGAACAGTTTTTGTGAAATGCGCGCATTCTATTGAATTCACTGAAGCATGGCTGCTGTGTGCAAACCACTTGAGGCATGACGGAGCTTGGTGTTGACCTAATATACGCCTCGTAACCTCTCCCCTTGGGACCCCTAATACAAACCCCAATGCAAACCCAAACATAAACCCCAACGGTGTTTACAGAGGTAATAACCGAAACACCGCCAACCATCGATTCTTCCCTTCAACATGTTCGTGCGATAGTATGCATGGCCTACGCGATGATGAAGATGAGTGAAGCCGCCACACTGGGCTTCACCCAAGTTTATCAGCACAACGACTAGTGTTCTACGATGATCCTGTCTCCTGCAACCCATAGCACTTTTATTCATCGCAGGCGACTCCAATGGAAATATAAAGCAATATTAAGGCGGCTTCCATGTCGTTCAAAGTTATCTACCTTCCCAAGCTCCACCATTAGCCTTGGAACAGTTTTTGTGAAATGCGCGCATTCTATTGAATTCACTGAAGCATGGCTGCTGTGTGCAAACCACTTGAGGCATGACGGAGCTTGGTGTTGCCCTAATATATGCCTCGTAACATCTCCCCTTGAGACCCCTAATACAAACCCCAATGCAAACCCAGACATAAACCCTAACGGTGTTTACAGAGGTAGTACCCGAAACACAGCCAACCATCGATTTTTCCCTTCAACATGTTCGTGGGATAGTATGCAAGGCCCACTCGAGGATAAAGATTTGTGAAGTCGCCATACTCTGCTTCACCCAAGTTTATCAGCACAAGGACTAGTGTTCTACGATGATCCTGTCTCCTGCAACCCATAGCACTTTTATTCATCGCAGGTCACTCCATAGAGATATAAAGCTATTTCAAGGCGGCTTCCATGTCGTGTAGAGTGATCTACCTTCCCAAGCTCCACCATTAGCCTTGGAACAGTTTTTGTGAAATGCGCGCATTCTATTGAATTCACTGAAGCACGGCTGCTATGTGCAAACCACTTGAGGCATGACATAGCTTGGTTTTGACCTAATATACGCCTCGTAACCTCTCCCCTTGGGACCTTTAATACAAACCCCCAATGCAAACCCAAACATAAACCTTAACGGTGTTTACAGAGGTAGTACCCGAAACACAGCCAACCATCGATTTTTCCCTTCAACATGTTCGTGGGGTAGTATGCATGGCCTACCCGAGGATAAAGATTAGTGAACCCGCCACACTGGGCTTCACCCAAGTTTATCAGCACAACGACTAGTGTTTTACGATGATCCTGTCTCTCGCAACCCATAGCACTTTTATTCATCGCAGGTCACTCCCATAGAGGTATAAAGCTATTTCAAGGCGGCTTCCATGTCGTGTAGAGTGATCTACCTTCCCAAGCTCCACCATTAGCCTTGGAACAGTTTTTGTGAAATGCGCGCATTTAATTGAATTCACTGAAGCATGGCTGCTGTGTGCAAACCACTTGAGGCATGACGGAGCTTGCTTTGGACCTAATATATGCCTCGTGACCTCTCCCCTTCAGACCCCTAATACAAACCCCAATGCAAACCCAAACATAAACCCCAACGGTGTTTACAGAGGTAATAACCGAAACACCGCCAACCATCGATTCTTCCCTTCAACATGTTCGTGCGATAGTATGCATGGCCTACCCGATGATGAAGATGAGTGAAGCCGCCACACTGGGCTTCACCCAAGTTTATCAGCACAAGGACTAGTGTTCTACGATGATCCTGTCTCCTGCAACCCATAGCACTTTTATTCATCGCAGGTCACTCCCATAGAGATATAAAGCTATTTCAAGGCGACTTCCATGTCGTGTAGAGTGATCTACCTTCCCAAGCTCCACCATTAGCCTTGGAACAGTTTTTGTGAAATGCGCGCATTCTATTGAATTCACTGAAGCATGGCTGCTATGTGCAAACCACTTGAGGCATGACAGAGCTTGCTTTGGACCTAATATATGCCTCGTGACCTCTCCCCTTCAGACCCCTAATACAAACCCCAATGCAAACCCAAACATAAACCTTAACGGTGTTTACAGAGGTAGTACCGGAAACACAGCCAACCATCGATTTTTCCCTTCAACATGTTCGTGGGGTAGTATGCAAGGCCCACTCGAGGATAAAGATTAGTGAAGTCGCCATACTCTGCTTCACCCAAGTTTATCAGCACAAGGACTAGTGTTCTACGATGATCCTGTCTCCTGCAACCCATAGCACTTTTATTCATCGCAGGCCACTCCAATAGAGGTATAAAGCTATTTCAAGGCGGCTTCCATGTCGTGTAGAATGATCTACCTTCCCAAGCTCTACCATTAGCCTTGGAACAGTTTTTGTGAAATGCGCGCATTCTATTGAATTCACTGAAGCATGGCTTCTATGTGCAAACCACTTGAGGCATGACATAGCTTGGTTTTGACCTAATATATGCCTCGTAACCTCTCCCCTTGGGACCCCTAATACAAACCCCAATGCAAACCCAAACATAAACCCCAACGGTGTTTACAGAGGTAATAACCGAAACACCGCCAACCATCGATTCTTCCCTTCAACATGTTCGTGCGATAGTATGCATGGCCTACGCGATGATGAAGATGAGTGAAGCCGCCACACTGGGCTTCACCCAAGTTTATCAGCACAACGACTAGTGTTTTACGATGATCCTGTCTCTCGCAACCAATAGCACTTTTATTCATCGCAGGTCACTCCCATAGAGGTATAAAGCTATTTCAAGGCGACTTCCATGTCGTGTAGAATGATCTACCTTCCCAAACTCCACCATTAGCCATGGAACAGTTTTTGTGAAATGCGCGCATTTAATTGAATTCACTGAAGCATGGCTGCTGTGTGCAAACCACTCGAGGCATGACGGAGCTTGCTTTGGACCTAATATATGCCTCGTGACCTCTCCCCTTCGGACCCCTAATACAAACCCCAATGCAAACCCAAACATAAACCCCAACGGTGTTTACAGATGTAATAACCGAAACACCGCCAACCATCGATTCTTCCCTTCAACATGTTCGTGCGATAGTATGCATGGCCTACCCGATGATGAAGATGAGTGAAGCCGCCACACTGGGCTTCACCCAAGTTTATCAGCACAAGGACTAGTGTTCTACGATGATCCTGTCTCCTGCAACCCATAGCACTTTTATTCATCGCAGGTCACTCCCATAGAGGTATAAAGCTATTTCAAGGCGACTTCCATGTCGTATAGAATGATCTACCTTCCCAAACTCCACCATTAGCCATGGAACAGTTTTTGTGAAATGCGCGCATTCTAGTGAATTCACTGAAGCATGGCTGCTGTGTGCAAACCACTTGAGGCATGACGGAGCTTGGTGTTGACCTAATATATGCCTCGTAACCTCTCCCCTTGGGACCCCTAATACAAACCCCAATGCAAACCCAGACATAAACCCTAACGGTGTTTACAGAGGTAGTACCCGAAACACAGCCAACCATCGATTTTTCCCTTCAACATGTTCGTGGGATAGTATGCATGGCCTACCCGAGGATAAAGATTAGTGAAGTCGCCACATGGGCTTCACCCAAGTTTATCAGCACAACGACTAGTGTTTTACGATGATCCTGTCTCTCGCAACCAATAGCACTTTTATTCATCGCAGGTCACACCCATAGAGATATAAAGCTATTTCAAGGCGGCTTCCATGTCGTGTAGAATGATCTACCTTCCCAAGCTCCACCATTAGCCTTGGAACAGTTTTTGTGAAATGTGCGCATTCTATTGAATTCACTGAAGCATGGCTTCTATGTGCAAACCACTTGAGGCATGACATAGCTTGGTTTTGACCTAATATACGCCTCGTAACCTCTCCCCTTGGGACCCCTAATACAAACCCCAATGCAAACCCAAACATAAACCCCAACGGTGTTTACAGAGGTAATAACCGAAACACCGCCAACCATCGATTTTTCCCTTCAACATGTTCGTGGGATAGTATGCATGGCCTACCCGAGGATAAAGATTAGTGAAGTCGCCACATGGGCTTCACCCAAGTTTATCAGCACAAGGACTAGTGTTCTACGATGATCCTGTCTCCTGCAACCCATAGCACTTTTATTCATCGCAGGCCACTCCAATAGAGTTATAAAGCTAATTCAAGGCGGCTTCCATGTCGTGTAGAGTGATCTACCTTCCCAAGCTCCACCATTAGCCTTGGGACAGTTTTTGTGAAATGCGTGCATTCTATTGAATTCACTGAAGCATGGCTGCTGTGTGCAAACCACTTGAGGCATGACGGAGCTTGGTGTTACCCTAATATATGCCTCCTAAACTCTCCCCTTGAGACCCCTAATACAAACCCCAATGCAAACCCAGACATAAACCCTAACGGAGTTTACAGAGGTAGTACCCGAAACACAGCCAACCATCGATTTTTCCCTTCAACATGTTCGTGGGATAGTATGCAAGGCCCACTCGAGGATAAAGATTTGTGAAGTCGCCATACTCTGCTTCACCCAAGTTTATCAGCACAAGGACTAGTGTTCTACGATGATCCTGTCTCCTGCAACCCATAGCACTTTTATTCATCGCAGGTCACTCCATAGAGATATAAAGCTATTTCAAGGCGGCTTCCATGTCGTGTAGAGTGATCTACCTTCCCAAGCTCCACCATTAGCCTTGGAACAGTTTTTGTGAAATGCGCGCATTCTATTGAATTCACTGAAGCACGGCTGCTATGTGCAAACCACTTGAGGCATGACATAGCTTGGTTTTGACCTAATATACGCCTCGTAACCTCTCCCCTTGGGACCTTTAATACAAACCCCAATGCAAACCCAAACATAAACCTTAACGGTGTTTACAGAGGTAGTACCCGAAACACAGCCAACCATCGATTTTTCCCTTCAACATGTTCGTGGGGTAGTATGCATGGCCTACCCGAGGATAAAGATTAGTGAACCCGCCACACTGGGCTTCACCCAAGTTTATCAGCACAACGACTAGTGTTTTACGATGATCCTGTCTCTCGCAACCCATAGCACTTTTATTCATCGCAGGTCACTCCCATAGAGGTATAAAGCTATTTCAAGGCGGCTTCCATGTCGTGTAGAGTGATCTACCTTCCCAAGCTCCACCATTAGCCTTGGAACAGTTTTTGTGAAATGCGCGCATTTAATTGAATTCACTGAAGCATGGCTGCTGTGTGCAAACCACTTGAGGCATGACGGAGCTTGCTTTGGACCTAATATATGCCTCGTGACCTCTCCCCTTCAGACCCCTAATACAAACCCCAATGCAAACCCAAACATAAACCCCAACGGTGTTTACAGAGGTAATAACCGAAACACCGCCAACCATAGATTCTTCCCTTCAACATGTTCGTGCGATAGTATGCATGGCCTACCCGATGATGAAGATGAGTGAAGCCGCCACACTGGGCTTCACCCAAGTTTATCAGCACAAGGACTAGTGTTCTACGATGATCCTGTCTCCTGCAACCCATAGCACTTTTATTCATCGCAGGTCACTCCCATAGAGGTATAAAGCTATTTCAAGGCGACTTCCATGTCGTGTAGAGTGATCTACCTTCCCAAGCTCCACCATTAGCCTTGGAACAGTTTTTGTGAAATGCGCGCATTCTATTGAATTCACTGAAGCACGGCTGCTATGTGCAAACCACTTGAGGCATGACAGAGCTTGCTTTGGACCTAATATATGCCTCGTGACCTCTCCCCTTCAGACCCCTAATACAAACCCCAATGCAAACCCAAACATAAACCTTAACGGTGTTTACAGAGGTAGTACCGGAAACACAGCCAACCATCGATTTTTCCCTTCAACATGTTCGTGGGGTAGTATGCATGGCCTACCCGAGGATAAAGATTAGTGAACCCGCCACACTGGGCTTCACCCAAGTTTATCAGCACAAGGACTAGTGTTCTACGATGATCCTGTCTCCTGCAACCCATAGCACTTTTATTCATCGCAGGCCACTCCAATAGAGGTATAAAGCTATTTCAAGGCGGCTTCCATGTCGTGTAGAATGATCTACCTTCCCAAGCTCTACCATTAGCCTTGGAACAGTTTTTGTGAAATGCGCGCATTCTATTGAATTCACTGAAGCATGGCTTCTATGTGCAAACCACTTGAGGCATGACATAGCTTGCTTTTGACCTAATATATGCCTCGTAACCTCTCCCCTTGGGACCTTTAATACAAACCCCAATGCAAACCCAAACATAAACCTTAACGGTGTTTACAGAGGTAGTACCGGAAACACAGCCAACCATCGATTTTTCCCTTCAACATGTTCCTGGGGTAGTATGCATGGCCTACCCGAGGATAAAGATTAGTGAACCCGCCACACTGGGCTTCACCCAAGTTTATCAGCACAACGACTAGTGTTTTACGATGATCCTGTCTCTCGCAACCAATAGCACTTTTATTCATCGCAGGTCACTCCCATAGAGGTATAAAGCTATTTCAAGGCGGCTTCCATGTCGTGTAGAATGATCTACCTTCCCAAGCTCCACCATTAGCCTTGGAACAGTTTTTGTGAAATGTGCGCATTTAATTGAATTCACTGAAGCATGGCTGCTGTGTGCAAACCACTCGAGGCATGACGGAGCTTGCTTTGGACCTAATATATGCCTCGTGACCTCTCCCCTTCGCACCCCTAATACAAACCCCAATGCAAACCCAAACATAAACCCCAACGGTGTTTACAGAGGTAATAACCGAAACACCGCCAACCATCGATTCTTCCCTTCAACATGTTCGTGCGATAGTATGCATGGCCTACCCGATGATGAAGATGAGTGAAGCCGCCACACTGGGCTTCACCCAAGTTTATCAGCACAAGGACTAGTGTTCTACGATGATCCTGTCTCCTGCAACCCATAGCACTTTTATTCATCGCAGGTCACTCCCATAGAGGTATAAAGCTATTTCAAGGCGACTTCCATGTCGTATAGAATGATCTACCTTCCCAAACTCCACCATTAGCCATGGAACAGTTTTTGTGAAATGCGCGCATTCTAGTGAATTCACTGAAGCATGGCTGCTGTGTGCAAACCACTTGAGGCATGACATAGCTTGGTTTTGACCTAATATATGCCTCGTAACCTCTCCCCTTGGGACCTTTAATACAAACCCCAATGCAAACCCAGACATAAACCCTAACGGTGTTTACAGAGGTAGTACCCGAAACACAGCCAACCATCGATTTTTCCCTTCAACATGTTCGTGGGATAGTATGCATGGCCTACCCGAGGATAAAGATTAGTGAAGTCGCCACATGGGCTTCACCCTAGTTTATCAGCACAACGACTAGTGTTTTACGATGATCCTGTCTCTCGCAACCAATAGCACTTTTATTCATCGCAGGTCACACCCATAGAGGTATAAAGCTATTTCAAGGCGGCTTCCATGTCGTGTAGAATGATCTACCTTCCCAAGCTCCACCATTAGCCTCGGAACAGTTTTTGTGAAATGTGCGCATTCTATTGAATTCACTGAAGCATGGCTTCTATGTGCAAACCACTTGAGGCATGACATAGCTTGGTTTTGACCTAATATACGCCTCGTAACCTCTCCCCTTGGGACCCCTAATACAAACCCCAATGCAAACCCAAACGTAAACCCCAACGGTGTTTACAGAGGTAATAACCGAAACACCGCCAACCATCGATTCTTCCCTTCAACATGTTCGTGCGATAGTATGCATGGCCTACGCGATGATGAAGATGAGTGAAGCCGCCACACTGGGCTTCACCCAAGTTTATCAGCACAACGACTAGTGTTCTACGATGATCCTGTCTCCTGCAACCCATAGCACTTTTATTCATCGCAGGCGACTCCAATGGAAATATAAAGCAATATTAAGGCGGCTTCCATGTCGTTCAAAGTTATCTACCTTCCCAAGCTCCACCATTAGCCTTGGAACAGTTTTTGTGAAATGCGCGCATTCTATTGAATTAAGTGAAGCACGGCTGCTATGTGCAAACCACTTGAGGCATGACATAGCTTGGTTTTGACCTAATATACGCCTCGTAACCTCTCCCCTTGGGACCTTTAATACAAACCCCAATGCAAACCCAAACATAAACCTTAACGGTGTTTACAGAGGTAGTACCGGAAACACAGCCAACCATCGATTTTTCCCTTCAACATGTTCGTGGGGTAGTATGCATGGCCTACCCGAGGATAAAGATTAGTGAACCCGCCACACTGGGCTTCACCCAAGTTTATCAGCACAACGACTAGTGTTTTACGATGATCCTGTCTCTCGCAACCAATAGCACTTTTATTCATCGCAGGTCACTCCCATAGAGGTATAAAGCTATTTCAAGGCGGCTTCCATGTCGTGTAGACTGATCTAATTTCTCAAGCTCCACCATTAGCCTTGGAACAGTTTTTGTGAAATGCGCGCATTCTATTGAATTCACTGAAGCATGGCTGCTGTGTGCAAACCACTTGAGGCATGACGGAGCTTGGTGTTACCCTAATATATGCCTCCTAAACTCTCCCCTTGAGACCCCTAATACAAACCCCAATGCAAACCCAGACATAAACCCTAACGGTGTTTACAGAGGTAGTACCCGAAACACAGCCAACCATCGATTTTTCCCTTCAACATGTTCGTGGGATAGTATGCAAGGCCCACTCGAGGATAAAGATTTGTGGAGTCGCCATACTCTGCTTCACCCAAGTTTATCAGCACAAGGACTAGTGTTCTACGATCATCCTGTCTCTCGCAACCCATAGCACTTTTATTCATCGCAGGCCACTCCAATAGAGGTATAAAGCTATTTCAAGACGGCTTCCATGTCGTGTAAAGTGATCTACCTTCCCAAGCTCCACCATTAGCCTTGGAACAGTTTTTGTGAAATGCGCGCATTTAATTGAATTCACTGAAGCATGGCTGCTGTGTGCAAACCACTTGAGGCATGACGGAGCTTGCTTTGGACCTAATATATGCCTCGTGACCTCTCCCCTTGGGACCCCTAATACAAACCCCAATGCAAACCCAGACATAAACCCTAACGGTGTTTACAGAGGTAATAACCGAAACACCGCCAACCATCGTTTTTTCCCTTCAACATGTTCGTGGGATAGTAGGCAAGGCCCACTCGAGGATAAAGATTAGTGAAGTCGCCATACTCTGCTTCACCCAAGTTTATCAGCACAAGGACTAGTGTTCTACGATGATCCTGTCTCCTGCAACCCATAGCACGTTTATTCATCGCAGGCCACTCCAATAGAGGTATAAAGCTATTTCAAGGCGGCTTCCATGTCGTGTAGAGTGATCTACCTTCCCAAGCTCCACCATTAGCCTTGGAACAGTTTTTGTGAAATGCGCGCATTTAATTGAATTCACTGAAGCATGGCTGCTGTGTGCAAACCACTTGAGGCATGACGGAGCTTGCTTTGGACCTAATATATGCCTCGTGACCTCTCCCCTTGGGACCCCTAATACAAACCCCAATGCAAACCCAGACATAAACCCTAACGGTGTTTACAGAGGTAATAACCGAAACACACCGCCAACCATCGTTTTTTTCCCTTCAACATGTTCGTGGGATAGTAGGCAAGGCCCACTCGAGGATAAAGATTAGTGAAGTCGCCATACTCTGCTTCACCCAAGTTTATCAGCACAAGGACTAGTGTTCTACGATGATCCTGTCTCCTGCAACCCATAGCACGTTTATTCATCGCAGGCCACTCCAATAGAGGTATAAAGCTATTTCAAGGCGGCTTCCATGTCGTGTAGAGTGATCTACCTTCCCAAGCTCCACCATTAGCCTTGGAACAGTTTTTGTGAAATGCGCGCATTTAATTGAATTCACTGAAGCATGGCTGCTGTGTGCAAACCACTTGAGGCATGACGGAGCTTGCTTTGGACCTAATATATGCCTCGTGACCTCTCCCCTTCAGACCCCTAATACAAACCCCAATGCAAACCCAAACATAAACCCCAACGGTGTTTACAGAGGTAATAACCGAAACACCGCCAACCATCGATTCTTCCCTTCAACATGTTCGTGCGATAGTATGCATGGCCTACCCGATGATGAAGATGATTGAAGCCGCCACACTGGGCTTCACCCAAGTTTATCAGCACAACGACTAGTGTTCTACGATGATCCTGTCTCCTGCAACCCATAGCACTTTTATTCATCGCAGGCGACTCCAATGGAAATATAAAGCACTATTAAGGCGGCTTCCATGTCGTGTAGAGTGATCTACCTTCCCAAACTCCACCATTAGCCTTGGAACAGTTTTTGTGAAATTCGCGCATTCTATTGAATTCACTGAAGCATGGCTGCTGTGTGCAAACCACTTGAGGCATGACGGAGCTTGGTGTTGATCTAATATATGCCTCGTAATCTCTCCCCTTGGGACCCCTAATACAAACCCCAATGCAAACCCAGACATAAACCCTAACGGTGTTTACAGAGGTAATAACCGAAACACCGCCAACCATCGTTTTTTCCCTTCAACATGTTCGTGGGATAGTATGCAAGGCCCACTCGAGGATAAAGATGAGTGAAGTCGCCATACTCTGCTTCACCCAAGTTTATCAGCACAAGGACTAGTGTTCTACGATGATCCTGTCTCCTGCAACCCATAGCACTTTTATTCATCGCAGGCCACTCCAATAGAGGTATAAAGCTATTTCAAGACGGCTTCCATGTCGTGTAAAGTGATCTACCTTCCCAAGCTCCACCATTAGCCTTTGAACAGTTTTTGTGAAATGCGCGCATTCTATTGAATTCACTGAAGTACGGCTGCTGTATGCAAACCACTTGAGGCGTGATGGAGCTTCGTATTGAGCGTTTAAATGCCTCGTAACCTCTCCCCTTGGGACTCCTAATACAAACCGCAATGCAAACTCAGACATAAACCACAACGCTATTTACAGGGATACTAACCGGGAGCCCGCCAACGAGCAATTATTCTCTTCAACATGTTCGTAGGATAGTATGCGTGGGCTACTTGATTGTATAAAAAAGGGATGTCGTCGCAGTGAGCTTCACCCACGTTTATCAGCACAAGGACTACTGTTCTGCAAACATCATGTTTCCTTCCACACATGGCACTTTTATTAATTGCATGCCACTCGGATATAGGTATAAAGATATTTTAAGGGTCTTACTTGTTCTTGAAAGTGATCTACCGTCCCTTGCTCCACCATTACAACTGAAACCGCTTTTTGTGAAATACGCGCATTTTATTGAACTCACTGGAGAATTGGTGCCGTGTGCAAACAACTTCAGGCGTGATGGTGCTTCGAATTGACCTTATTTATGCCTCGTAAC